>JAEMOT010002586.1:0-85187 GCA_019297695.1 Apostasia ramifera | reverse complement strand
TATATATATATATATATCCTAGGGTTGTTATCAGACCGATTTTGAGCGAGTCGAAGTCAACTCGAAATCTAAATTTTGAGCTAGATTCGGCTCGAAATCGGTCCGAAATTGAAATGGGATATGATTTGAGGCGGCTCGGCTCGAAATGACTCGATTTTGAGCCGGCTTGTATCATGATTCAAATCGGCTTATAATTGTAAAAAAAAATGTGAAAAATATTATGTATTCAAGATGATTTGATTCCTAGACTATTAAAGAAAATAAATCTTAGATCTCCTCTACTCTACCACTAAACCACTAACTAAATTATATATAATAATATTTTATTTATATATATTTATTTATATATATATATATTTATATTATATATTAATATTATTTATACTATACATATAATTTCGAGCCAAATCTAATCATG
The DNA here is from genome assembly GCA_019297695.1 of Apostasia ramifera. Classification (NCBI taxonomy): domain Eukaryota; kingdom Viridiplantae; phylum Streptophyta; class Magnoliopsida; order Asparagales; family Orchidaceae; genus Apostasia; species Apostasia ramifera. The sequence continues at coordinate 84,769 of JAEMOT010002586.1, read as the reverse complement.
TTTCGAGCGAGCTAGGGCCAACTCGAAATTGGCTCGAAATGAACTTCGAGTCAAAATCCTTAGCTCATGATTCGATTCAAAATTTTCGAAACGATTTTAAATCAATTCAAAAATCGAACAAGTTCAGAGCGAGTTTCGAGTTTCGGATATTTTTAACACCCCTAATATATCCACTCCCAGATGTTGGTAAAATTAGAACTTGTTCAGATTTGTTGGTGCTTATTTAGAGACTGCAGTCATAGTGACTTCCTTTTCTTTGGCTATTTTTGTTGAAGTTTATAGTCGCTTTTCAGTTGCTTCTCTTACTGCATTGAAAATCTCGCTCTTCTTCATGAAAGCTGCTGCCACAACTTATCTTTGTTTTTTATTCTTAACCTGTCGATTGTAATACAAATAAATTTTTTCTTAAAAAATGGTGAAAGCAGGTGATTTTTTTCGATCTGTATCACTTTTCAAGATTTCAGAATATTCAGCATAAGAAATTTTCAGTCTGAAACTTCTTTGGCAAGGATCAAGAAATGATGTAATACAATACAAACAAAGAATTGTCTCTCAATACTTTTTGAACTTTTCCTCCATTGATGAAATGAAAACACCTACAAATGGGCCATTTCGAAAATCTACACACTTTTGAATCATTAGGAAAGCATACGGTAGAAAAATCGGCGAAGTCGGATAGTAACAAACAGAAAACTGTTTTGTTGCTTCCTTAAAAATCGATAAGAGCTCATGAACCTTTCTCAAGAAAATTTAGTCTATATTATTAAGCCGATAGTTCTCATTCAAAGTTTAAAAGTTATAAAAAGTGGTGACAATATTTTCATAAGGTAAAATTGAATCAATCAAATGATGTCATGTATTCTACCTTGTGTCAAGTAGCAGCAAGAATTTCATAAGTATTTTGCCTGCATGTCGACAAATTTGTTTTCATCATATTGGATGTTTCTCTTACAGATTCACTCTGTTATAATTTTGATCGTATCAATACTCAAGTGGTCGACAAAAAAGTCATCAACAAACTCAGCACACAAGTTTAAAATGTGATCTACACAATGAATATAAAATAAAGATTCATGTAGAATAGGCTTTAAGGATTGACTCAAATAACTAATTGCAAGATTACACTTGAAGCATTATCCAATCTAATTGCAAAAACTGTTATTTATACAAAATAACTTGCATATGTTTAAAATGTGATTAAAAATAATGGATCCGGTGAATGCAATATTAAGTGGATCGTGTGTTAATATGCATTTTTGCAGTTCCCATTCATCATCAGTCCAATGATAGGTCACAACTAAGTAGCTTGTGCCATTTATGCAGGTTCATATATTAGAAGTTGGGCTAACTTTACATAGTAATCTTTTGAGATGCTGAATAAGGGTACCCTTATATTTTTTATACATAGATTAAAACTTCTTTTTTAATGTGTGTCGGGAGATTCATTGATAATTTAGCTGTAAAAATTCTATATTCTAGATAACTTTCCGATTCACAAATTATAAAAGGTTGTTCCATTTCTATAACAAAACGTACAAAGACTGTGTCTGGCTTGTCATTTCAAAATGACCAAAGCCTTGATCCAACCTGTGGATTTATCTGAGTTTGGGAGGGCTCAATATTAGTATGTTGGCAAGTGTTCTCATCGAAGTTGTGAAACTTCACTAAGTGTTTTTTTAAAGTGCCAAATCCCTATCCTATGCCTCTCGATTTGTAAAAATATTGTTTATTACAAATCTTACGGACTATAAATTGCTCAACTGTACTCAAATTTACATTTCCTTTTTGAATAATATCATAGAATTCTCGTACCTTAGTATCGCTTTGCACAAGTTTGTGTCGCGCTTGCAGATGACTGTGTCAATGCACCAACTTCAACTGAAGGTGCCTATATTTGCTCATCATTTTTACCTTGGTTCTACTCTGAAATGTATTTCAGATCAGCAACGTCGTCGTTGTCGGACAGTCCTTGAATTTCATTCTCACAAATTGTTGAAATTATATTGGCATGAGCAGCAATTTCTTCCATATATCGGCATCTTCTTGCCATTGTGGTGTTTTTAGAGTTTTAGAGATTTAGGATTATGGAAAATGAAGTTGAAATTTAACCGAGGACATTTCATTTGGCCAATAGACTATATATAGAGCTAAATCAATTAACCTAACCTTTCACGGGTTGCAAATAAAATAAATAGTTATGTAGGTGAATTTAAGTAGGAGTCTAAATTTGAATAAAAATTAAAATAAATAAAACTTTTACACACATGAGCCTATCAAAGCAAATAAGGGATAGGTAATTAGTTTGGGTCCCATTAGCACACAAATTTATATATTAATAATTATAATATTAATTAAATAATTATATTTTTAATTATATAATATAATTTAAAAATTTAATATATGTGCACATGCATGTGCAGTGCAGCTGTGTTGTGCACGAAAAAATTAAAATAAATAAAAAGTTTACACACAAGAGGCTAATCAAAATAAAAAAAAGGGATAGGTAAGCAGTTTAAGTTTACACACAAGAGTTGGTAGATTATGCTGTTCTTTTAGTATTATCGCATATCTTGTGATGCAGTTGCTTAGCATGTTGGTAGAGTCTGCAGTCTTCATTAACTTTGTTGTTTTCACTAGCTGCTTGTAAGGAACTCAACCTGTATACAGATCTTCCACTCGGTGTTAATGGAAGGTGGGTGGTGTGAGATTCTATATTTAATGGATCAGCAAATTAATCTGCGAGTAATAGTATCACAAATAAAGAACATAATATTATTTCAGATATCAACTATATGATATCAGTGAATTATTTGAGTTTTAGGTAAGCATGAATTTGCTAAGGTAGATTGGGGCTTGTTGAAATTCCAATATATAAGATCTATGACCTATGAAAATATTGATCCTCACAAATGTCATCCAACACAGTGAGATTAATCTTCCGTTTGATTTAACTTAAGAATATTTAGATTGTTTCTCAGGAGAAATCGGGACAATTAAGATTGATCCATGGGCATCGTGAGGGCTGGATTGTTGTTGGTTTGATCTATGCAAAGGAAGGGGGGAGGCGGTGCTCACGACTTTTGTGCCAGTGGGAGGGGAAAGCTCGGGGATGAGATTTGGGGAAGTTGGGAAGTACCTAAATTTTGGCTATTCATGGTTTTTTGTTCAATGCTTCAACCCTTCTCTTCGCTGGGATAAAACAGACTCAGTAACTATCCCTCAATTATATTTGATATCATCTGTTACTTTATTGGGATTACATACTCTCAAATAAAGATAGTTTCACACTGCAATTATTCTCTAGTATGTGGTTTTGATTTATTAGACTCAAAATTCATGCATGAGTAAATTAGCACTAGGAATCCACATTAGATTGCTTATGGCATGAGATTGGTTATCAGACGTAATCTCGACTCACATGCGCTTACAGAGTTCTTTACTTCAAATAGAGATTAAACAGAAGAAAATTTTATGCAGCTAATCCCAACTAATTTGGGATTAAGGCTTTTGCTGTTTCTGTAGTTGATCCTACCGTTGATGATGTACTTGCACTGCAATATTTAAGTTATAAATAGATAATGCTCTAATACTGCAGCCTGTAGGCCCATATTCAAAACTATTCATGATTGAAGGATTCTATACTCACATAGTACTATTTCCTACTACTAGAACTTTTTCCTTGATTGCATTAAGAGAGATTGAAGAAGATGCTTACATCTCTAAGAGAAAGAACTTATTCTTGTTTCTACTTCTGGGGAAGTTTCCTGCTCTCAAGTCTAAAAGTTATTTCAGAGATATCGACTGCCGAACAGATGCTTGGCAGGAACTTACGCGGCGCTGCATCCTTCTTCGTTTTCGGATTCAAACCATGGGTTTTGCTCTTGTGCTTGGAGTCTTTGCTGGTGCCGGCTGAGGCCACATCTCTCCTCACTGCTCTTATTTCCTGAGATTTCTGCCATTGGTGAAGATCAACTCTCCTGAAGTACTCAATCTCCTGCAGAATAAGGGATCCTATGGTTCCTTGAGCTCCTACTTCCACTGCAGAAGTCATTTTTTTTTGCTGACCCTGAAGCTGTTGATGGCAAGGGCTTGAAGGTAGCTATTTGTGGTCTTCAGGGGTAGGTGATCTACTTCTTTCACTTTGAATGCATATGTAAGCAAAATTAATGTGCCTCCTTCCTCTTTGTCCTCACACCTCACATATAGATTTCCAATGGACAATGATATTATGAAGTCTACATTGTGTTAGTCTTTTATAGCCATGCTGGAAGTCTTTTTTTTAGGGTCTTTTTACTTTTGTCTATTTACATGTTAAGCCATCTGGATCACAAATTTGCAGTCTATGCACATGTGCAAATAAGGGTGAGAGTTTGGCTCGAAGATCGATAGTCGTCAATTGTTTGGATTAATATTTAGCTCGAATTGAGCTCGGCTTCAGTTTATGGTTCGAATCCATAAGCCATAATCGGATCAAATCAATTTGTCTCAATCTTTAACTTTTAAATATCAATAATATTTTGTTATTTATTGTAATTATTTATTACTTGTACAAGTTTTGATTAACTGATGTTATCGGTATGATTAATCCAATTTAAAATCCTAGTAGAGCATTAAAAAAAAAACATTCATTTATGAGGGCTTGAGTTGGTTCAATCAAGGCTCAAAGTTGAAACACGTTAATTTGAACTTTAATTAAATTGAGACGAGCTAAGTTTGAGCCATATCTAGCTCATAGTTATGCGATGTGACATGTTCTTTCTAAAAGTAACATTTTATAAAGTTACATCATTATTATAAATATTGCAAATGGTTCTTTAAGGTTATGTCATTTAACAAAGTAGGTTCTTGTTAATGTAAGTCATAATCTTCTTAAAATAATATATAATTTTTATTGAAAATAACTATTCTTTATCAAAAGAGATTTTATGCATCATAATATTGAAATCTTGTTTTTTTTATTGATCTATATATCACACATTATTTTACGGTCAAATATACCACTATATATCGCACTATATAATGTGAAGTCGCCTGTTGTATGGGCGACTTTTCATATTAGAAGTTGCCTGTTGTATGGGCAACTTCTAAATATAGGAAGTCTCCTGTGCGACGGGCGACTTTATATTAGTAATGTGAAGTCTTGTACGGCTACTTCTTACTCTAATTTTTTTTAAAAAGAAATTAAATATTATTTGAAAAATATTATTTTGATTTTTTTTATATGATTTACTTATGTTTTCGCATTGGAGTTTTATTTTTTTCAATGTAATATCACTTTTAATTGTAGAAATGAAATGAGTGTATTTCATCTCATTCTTTAATTGTAAGTTTGGTATTCCATTTATTTTTAGTAGGTTGAAAATCTCGAAATGCAACATCATTATATAGAAAATATAAATATTCATTTTTTTATTTTTTTTCATATTTTGTCTGACAAATTTTCTATATTGGTCTTGTCATTTTTAAATTATTTTTTTATTTATTTCATTCTCATGTTCCTTTGAGCTTGAACATTAACACTTAAATCTAGACGTACTTTAAATTCATAATAGAAGATTATAAGATATGCAAAATATAAATGAAATAGAACGAGTACTTTTAAGTTGCATCAAAGTAAATTTTTTGAATGAGCTTAAATTTTTCAATATAGTTAAATACATTGCAATAGCATACTATATAAAATATATGCATCATTTATGTTTTTTCTCTCCTACGATGTGTAACGCGTACAAATCTAAAGCCCGATGTCATCGTCGATAGAGTGCATGCGCATGTGCATCACCATCATCATCATCGACAGAGTTTTCTTGTCCCTGCTTTTGGTCAATCGGTAAAGTCGAAGGACCAACATCAAATTGTGTCTCGTAAAGACAATAATGGTAACAAGTATTCGAACTCCCTGGGTCGTACTGTGATGTATAAACTACAAGATTAAAAGATGAATGCCTGATGAGTTCTCCTAATGCGAATAACTTTTGCTCTTGCAAAGTATACGTCTTGATCGGAGCACGACCACGCCTAACCACTAGAGGGAAATGAAGCTGTGACTGAAACTGATCACATAACGATAAAAGTTGATCGTAAGAGTCCATTTATATGCTTGGATTGCTGTTATTCATACATCTCTCAGCATTGAAAAGTGAATATGCAGTGCGTGTGATCTTATCCTATTACAAACAAAAAAATTTATAATAATAATTACTATAATAAAATTCAAATACATAATTAAATTTACAGAGTTCACAAGTTTTTTGATAATAGGCGTTGAAGGAAAATATAATCTAGGCTCATTCACTTCGGTAAATACAAGTAACAAATGTGCCTAAGACCTGTATCAATCAATGTATAGTCTCAGTATTGCAACATCATTATCACTAACCATCTGAGATTGCTGAATAAAGCCCAATCGTCTCCTCCACAGATATCTGTACAAAGATTGCTCAATAAGCTAATCTGTTGATGCTCGTTCATTAGCACCAATCCTTCTGAAGTTCAGATCTACCATCTCTAACGAGAAATATTGCAGGTAACTAAATTGGCTCATCACATGATTCGATAGATGTCACTTAATAACTACCCAAGCTATAAATGACCTCTGTGCCAAGTAAATCTTTGAATCTCTAAAACAAAAAGAAAAAAATCAAAAAATCAAAATCTTTGAACCTCCTGTATGGTCAATCTGAATAATTATAATGAAAGAGTAGAATTGTGTATCACATCTCATAACAATTTTTTACAAGTAAATTTAATATATTAAAACATAAGTGATTATTTTACATTTTTAAAGTAATCATAAATAAAAAAATTTGGGTGAGATTATACAGGACAGAATTTTAAAAATATTTCAAATTTTATATCAATTTTCAAAAAATTGGTAAAACCACAATAAATTTCAAATCCCATACTTTAAAATTAAAACTCAAAATTCTAAACACTAACTCCTAAATTACTATAACACTAAATCTTGATTTTTAAATTTTAAATATTAAAGAATAAATCATGAAAATTAAAGTTTCAAATTAATGAGATGAAAGTCGAAGTTCATTAGAGAAATTTTCAATGTTTTTTTATAAAATTAGTGTTTAAATCATAATTTTTAAAGAATTTTGTATCCTATTTGTAAATGTTCAAATAAAAAAAATCTTTCTTCAATTTTTTTAAAAAATAAATGCTATTTACTAATAAGCACAATGCAATTCTGTGCACCAATGGATCATGCTACTAACTAACCTGTGCCCATGGTGCACTGCACCAAGTGCATCTGCGATGCACGAACCATATTATAGTTCTATGCGAAATTTTGCCCGTAAGTTTTCCAAACTTTGGGGTTTTCGCAGGGCGGTCGATTTTTTATTTTATAAAAAATTGTTTACTAAAAAAATATTGAAAAAAATTTGAGGGCCATGGCATCACATTAGCATAATCCTGCTTGATGTGAGGACTAAATCAGAATCAAAATAATACTAATTTAAAAAATAATAATAATAATTNAAAAATTATTAAGTATATAAAATAAAATAATATTTTTTTATATTAAAATTTATATAAAATAATTAAAAATATTTATTTATTATTATTATTATTATTTAAATTAGTATCACTTTGATTTACAGGGAGAAGTGAGCCTGTGCACGTAACAGCGACCACAAATTTTTTCAATTATTATTATTATTATTTTTTTAAAAGAAGATTAAAGTTCGTTCTGCGTCACCGTTCTACTTATCTGACGGAAGACGGGGGCGGATTTAGCTGCTAGGGTTTTGCCATGTGCAGGCGCTTCACCACCTCATTCCGTCGAGTTGGTGAGGTCGGCTGATTTCCCTCCCGCCTGCTCTTCAAATAGCTCCGTACTCGGCGAACTCCCATTTCTCCGGCGAGCTGCATTCTTCTCTCCGGTAATCCCCCACCTCCGCAGCTGGATTCAATGAACATTCTTTTTTTCGGTGGCACTTCGTGTCTTCTTTCCTTCTCGAAGAGAAGCGAGCATGTGATTTTCTACGTAGAATAAGAAGATGGATTACTGATGTATGTAATTCTCTTCGTTCTTGCTATAGTTTTTGGCGACTTGTTCTATAGCTTTGCTTTTCTTGTGATTAATCAGAGTTCAGTTTCATGGTTTTAGGAATAAGACCCAACTTTATTGAAGATAGAAATGGTGAAAATGGAGAAACTTTGAATCCTTGCTCGTGTAATGGGAGAATCTCAGCAGCCCGGTTTGAAGGCGGGCAGATCTGATATTGACCTAGAAAAAGGTGGAGAAAGTGAAGCAGTGTCGTCTTCTGATTTCTTACAGTTTGAGGAAGGGAAAAGAGATCTGTTAGGGCATATTGTGGACAGTGAAATTGAAGCTTATAAACTTTATTGTGATTATGCACATTATGTTGGATTCAGTGTTCGAAAGGGAAAGAACACGTATTTTCTTGGAACGAAGGACATCAAAGCAAAGGAGTTTCTTTGTTCAAAGGCTGGGTTCAAAGAAGATGAACCTGATGCTTCTCATTGCAAGCTTGAGAGTAGAACTGGGTGCAAGGCGATGGTTAAGTTCCAGGTCGATGGGAATGGTAAGTGGAGGGTATCTCGTTTAGTTGCCGAGCACAATCACGATTTGGCTAAGCCAGAAGAAAGGCATTTGCTGAGATCCGCTCGGTCGGTTACAGCCTCAAAGATGACTAGCGTGTTTAGAACATTGCTTGGTGCTGGAATCAAGACGACAAAGGTTAGTGCCTATCTTTTTGATGAAGGTACTGGCATCGAAAACATGAAGTTCTCGAAGAAAGAAGGGCAGGAGCTTATCAACTCACAGAATTTAACTGAGGTAGAGCCTGGAGACTCCCAAAGCTTAGTAAATCTTTTCAAGGAAAGAGCTGCTCAAGATGCCATGTTCTTTTGGGATATACAACTTGACAAAGAGGGGAAATTAACAAACTTCTTTTGGAGGGATGGGAGATCTAGAATCGATTATGATTGTTTTGGGGATGTTGTGATCTTCGACACTACTTACCGATTAAATAAGTATGTATGTGCTCCATTTTTAGGAATCAATAACCATGGGCAAACTATAACGTTTGGCGTCGCATTTCTAATGGATGAAACAACAGAGTCGTTTGTGTGGCTTTTCAATACGTTTTTGAAGTCGATGGGTGACCGGCAACCAATCACCATCTTTACTAATCTACATGAAGCGATGGATAAGGCAGTCGAGATGGCATTTTCAACATCTCATCATCGTTTTTGTGTTTGGCACATTTCAAAAAATGCTCCCACCCATGTTCATAATTTCAATTCTGATAAAGAACTTAAGGTTCTTTTCACTAAATGCATGCAAGAATGTGATTCAGAGATTGAGTTTGAAGAAACATGGAGGAATATGCTGGCTAAGGGAAACCTTGATAGTCATGAATGGCTTAGATATTTGTATGGATCTCGTCGAAAATGGTCAACTGCATTCAACAAGGACAACTTCGATTTGGGTATCAAATCAACACTAAGAACTGGGATCAACAACAATGTATTGAATATCATACCTAACACAAGTTCTCTTACCCAATGCTTCATTCAGGTTGAAAAACTGTTACATGGTTGGCGGCAAAGCGAGGCTAACGAAGACTTCAATTGCAACCAAAGCACTCCAGCTTGTGCAATTAAGCACAGCCCAATTTTGCGCCATGCATCTCAAGTTTATACAAACAAGATGTATAAGTTATTTGAGAGAGAATTTCTCGATGGACTTGGAGGATTATCATTCGAAGAATTCCCCTGTGGTGGTGGAAGTTTATGCCAATTCAAAATGAAGATGCATGATGAAGGAGAAAAGGAGTGGGTGGTAAATTTCGACAGTTTCACCATGGAGGTGGAATGCAATTGCAAGAAGTTTAGGTCTATGGGTATCTTGTGTTTGCACGCATTGAAAGCATTTAGCTTAAAGAACATTGCAAGGATCCCCGACAAATATATTATGAAAAGATGGACTAAAGAAGCGAGGAAAGGGATATATAACCTTGGGCAAAGTGAGCAATCTCAACCGGAAAATATGGAGTCCGACTTTGTTTATTTGAATCATGTAAGTCGGTATTGCTACGATCTTGCCACAAGAAGTCAGCAGCATTTGGGTGCAAGAAAGATTTTGATAAATGCTTTGGAGACTGCAGAAAGGAACCTTGAGGTCTTTTTTAGTGAACAGTGCTTCTCAGATGCAAATTCTGAGAAAAGACTCAAAAAATCAAGTAAGTTTGAATGTGAATTATCAAAGAACTCCCTGCCCTAGTTAAATTCATTTGGTAAATTCATGGAATTATAAATATAATAGTATGATAATTGTATTTTTTTTACATTCAGCATAATAGTATTTCCTGCATGCTATCTATATTACTGATCCCAAATACTTATAAATAGTGTTTTATCAAAATGTGACAAAACAAGAAATCAACTTGATAAATAGAAAATTTGCAAATTAAGTTGAAAAAGGAGTGTTCTTAGTTTTCTTTACCTCTTGCTTTTCTCTTGCAGGAAAAGAGAATGATTCAGGAAATCAGTTTTCTCTAGGTGATGCTGCTCGGAATGTGTCTCCTTCTGGTACAAATAGCGTGGTGTTACCCCATTATTGGAGCATCATGGGTCCCTTTGATGATGGAAGCTTGCCTCAGCCGCATAGTTTCTAATAGGTAAGCCTTTAATATTTAAGCCTTTTTGTAAGAAGATATACTCATTATACGAGAAAAAAGACAATATTACATATTAAACATCTGAATGCTGTTATTTTTATACATAGTTTATACAAGTTTAAAAGGGGTAGTTACTTTGGATCCATTAGGCCGGGCACGACTGTCACATAGTTCCTAACTTTTGAATTTAGGATAATTGGGCCCATAGCTCTGAAATAATGTGATTTGAGTTACTTCTGCATGATTGTTGTTAATGCTGGAATCATCATAGAATTTACAACTTATCGATATTTCTGCATGATTGTTTTTAATGCTGGATGCATTTCATGGAATGTCCTTTGATGAGAACTGAAACTTTCTGAAAATATTGCCTATCAAAAAAAAAAAAAAACAGAGATGCTGAAAATATTTAATTTTGTGCTAATATATTGCATCTTATTATGTTTGATTCTCCAGAATTGCTCATGCTAACGTATTGTTCATAAGTATTTGTCTCTGCAGTGATTATATGTGTAATGCCACTTTTAAAAAAGTTCAATAATTAATTTGATAATATAATTCTCATAGGGGAGCCAGCGAGCTGCATTTAGATGCACAACTTAAGCAGTTTTACTTAAAAGTTAAGCTGCTTAACTTGTTCTTACATCCAAACACTTCCGATGTTGTTTTTCACCTTAAGTTGCTTAAAATGCTTTGGTTGATGAGTTAGACAACTTAATTCACTCACTTGAATGACTTAGGCTTTTACCAAACAAAATCTTATAATTATCATCTTTACTATAGGTTAATGGAGTGAGTACGTATTTTTGTGCTGCTTAAAATTTCTGAGATATATAATGCTAGTTATCTTATGTTTGTTTTTCCTTTTAAGAATTACCTCACATATTTGTTTTATGTTTATCTGTCAGTATAGGCATAAAATCGCATATCATCACAATAGTCATCAATAGTCTTGTCCCAAATACTTGACGATGAAACCATAATCCTTCTTTGCTGATGAGGCTGTGGTTCTTTGTGACCTTCATCAGTGGCCTGTTTCCAATTTTGGGTGCTCCAGAAATAGCTGCTAAACTGTTTGGGCTGAACTTTTGTGTGCATATTAAAGAAATTTCATTATGATCTACAATGTGGACTATCAGAGGTTGCAGAAGAGAGTGGCTGTTTATCTGAAATCTTTTGTTAGGTGTTACTAATGATAAATGAATGAATGATATTTATCTTTATAGAAATAGAAAAGGAATGGTAGTTGCTGTAACAAATGGTGTGAAAATCAGCACTGGTGGTTGTGTAGAATTCAAGTATGATGATTGGCTGAATCCAACATTTTTATATGCTGGTATTGTGGTAAATCTAGGTTAAGCTTGATGTTGGACTGCAGTTTAAACTTAAAACTTATCCCGTAGTTTATTTTTTGAGCTTAGCTTTTAGTAATATATGCCACAAAAAATGTTTATATTACTATATTCAACTTGATCTATTAAGTTAATTATGGTTATGCAATCTTTACGGCAGTAGAGAATTACGGAGATATCAGCATATGTATATATATATATATATATATGTATGTGTTGGGATACACATGGAGAGTTGGCCTGCGTTAGATATTCAACACAAGTTGCTGTATTAATATACAATTCATGATCATTTTTTATTAGCCTATGTTTTTTGGTTTATCGGTATTCATTAATTGTATATTTAGCCTAACTTGGGCTCCCCATGATAACTCTCTTAATAAGTGGTCTCAAAGTCAATAGTTCAGCTGAGTCTTCAGTAAATCAAGTGGTTCATGCGGATTGTACTCCCATGGGTCTTGAAATTTTCAACCATGATTAAAAAATTATAAAGGCAAGTGACTCCCACTATGACTCTAAGTGGTTGAGTGAGCTCTTGAGAAGCATGCACTTAAACGACCTATTAGATAAGAAAAGGTCCAATATAGATGAATTTTCATGTGAAAGGGAGATTTGCTAAGATACATATGGAAAATTATCTTACATAAGATATTCAATATAAGTTGTAGTATTGATATATAATTTACGGTCCTTACTTATTGGCCTAAGTTTTTGGTTTAATAGGAATTCATCAATTATATATTGGGCCCAATTTGAGCTCTCCCATGATAACTCTGTTAATAGTATGTTTTAAAATATACATTTATATATTTGTATTTATGTATGTGTGATGATGTGAAAAATTGACTAATTGTGATCGAATAGGCAAAACATAGTATTCTGGAGAAAAATCCTGACATCATCTTGATTTAAATTCGCTAATAGTTTTAGTGAAGGGGCTATTATAGGGTAAAAGAACAACATGCAAGGGGGCGATGGAATCTTGTGAGCTTCTTAGGATGAGGAGTTAAAAATGCTCATGAAGGAAAGTTGGAAAGAGGAGACCTTGGAAGTTGTTAGATAGTCTTAAATGATTTCTCTTATTCATCTTACATCCCTATATTTATAGCTATGAGAAAAAAAAATAATAGTGTATAACATACTCTACCATCTACTATAAAAAAAAACGCAAATCATACTCTACCATCTATGACATATCTAATTATAATGATGTTGCTTTTGAGTAGCTTAGGAAAATTTAAACGGTGTTATTAGACTTATATTATTATTTGCTAGGCCTTTTGCAGCGTAGTGGATCAAGAGGATCTGGTATCATAGTAGTCCTTCAGGATGAGGAATTGTTCTTGTTTGATAAGTATGCTCGGGTCCTTGTTTGACATGTTTGTTTAGGTCTCTACTTGACAAATCTGTTCGAGTATTTACCATTAGTTTGATTGTTATTCTCTTGACCTGCTCACTTTTATGGCTCTTATAAGTTTGCCATGCATATTATCGAATTCTTTTTCAACCATACTTGAGTTGAAGTAGTACTAAGATGGATGATCTCCTATAAAGTACTCAAATCACACAATTCCCTAAAATTAAAAGCGAACATTATCTCTGCATTTGAGGCACTAGATGCTATAATATTATATCAGAACCGACCTTCTATATTTTGGTATAGTTTGAGAATGAATCAAGAAAAAGCTGGTGGACATATGACAATTTGGGATTGAAGAGAGCTTGAAGTAATCATCGGGGTGATGTTCATATAATTAAATTGAAATCACTCGAACAAGGAGCAGCTCGTTATAGATTTTTAGTTGGAGTAACACAAGAATGAATCATCTCACATCGAAAAAGGAGGAGAATTCCTAAGCTATATAAGTAAATAGTTCGATCTTAAATAATAAATGTGCCTTTTGGGGGAAACAATCAGACTAATGTTGAAAATTTTTATAAAAATATGTGCTTGAATTGGAGTAATACTGGGATGAGTAATTTTTTGAGAATTACTTATACTACACAATTTCTAAAATCAAAGCGGACAATACCTTTATATTTGAAGCACCAATGTTATCATACATTTATATATTTGTATTTATGTATAAAAGAAAATTAAAATTAAGATTAGTTTGCATTTCTTAGATAAAATTTATGTATATAATATTTATGATTTTAGAGTAGAAGTGTGACATGGAGTTTAAAAGTTGATGTACAAACGTTGATGTACGGCTAAAAATAAATATTTATATGATATATCAGTAAATATAGGATTAAAGTTGGTGTATGAGATTGCTTTTTGATATGAATTTATGGGATACAATGTGGGATTAAAGTTTAGAATTAAATTAAAGATGTTGGATTATAAATTATAATTTGAATTTAATGTCATTTTTTTTATATAATTCAGTGTAACTGGATTAATATTGAGCATAGGGATTTTTTGATTGATTTTTATTCACTCTTTATAACTCATATCTTCACTTTTTTTTTCTGGGTAAATATTATTAAATCAGTGAAATAAAAAATAATATTAAGTAGATTCATAATTTAAAAAAAACTAATAGAATTTAAGAATTTAATATTTTATTTTAATGAGATTATTTTATAAATTTTAATAAAATTTATTTCTAAATTAATTTGTTTGAAAGTATTTTAAATTAATTTTTTAAACTATAAAAGATGCAGCGGCGGTAGTGGCAGCGCGAGCGAAATTCTTTCTACAAGTAATGCGGCAATGGCTGCTGCAATAGTGGGAGGGTTAGTAGCAAAGAGAAAGGAGGTAGTAATTTTGTTATTTTATATTTTAAAATAAAAATTAATTTAAAAATAAATTTTCTTAGAATTTGTCAAAAGAATTTAATTAAAATTAAATATTAACTTTAGAGAACCTATTAAAAAGTTTTTTAAATTATTATCTACCTTTTAATCTCATGGAACTGATTGGCATTCACTTTTTTTTTAAAGTGAAACTTATGTCAAAAGAAGTCAAAATATAAAGATAATACTTAAAAAAACTATTTTTCAAAATTTAATAAGTTTGAGAGAAGCTTTGTCCAACTTTAGATAAATAGTAATTAGTTTCTGTTAATTTGAGCATTTATACATTTGAGTTTTAGTTTTAAATTAATTAGATTAATCATTTAATTTAAGAAAATATGTAAATAAATTTTTTCATCTATAGCAGTTAATTTAAAAAATTTAAGAGGACATTTTATTCAATATTATCTTGATGCTATGTTATATTATTTAAAAAATAATAATTATTTGATTTAATAATATATATAAATTATTTTCTAAAATATTATAAAATTATCACTCAAAAAATAATATTTAAATTATATAATATAATATTAAAAAAGTATTTAATTTAATATTATCTTAGTATTATATTATATTATTTAGTAGAAATAATTATTTAATTTAATAATATTTATAAATAATTTTTATAAAATTATAAAATTATTAATTAGAAAATAACATTTAGTTTATATAACATAAACACTAAGAAAAAATTATTTACATATTATCTCAAGATAGACAGTGAATTTAATTAGTTTTAAAAATAGAAGGATTGAATTGCACGTGAGCTCAAATTAGAGGACTCAATTGTTATTTACCTATGTACTGTGTATTTTGAGCCAGGCCTGCCAGAGTTGGGAAATTTACTTCTTCGTTGTTCTGTAGATAATCTCTCCAATATTTCAATAGTGATGACGACGGAAAATTTTTAGGCGTCAGCCATGCACAAATAGCGTAGAGCCACGTGGCACGAGGGGGACCCGCAGCGCCCCGTCAGCGCAGGCGGAGCGGCTGTTTTCATTTGCTGAAATTTTTTTATTTTAATTATACATAAAAGCTATAAAAAACTTTATATATAAATATTAAAATTTTCTGAATAAATAAAATTAAAGAAATTAAAACAAAATATGATACTTTTATAATATTCCAAAAGAATAGTGGAGATACATAAATATAAACATTTAAAAATTAAGGTTTCTTTTAATTTAAAGTGTTTTTTCAGCTTAATATAAATTTTAATCGTGAAAATTAAATTTATTTTACATTAAATATTAAATTTAATTTTATATTAAAATGTGATACATTTTCAATTAATGACTTATATGCATCGAATATGTTATATTAAAAAAATTATTATTGATGATTATATCAATTAAAATAAAAAATATGATACATTTTTAATTAATGACTGATATGCATCGAATATATTATATTAAATAATTTACTTTACAAGTATGTAATTACATCAATCTCTTAACATTACCTCAAAATTTAAAAAAATCTTTTAGCATCACTTGGTTTGAGCATTTTTTATATAAGAGAAAATATTTTATTTTTTAAATTTAATAAGGAAAAAATTATTTTAGATAGTATGTTCAATATAAAATAAATTTAATTTTAATATTTATATTTATATTTGATGTGAAATAAAGTTAATTTTTATATTTAAAATTTATATTAGGTCAAAAAGATATTTTGAATTAATTAAAGACTTAATTTTTAAATTTTTATACTTATATATCTCCACTATTTTTTAGAATATTATAAAAGTGCTATATTTTATTTCAATTAGCATAATTTCATGTAATCCAGAAAATTTTATTATTTATATATAATTGTTTTGATAGCATTTATATATAATTAAAATAAAAATAATTCAGAAAAAAAAAATAGCCGTTCGGCCCGCGCTGACGGGGCTCTGCGGGCCCCCGAGCCACGTGGCGCCACCCTATTTCTATGCGGCACATAGTGCGTACCCGAAAATTTTCCGATGGCGATGGCGACGGAGACGAAGGTTTGGCGGCCTGCGGGTGAGTGCGCCAAGATCGAGCATTCGGAGGAGGATGGGAGTTTGAAGAGTTCGAGATCGGCGAAGGTAACCTGATTTAAGGACTTGATTTGTCGATTCACTTCTCTCGCGCGCGGATCTCTTGCTTTTTCTTGGCTATAAATGCAGTTTTTAGGTATCTGATTCGTCGTCTCTCTTGAATGTTGTTTCTCGCCCAATCTAGACCGACTAGTATTCATTCTTTTGTTTCGATCAATTCTTATGAACTTCATCATGATTCGGATAGTGATAGAACCAAAAACAAGAACATGGGATAGCCTGGAAAAAGAAGAAGAAGAAGAAGAGAGGAGCAAGTGAGAAGAGAAGAAAGAAGAAAGCCTAGATGAAGGAAGAAGAAGAGGAGGGGAAGCTGAAATTTGAGCCAATGAAAGATCAGAAAGCAGGGAGGCTAAATTTTTATGTGAAACCGGGTTGGCTCGGGATAACCAAGATATTGTCTTGAAGGTTTAAGATTCACTAAGTAAAGAAAATTGTATTAAAAAAGATTACATAATTTAGATGAAGAAGAGTGCAAATTAGGAAAAGAGTCTAGCATGTTTAATCTCTGGTTACCAACTGTCGTAAAAGCTTAAGTTTGTAGTTTATTGCCTAAGAATAATTTTTTATTCTAACACACTTCCTTACGTACAAGCCTATTTGCTTTGTAGCACGAAATTTAGCATAGATTTATATATTTTTCCCTTATGCCAATGATAAATGAGAGTCACTAAGATTTGAATTTGAGATCTCTGGTTCTAATACCTTTTTAAATCTCTAATTCATTTAAAAGCTTAAGCTTATAGGTTATGGCTGAAGAATAATTTTATTTTTTAACAGAACAGATCTAGATTACTAAATTTAAAATCCGAAAGATTTAGTCAGATTTGGGAAGTACATGTAGGGTCTTTATTAGAACTTGCTCAATCTTTTGTAGTAGATATACAACTTTGCCTGCCGGTCAGGCCATTAAGCTTCTTGATATTGTCTGTTCTTCGAACAGGCTTCTTCTTGTTCAATAGCTATTGTAGTTTGCCCTTCATGCTATTCAACCATATTTCAACAACCTATTGTAGTTTTATGGCCACATCAATATTATCCAATCTCTTTATGTGTACTACTGATATTTATGTTTGAATTTTGGCGCAACATATTCTATATTTTGAATTGGTTCAAAACCCTTTCTACAAAGTGCCAAGCCACTACTATCTGGTTCAAAATACTTGGCTTGGATCATGGCCTTTGTCAAATACCTACCTCCCCACCTTTTTGAAAACAAAAAATGAAATGCTGAAATATAGGATGGATTCCGGAGTGGGATGGAAGTTCAGTTCTAGTAATTGTATCTATCTTCCTACCTGTAAAGACCTACAAAGTACTTACCACATAACTTGAAAGAGTTTCTTCTAGCTCAGGTTCCTTCTCTACAAAGCTTTAGTTTGAAATAAATCCAAACCTGCAACCAATTTACGTTTTACCCCATGCTTGATGTATCTACCTGATGCTTGATTTTGGTGGCAACTTGATGTAGGTACTACTTTAAAGCTCTAGTAGTCATCTCTTTAGCATGTAGGCTCCTGTCTAAAGTATCAACATTTGAAAATTCTGTTGTACAAAAAGTATGGATGGGTATTTTTTGTTTACATAATACCTCATATGCTGTAGTTCTAAGTGATAAGTGGAAGTTTGTGTTATACCCCCTTACGAAGGAAGTACAGACACTTGCATACATCTCAACGTGTTGTGTCCTAAATTTTCCCGTGTTTCTGTGTCCCCATATTATATTTATGCTTTCTAGGTGTTTTTATAATGTCGGGCAAAAATTATAGTACTACAAATATTTTATTATGTTATTAGCTTGTTTTGTCATATCTGTATCTTGTAATTTGGGAAATTGTCACTTCGGCGTATTGTGTTGTGACGTGTCCCCTTATTCTCGTCTCATTTCTTTGCTTTCTAGCTCCTTACAGATAAGGGAAGCCATTTCTCCCATTCTTGTGGTCTTTCTTGTGTCATACATCTTAGGTTCATTTCTAAATCACAGTTTAATACTTTTGTTTGTCCATCTATTCATGGATGATACATAGTTGACATGCTTAACTTTTTGTAACCTCAGTAGTTCCTTCCAAAACATGCCGAGGAAGGTAGAATCACTAGCACATATCACCTTTCGGTCATCTTTATAACCAAATGACATAATCCAATTATGCTTGAGCTTTCGTTAGTGCTAAAAATGGATGAGACAGGCTAATGAAATGTGCGTTGTTACTTAGCCAATTTACAGCAACGTATATGTTGTTATTTCCTTTCCAGTGATGTAAGCCTTCAATATAGTCCATAGAAACTTCAGTCCAAACCATATCTCGAATAGGCAATTGCTGTTTGTTCAAGTTTTACTTCTTTTACATCACATTTTGTAACAGTTTTTTGCCCTCAGTAAAATGGGCGTTTGATTATGTTGGTGAAAGGTTTGTAAAACCCCAGAATGCTCACCTGCAGTTCCATTTTTACCATTTTAGCTATCTTTTGTTTAAATTCTACATTGTTTTCCATTGCTAACTTGCTTTTCCTTTTTAGCTGTTCATTACTTCAAAAAAAATTTGGTTTAGTAGGTACACCTTGCTGTAGATTCTCACGACACTTTTCAAGTTTTCAGTATTGGACCAAGTTTTTCTAACTTATTCACCATTGGACCAAGAACTAGTTGAGTTTTGCCTCTAAGTGTAATCCTGCATTTGCAATTTCTCCAGGGAACTTTTGATCTAATGCAGTTTTTCCCACTTTTGGCCATTGTGGTTTTTTGCTTTCCATGGTTTTCCACATACATCTTGTGCATCCTTTCCTTTTGTTTCCCTCTCTCTAGTTTTCTTGCCTAGTTTCTATTGTTGTGAATAGCGATCTCTCCTGCAATTTGTGTCGTCAACTGAATCTCTCATCAACGACTGAGTTCTTTTGAGAAGTTAGGCATAACTAATGTGGCAGGAAACGTCATAGTCTAAAGCTTTTGAAAGTTTTCTTCAGCTCTCATTCTAATAGAAAGCATCCTTCCTCATCCATCACCTGCTTATAAACAGATCATTATTTTCTTGTAAGTCTTTTCTAATACCCTGTCAATCCCAATAACCCCTTTGTAAGGATTTGGTCAAAATAGGCTTGCGAACCTTGCATTTCCTCCTACTTGTTTGATCCATAGAGATACCTTCTACAGATATAACATGGCCCAAGAATTCAAGAGATTGTGCTGCGGCCATAAACCTTTCTTTGTTTTGGGCAAATAGTGGATGTTCTTTCAATGTTTTCAGCACTTATATGTATATCATAGGTTATCCCCATGTTTTGCTATATATGAGCATATCATCAAGGAGGAATTAAACAAAGCTTTGAAGGAGGATGGAATTCATAATTTTTTTGGGATGTTGTTGGAGCATTAGTAAATCTAAATGGCATAACATGGAATTCATAGTGAAGTTCATGGGTAACTTTACATGTTCATACATATGTAAGAATGTCCAGCCAACTTTTCATTTGTAGTTTTTTTTATACTTTAGTATTAGCATTAAATATTTCTAATAATTAATACTTTATATTGATTGATTTATAAAATTAACAATAAACATATGTTATTTAATATAAAGGATAATAATATTTTTATAATTTAGGTATAACTTTTTTTATGAATAAAATATTTCATTAATATTATTAATAATATTTAATTTTAACATCATTGTAAATGTTATTTTAGTAAGTTACTGCAAAATATTTTTATAATATATTAATTTTTTTATATAATTTATAAAATTCATAATATTATTTACATAATATATTTTAAGATGAAAAATATACGATTAAAAGCCTATATTTGCTATTAAAAACTGATGGATATGGTTTAGGTTTCAGTTTTTATATCTCAAAGCGGTTAATTGATATTTATTATCCTTACTATATACATATTAATTAGAAACAACTCCCCTTAAAGGGATGATGAAAAATAGTAAACTACTAAGATAAATGTGGTTATCGGGAAATACCTTGTACCAATTTTGAAAAGAAGGAATACATTCCCCAGCTTTCTAAATATATAAAATCAATTGCATAAAATGAGTACATATGATATGTGACATTTCCTTTAATAGGTAGGTAAATGCTTAGGATATGAAGAAAGGCAATGCTTTTTAATATTAGAAAGATAAATGCATTATTTTAACTTTTGATGAGATCACGCCAGCAACTTTATTGCCTCACTTCCCCTTAAAAAGTGTTGATACTTCATAAAGCCTAATGTATTTATATTGTATCTGTATCAGATACGGATATTCTCTAATATTCTATTGATACATATTTTATATGTCATATGACGTATTAATTTTTATTTTATTTTTAAAAAATTTGATACTTACCTGATGCTTGTCCAATTTTTTTCGATATTTCTAATTAGAGAAAAATGTTGGAACAATCGGTCTGACTCACACGATAAAAAATTTAAAAAATATTTTATATATTAAGTACAACTTATACATAGTCTCGAATGTTAAAATTGAGAGAGATACACTGGGCTCATGTAATTGGAATCGCAGAAAGCTTCACGTATGCTAGTTGTTTGGTAGTAGAAAAAGATTTAGTATCTGCAAGCTATTGTATTATCTACTTTAGCTAATCTTTTTTCGCAATCTTATAGATACTAGTGATGTTTTTTGCTTTTTTTACTTCAACCGATAATATATTTACTTTTGTTGGACACCGATGTTATACATAGACTCGAATTTATATTTTTTACATATATAAATGTGTATTCTGGCGTATCTGTATCTTACTTTTTTTAGGTTTATTGTATCGCTATATCCGTATTATATCATATTCGTATCGTCATATTGTATTCGTGCTTTATAAGATCATTGTCCTCCCTTTCTTATTATCGTGATTGTGGGCTAGCAATATAAACGCGAGAGTGTTCTGTAGCATTGAACGTTTGATCATAACAGTTAGGTTATTAACTACCTCAAACGATTTTGTGGTGACCTCTATATATATCTTCCTATCAAAGTAGAGAAAAATGACAAGTGGGGAAGCAATACAACTCTATTCCCTTCCGCACATAATAAAACTGAAATCAAAAGGCTTTTCGTACTTGAGGACTATCAAATACTTGTGAAGCCCATTGTTTGCGCTGATTGTAATCCTCATACTTAGTGGAGCATCAAGCCACCCACATTGGGCACCGTGGTTTTCCCTCTGGGGTTTTCGCATAAAAAGAATGCGTTTTGTCCCTTTTCTTCTTCATTATTTTCACTTGTTTTCATTGCCTTTCTTGTGTTATGGCGTATGACATTAATTCTTTCATTACCGTAAGAGGGAGGTCTCCTAAGCACAAGATACGACCTTGGCCTGTGTTGATGGATTTTTATGTCAAATATATATGGTATTCCATCTTACCAATAGTTGAACAATGATATCAAGGTAACACCAACCCCCCAAGGGCCACAGGTGGAGCTTTTTCTTCCTCTCTTTTGTGGCCAAAACATTGTTACATAGTTGCTTAGACTTTCAGAAATATGACACTCAACCTGAGACTAAGTGTGTGGTTTTGCATATTGTTGGACCCAAGACTAACCATCTGATAGAGTATGGTGGAACTCTACTTCCTCCCCAAATGGACTAGCAACAATTTAAGGAAGTTTTAGTCTATAACTCTTCAAACTCCTTAATCCTTTAATTGGTTTCTGTGCCTCCAATATGTATGCAGTATTGTACTTGCAATTCATTTGCTCCATGGAACATTGTGATGCTACAATATTACCATAATGTTCTTGTCATATAACTAAGATAAACTCTACCCTGTTTAGTTTTAGGTTAGGGAATGACCAAAATGGCCTTCAACCATTTTTTTAAAAATAATAATAAAAAAAAATTAAGTATAATATGTTAAAATTGTGCAGAATGTAAAATAAAGTGAATTTTTTATATTGAAATTTATGTATTGCCGATGAAAAATGAAATTTTTTTAATAAAATAGTTTGAGGTCATTTTGGTCATGAATCCAACCAAACAAGGCCTTAGAATGTACTTCCTAGCTCCTTATGACTGATTTGCAAATATATCACCTTGTCGCACATACATATATTTTCAATCATACATATATACACGTAGGATATGTGTATATACATATTCATACACAAGTATAGACAAGTATCTGTATATGAGCATACGTGTATACAGGCTAATACTCTGTTGTTAATACCATATTTTTTTTGTAAAGAGTAGATATGATGTATAATATTCTCGTTTAATAGGTTGGAAAATGCCTATCTTATGAATATGTTACAATGAATAAAATGACATATATAACTAAGTTACGAGTAAGGGAAATGACATACCTTGTAAACCACAACTACAAGGAAAGACATTGTCTTTTAATATGAGAACGATAGATGCATTATTTTAACTTATGAGGAATCCACATCAGCAACTTTAATGTCCTACGCCCATGCATTTTTATTGCTGCGATTGCAGTCTAGCTATTGTGATGTGGGAGCATTCTCCGGCATTCCAGGCTTGACAAATTACCATAGCCGTGAAATTATTAGCTGCCTCAAAATGTTTATGTTGTGACCTCTACAATTATCTTCATATCAAAGGATTGAAGGGGAAGGAAATAAAGAACTACATTTTCTTTTACATATGAGATAGTCAAAAGTGAGAGATTTTTCTTACCTTTGGACTATCAAATACTTGAAAAGCCCACTGTTTTTAACAACTGTAATTCTTATACTTAGCGGAACTTCAAACAACCGCATTAGGTGCCATGGTTTTTTCTCTTTTGGAGTTTTTGGTGTAAAAAGCTCCATGCCTCCTTTCTTCTTCATTATTTTCAATTATTGTCTCTACTCTTCTCACATTACATTGTAGAATGCTACTTCTTTCATTATCATTAGATGACAGTCTCCCTAGCAAGCCAATCATCTACCTAAACTAAGTTTCTATAATTCTCATTTGAAAATGTGAAAGGATGGTTGTTCTGCTTTTGGGAGCATTTGATTCAATGTTATCTAGATATTATGACATTTAGATGTCATCTTTTGAGTGATAATCTCATAATATTTTAGAAGGTTATCTACACATATCATCAAATTAACATTAAATTAAATAATATGGCATAATATCAAGATAACATTGAACGAAACACCCCCTTAAGCAATACTTTTGAGTTTAATGGCATTGCTATGTAGTCTAAAGTTATCATCAATCTATTCTTGAATGTGTGCATTGTTTAAAGGATAATGCACCCATCCAATATATAAAATCATTGTCTTAAGTATCCTAGAACTCTTTTAGGCTACATTTTTTGGGCTACATAGTATTTTTCATATTTTATAATTTCATTTGGTGACATGTGATACTAGAGGCATCACAGACTAACTATTTTTTTTTTGGAATCTGCAGACCAACTCTTGATAAAATAAAAATTTCAATAATTTTAACATATCAAGTGACGGAAGAATCACATGGTAACAAAACACTAACTTCAGGGACCTAAGTGTAAACAACAGCAGTAACCAAGCCTTTTATCCTCTTAGTAGCTCCGCCACTTTTCAAAAATGACAGCTCCTTGTTTAACTCTAGGTAAGTAAGATTATTCCCTAAGATCTCAGGAACTTATATACAATTACCCTTCCTATAATACATATTCGTTGACACATTTGCAGTCTTCTATATATATTTTACTTGCCATTTGCTTTTAATGCAGCGTGGGATAGCAAGGAAGAAGGGAAGGTGAACTTGCAGAAGTGGGAGGATGATTGGGATGATGATGATGATGTGAAAGATGATTTCTCCCTTAAGCTGAAAAAAAGGGCTCGAGGGTAAATCTGGTAAGAGTTAGTCTCTCTTTCAATGTAGGGTACTCAATATCAAGCTAGAATTGCATTTCATTCATTATTTTTAGCTTTTTCATTTTTCAGAGTATGTAAATCATGATATTCGGTACTGAATTTTAGAGTTCTTGTAAACTTTAGACTAATGTTGAGAATCTATGCTTTTCAAATATGAACATCTGCTGCGATTTATAGGCCAAAAAATTAACATTTAGTTCCTCTTAATTGGGTGAGTTATAATCAATTGTGGAATCTTGATTTTTATTTAGCATTTCAACCTTTACAAGTGAATTAAGGAAGAAGTGAAAAAAAAAAGAAGGTTTTAATAGCAGTCAATAGAAGTGAAATAATCAGAAAAATTGAAAATGTGAGTGTGTGCACAATCAACAGATAAAAGTTTGTAATTGCTTTGATTATAATAACCTAAATGTTAGCCAACCTATAAATGGAATGATCAAATTGAGAGTTCTTATTTTCTTTCACAATTGAGAGATTCAAGTGTTTTTTGCCCTTTTAATCAGTTAGCTGCATGATCAAAATGTTTTGTATGTTTCTTAACTTTATCTGATGTAGGCCCTGAACTGCCAAAAGCCTTCCAGAAGTTCATTTTTTGCCTATCGTTGTTGCTTAGATATTCTGTTTGCTACTGTGATGCAACATATTTTATGTTTGAGTAAATTGCATATAGATTCTTGAGATCTTAGAATTTTTATATATTGTTGCAAAACTTTTCAATCGTAGCACTTTGGTCTTTAAATTTTTAGAATTTTTACATGATGGTCTATATATTTTGAATTATAGCACGTAGGTCTTAAGGTTGATTTATTATTGTGTGGTCTTTTCTGCTACTTGCAATATTTCATGTGATTTGGACCAAGCATATAAACTCTAATAATATGGAGGGAGCAGATGACAATTAAATCACCTTCATTTCCCTTATTTTGAGAAAAAGCTGAAGTGGAGGGGGAAGAAGATAGGTTATGAGCGGTTCATGTTCAAATGTCAGAAATGTTCTTCCTATTCGAGGTTTTTGGGTGGGAAAGTGCACCAACCTCAGAGAACCTAATTAGTATGATTCAAAATCTATGACAAAGCTCACTCTCACGGATCACAGATGCAAAAAAAAAAAACATAAGAATTTTTAAATGTTATTATATCATTAATTTTTTCTTCTTCTATATATATATATCCTAATTTACAATAGTAACTTCTAATACTTAAATATATATTTTAATTTTTTTTTAAATTTACTTTAATAGACAAACTTAATGGAATTCGTTAAAGACCCATATGGAACAAAGTTTGAACTGAAGGGACTTGAATGTTATGTTTTTATTTTGTGAATTTATATGAAATCAGAGGTTTATCTCAAGAGCCCGGGTGAAATTACTCCTAAAATTGAAATATATGAACAATCGAGTTAAATCTGGCTTTAGCTTTTTAAAATTAGCGATTTGACTAATTAAATCTTAAGCAATAAGTGAAGTTTGAGCTAGTCAGTTTCATTTAAACTGAAAAATTGAAATTTCTAATTTGAAATGAAATTTGACTTGAGCTGATAATTCATTAATGTAGGAGCATTTACATTAACACACCTTAAAATTTATAATTTATGGATTTTATGCTCTGAACTTAAATATTGCAGTGTATATTGTTAGCAAATATTATGCTCTTCTCCTCTTGGGTTTCTAATTTCAATTAAGAACTTTTGTAAAAGTAAAATTTCTGAATGTTTCTATTCTTCTCTTCGTCTCCTCTCCGTCTCTGGTGATGTCATGCCCTTACACGACACTGTCAATGCTGTCTTAACTCATTCCGATGTCACCGCCACCTTCTTTGAGCTATATTGTCGCTATTTTGTCGAATTGCTTTAAAAGTAGATGAAAATGAGAAAGTAGTACATTGATTTAATGTTCTACATAAATCAATAAAAATTTGATGCCTAGTTTGTGGAAAAGCAGATAAGGAGATGTTACAAAAGTATATATATTGTAGTTCTTTTCTACTGAAATTGGGAGAAATTAAATGAAAAAAATGGGTAGAATGCATTTTTTAAGGATTTTGTATTTATATATGACATGATGGCTTATTTTCTGCAACATCATATGTACTTTGTTGAACAAATGGTACAAAAACATGTGTTGGGTAGTATTACAAAGTCGAGTTGCACTTCGATAAGAATTATTTCGTACATTCTTCTATGCCATTCTTTGCACATCTTCTCTAACAATCTTAAAGTTTCATATTGGTATATGATTTAATCTTTGTACTTAAGATGTCGTGCCTATGCATTTCTCTATTTCAACTAAAACGCCTATTTGGCTTGCATTTTTTTACAAAATCTTTATCATGTAGTTACATAAACTCTCGTTGCATCCCTCGTTCAACTGGTTTCATGCTTGTGTTTGATTTATATTCGTATATGATTCAATCAAGTACAACTAATGAGCATATCTTTATGCAGTTTGTTTCTTACTTATAGGCCCCGTTTGTCTCCAAGTTAAAAATTAACCTGGTTTAATTTTAACTTAACATATCACATCACACATAAAATTTAATATTAAAAATTAATTTTATTTCACATCCTATACACATTACTAAAATAATAACTAATTTATATTACATCCCTCACGTATTTCAATATAATAACTAACTTTATATCACATTTTTCGCATATTCTAACATAATAATTAATTTTATTTCACATCATTAATAATTTTTAATAAAAAAATATTTCTATCTTTTAATTTTGTTAAATTTAATCTTATAAATAAACAGATCCATATGATCATGACAACCATGCAGGCTATAGCAAGCCTAAAAAAAAAAAGAGACATATAAATTCAATTTTCGTAGGCTATATATGATTCAATCAAAGTTATATCTTAAGCTTTTGTTATAATAATGCTTCTAAGAAGTATTCTTTTATACATATATAAAAGATTTGAATCTCTTTTATTTACTCTTATATGCATGTAAATTATTATAGTTTTTGAAATAAGCAGATTGATTTGTTAATTTAAGTAAAAATATAAATAATTTTTTTTTACTTTTATAATAGAATTTTTTTTTTGTGAATTTATAGTAAAAATAATTTATCATATATATATATATATATATATATATTATTTATAACCACAATGTTGTACTAATATATGATGAGTTTTGTATGCTTTCCACAAAGGCTATGTGCACTATCTCTAATAAAATTTCATATTCTTATACAATTTGGGTCTGTTTATTTGTAAAATTATTTTTAATAAAATTAAAATTAAATTTGAATAAAAATATTTTTTTATTTAAAATTATGAATGATGTGAAATAAAGTTAGTTATTATTGAGATATATGAGAGATGTGATATAAGTTAGTTATTATTTTAATAATGTGTGTAGGATATGAAATAAAATAAATTTTTAATATTAAATTTTATATATAGTATGATATGTCAGGTTAAAATTAAATCAAATTAATTTTTAATTTTAAAACAAGTGGAGCTTTGATCATTTATTTTCGCTAAAGCCATTCTTAGGCCTCTGCGCATGCATTTATATACTTATTCTGTAGCCTTAGGTTTTAAGATTCAATTTTCAGTTTTCGTATTAAATTTTATATATGGTATGATATATTTTTGATAGTTTCGATTTCAATAATTTTTAATAATTTTAATATAATACATATTTTTTATTTTTAAATTTTAAGAAATTTTATCTTAAAAGTATGAAAATTTCAATTGAAATAAAATTGATAAATTTTGAATCGACCTAAATCAAACTAAAATTAACGAAATTGTTCCGTTTTGGTGAAACTTATATTAAAATCGGCATGAAGAACTCTCATGTGATTATAAACAATTCAAAAAAACTTGGGAAATATAAATTCATAAAATTTTAATACTATAAGCTAATATTTTTACAATAAAACAAAATTGTGTTTTGTATTATTATGTGATTCCCACTAAAACCCTGACACAATCCTATGACATTTTGTATTTTTATATGATGTAATTATGTGCATGGATATGTTATTTAAGGTACATTTATATTATTATATACGTATTATTAAAATTTTTGAATATTACTTATATGTCATTCCATTATTAAAATATATTTAAAAATATAATATTGAGAAATTTTATAGAATGCATATAAATGTTTTATTATTTAATGTATTTGAGTCCATGAGATAGACTATGCATATTTATAAAAATGAAATGTGTCACTCATATGAATATCATAGATTTTGTTAAATTTAATAATAAATTATTATTTTAAAAGCTAAAAGTATATATGTAAATATTATTATTGGAAGTTAGAATATAGTGAAGAAGAAAAAGTTGATATTATAATAGCAATTAAAAATATTTAATATGCTTTTAATGTTTAAATGTGTATTTTTTATTTTTTAAAATAGTAATTTAATAGTAAAACTTAACTGAATTTATCATAAAAAATTTAAATAAAAATATTTTAAGCGATGGGGATTAAACTAATATGTTTTTATTTTTGTTAAATCTGTTTAAAATTGTAAGTTTACATGCTTAGATGTAGGCTCCTGTAGTTGAATGAGCATTACAAATAAAATTAATTTTTTAAAATCTTTGATTTAGGTTCCTTACATAAGGATTTTTCATTATTGTGAGGTTTCAATAATAATGTAGCTTTTAAAATAAATTTAAATAATTTTTTTTGTTGAATTGTCATTCGATCCCACCTAATGATAGGAATAATTAGAGAGAGCAAAAGGAGAAAAGGTACAATTTATCCTTATTTTTTTTAAAATTTTCATTAATGTATATGATTTTTTGTCTAAAATGATATAATTAAATGATGAGAATCAATTTTAGGGACAAACAAGTTAATGCAAACACTACCCTAGGGGCTTAAATTGTGGGTTTAAAAAAGTATAGGACCTATTTGCAACACGTTTCGAACCTCAGGGGCCTAAATGCAAGTTACCCTATATATAATTATAAATTGTTGTAAATCCCCAACCCTAGCTTCCCGGTTACCGTGTCCTCCCCTTCGATTGTACAAAGATCGGTGGTTGAAGGAAGACGTCGTCGTCCCCACCGCTCGATGACAATCAATTTGGCATCTTTCCATTATTCTCCGTGTAAAGCTTCGATCTTTTCTCATTTTGATTGATTTTTGAGTGGACGAGCATCTCGGGTCCAGAAATCCAAATTTGAAAATTTACGGCGCCCAAGTATATAATAATGCACGGAAGGAGAGGTCGAGGTCATTCGACTTGCTAGCTTCCTCGAGTCTTCTTTCTTCCAGCGAGAGCCAGAGCGGACGAGAGCGACGGCAGATGGGCGAAGGCTGCGGGTTCGCGGAGATGAAGGAATGGTGTCGCTCGATTCCCAAGATAGAGCTCCACGCCCACCTCAATGGCTGCATCCGAGACTCCACCCTTCTGTGCGATTTCTCCTCCTCCTCCCTCTGATTCTTGTGAAGTTCTGAACCTCGTTTCCCGATTTTCTTTTTCTAATTTTGATTTAATCAAAGTTAGGTTTTTCCCGTTCTTGTAGGTCTGGGAGCTAGATTGTAGCCTCCTATTCTTGGCTTGCTGTTCTTGCATACCCCAATACTCATTTTCTTTGAAGAATCTTACTCCAAATGTTCTTTGGGTTTTGTTCCGTTGGAGGATTAATTTATATTCTGCAGAGTGAAGTTCATTTTGGATGGCAATAGCATTAGATGAAATTTAATGGTGGTTCTTTTTTTTTTGAAAGCATGGCCTAGGCCTTCAAAATTAAACTCAAACAAGTACAGAGTACACAGCAAAAGGGGTGGCATGCCTCGCCCATACAAACAAGGCGCAAAGGAAAATACATGAAATGCATCACCTAGCTTTGATAGTAATGATGATTCCATTCACAAAGCCAAGGCAAAGTGTCCCTTCTTGGTACTGTTGTCAATGTCGGGGTAGAAACACACGGGCTTACAAGTCCCAAAAGAGAAGAAAATTCCAGTTGCCAACTCACAGTATGAATCAGTAACACACATGATGTTGACAATTTGGGCAGTCATCATCAATATTAACCAAAAAGTATTACTATACAACAATATAATGATGATAAAAAAAATAAAAAAATTAAAAAAAAAACAATATAATGATGATGTGATTAGAAACCTAAAAAAGCAACAATATGCTTAGCTTGGCCACTATGAAGCATGGACACTTCAAGAACCACGCCGTGTTCGTGTCGACACACGGACACTCGGGGACAGGTGAGGACACGCGGGACACCATGTCGGACACGCCACGTGGCGTGTTCTAATAAAATAATATTTAAAAAACTAAAGGACATTTTTTGGACACGCGAGGACACTTTGGAATACCTTAGGACACTTTTAGGATACTTTTGAGACACTTTTAGGATACTTCAAAGATACATGAACAATATACAAGAGGATTCCATTCTAAATGAGCAAAGATAATCCACTCTTGGTCGTAGATAAGCCTTTGGAAAAAATAAAGTCAATCAATGATAAGGGACTAGTGCAGGATATAATACTAGTACCTCTTCATAGCTTAGTTCATCCAAAGACTACAAGAACTGCAATTAAGTTCAATGTCTTGTTCTTAAGAAGGGAGTTCAAAACTTTGAAGTTGCTAGAGATTTTTGGAGACTTGGATTTAAATAAATAAGTGTGTCCAAGAATAGCTAGAAGCCTAGAACAGCAAAGCGCAGAAGTAGGTACAAGAAGAGATGTTCAAGCTTCCAAAGTACGAAAATGATGCTGTGGATGATATAACTGAATCATTTTAGCAACAGCACTGGTGCTTAGTTAATACATCTCCTGTTTGCATAATTGATCAATCTATGATAGTAGAGAGGATTAGTGCGGGATAAGCCAATCAATGTTATAGCTGAGATTCTTGTTAATTTTATGCCAAAGGTGCCGTAGGTGCAGCCATAGCTCATAGTCTACCGCTGCAACCAAAGGATGGTGAGTGAACGACACAAAGAGAGCACACACGTGGACAGGGAGCCCTTGCTGGCCAAGCTATAGAGCACGGACACGACACGAGGGGACACGGGACACGACACGACACGGCGACATAGCAATTTTTCAAAATATAGGACACGGACACGGCATGACACACCAAATACAATAATAAAATTAATAATTTATACTTAAAATATATATATATATATATATAACATAATACAATTTAAATTTTTAAGTATAAACAACTTGTAAGTAGTACTGAAGTCTCACAGAATCAAGATGAGAACTTGAGAACAAACGTGATCGGCATTAAAAAAATTTGAGATATAAATTTAGGATTCACTTTGAATAAGAGAAAATATAATTTTACTTATTAGGACAATCACAATGAGCACGACAATAAGAGAAAGTAAGAGCTCTCAGTGTTGAAGATGAAAAAAGGATAAAGGTGAAGCTAGAGTTTTAAACTTTTTGCGATTGGTTCATTTTCGTAAGGCTTAAGGGCAACAAAGGAGGAAGAAATTTGATTTAACTTGGTTAACTTAGAATTTTGACTTATATTAGGTAAAATTTTAACAATAATAAGAGATGTATTTTTAATTTTATTAAATGAATTTTTAACGATAATAAAAAATGAGATAGATATTAATAACTATTCACAATTATCATATTTCATATTGACCTGATTTTACCTGACTTGAAATGTAAACAGAGCGATGGTGAGCAAAGTTTAAGTAGGATTATTAAGATTGATTTCTCTTGAAAAAAATTGAAGCAAGACAAGATTGGGTGACAAGCAGATATACTGTGCTTAATTGATATATTTGGCTTGATATGTTTAATACAATCAAAGAAAACCGGCTTGATATTTGCTAAACAAAATGGTGAAGGAACTTCATTTCTCCAATGTTAATGTTCTCTGGTTAATTTAGTATATTCATTTGATTGTATTAAATGAGTGTGACTATAATCTTGATCTGTTATAAAGAAAAACTGACAGTTTGATCTTCATGCGGGACCTAGAAAAGCTGATTATTTCTGTATCATTAAGTGGAAACCCTATGTGCATTGATCCAGGCAACGGAATTTTTGGGGAAATTTTCATTAATGAATTTGCAGTTGTTTGTAATGTTTCTTTTCATTTTTTCTTGTAATTCATCTGTCAGGGAGCTTGCAAAAGAACTGGGCCAAAAGGGTGACATAATTTTCTCTGATGTAGAGCATGTGATTATGAAATGTACGTCTCAGCTGACTTTTTATCTAGCTCCTTGTAATTTGTATTCTTTTGTCTTTGTATTTTTACACTTATTCATGGTTCATAACATGGCTTGATCTATTTTCAACTAAGCCTACTGGTGACAATTAACTAAGCTAATCCAGTTTCTCTCGTGAGTCATGATAAGAGTATGATTTTGGTTCATCATTGCTTAAACCCATTGAGAAAATGCATAATTTCTTTGTCTCTTCTATTCCAAGTAGCACCTACAGAGGATAAGATGAAAGACGTTTAAGCTAGTTTGACCATGTCTACCTATAAAGGCCCTTATATGTATATGTGAGTTGATCTAAATCATAGCTCAAAACTTGAGTTCGAAGATGGAAAATGACTTGGATATGAGGATTACACAAGAACTTAAATCAGTTGTGCTCTAAGTGCAGCTTGTATGGAGTTTAATGGAAAGATAAATCCATGCAGCTCTACCCAACTAGTTGGACATGAAGA
The DNA here is from genome assembly GCA_019297695.1 of Apostasia ramifera. Lineage (NCBI taxonomy): Eukaryota > Viridiplantae > Streptophyta > Magnoliopsida > Asparagales > Orchidaceae > Apostasia > Apostasia ramifera. The sequence continues at coordinate 51,377 of JAEMOT010002586.1, read as the reverse complement.
CTTTGTTGTAGTGGTTATTGTTGTTTGATGTTCTTGTCTTCTATTCCAAATCTTGAGAGAACTAATCTTTAAACAAACAGAAAACCTAATTCCTTGTAATTTGACCACTAAGAATCAGAAGCAACTTTAAGCTTTTGTTTTTTTTGCCTCGGTCTTTATCTTGTAAAAGGATAATGGTATAACTGAAAATTTTTCTTTTTTTTTATATTAGAAATAGTCTTTTTTGAAACCAAATAAACTGGCAATGGTATCCTGATTCACCTTGAAAACTTTGAATTTTAACTAAATTCTAGAAGACTACACAAAAATAAAACAACTTTGGAAGATTCAATGGTTTTCTTTTTGTCAAATTAGCTTCTTCTGTTTTCCAGTTTTAATTGTTGTTCTTATCCTTGTGTCATACTTAAAATCTGTTGAAGATGGCCGATCTTTGACAGAGTGTTTTCAGCTTTTTGACTTGTTTCACATACTTGCAACTGATCATGAGACAATATCAAGGATCACTAAAGAGGTAAGCACAATACAATCTCTTTGGAAAATTTGTTTTTAAATGTGATCTAATCTTGCCATCTAAAAATAGGTAGTTGAAGATTTTGCAGCTGAAAATGTTGTTTACTTGGAACTAAGAACCACGCCGAAGGTACTTTATAAGGGATCTCCTGTTCTAGGGAGCAAACCACAATAGAATTATTTACATAGACCTAGATTTATCTTTAATGCAGAATAACATAGCAAAGGGTATGACAAAGCAGTCTTATCTGAAGGCCGTTGTCGATGGACTGAAAGCTATCACTTCTGTGGATGCCTCTTTCATTAACTTCAGTGGAAGGGCTGAAAGTTTCTGTAAGCCTTTACATAAAAGTGGAACTAATGATATTAAAAGAAAGAAGATATATGTCCGTCTACTTCTAAGCATTGACCGCCGAGAAACAACTGCTGCCGCAATGGAGACGGTATTTTTAACATCATTCTTGTTTGCACATTTTTTACTAAATGTAAGTGAAATGAAGTAGTCATAGAAATACTGCTCATAACCTAAAATTTCGAATATTTTGTACCTACAAATCCATAATCTTTTGTTAAAGGTCAAAGGCTCGCCTATGCATCTCCTGCAAAAGCCAAAATAATCTCTCAAGCAGGATCGTTGTGTTTTTTGCCGAAAATGACCACTCGTTTGCTGCCCTCTTCAAGCATTCTTGATTTATCCTTCCCACGCGCTCGCCCGTCGCCGTGAGTGTTGGTAATATCAGTATAATAGAACGAAAATTTAGTCTTTGCTTTCCAACTGTGCTATTCTGCATGGACGAAAACACTGGTTTTATGAATTTCAAGAAAACACTGGTTTTATCAAAATAAATTGAGAAAGCAGTAGCAAACTGCAGATTCTCATTTTTAAGTATCAAAGTTTTTTCCCCCTTCAAAACTGTATTCACAAGCACCTCTATCTTGAAAGCTGTGATGCTAACTTAATTAACATGAATATTAAGCTTCTGTTTGGCTCACTGCATGCAATTACATCAGCTGGCATCATGAAATTTCCTGGATTTATATATATCATCTAGATTGTTATTTCTGATATGTGCAGCAAGTCTCGGTGATGTAGTTTCATCTTTCAGGTATCTTTGGCTCTGGAAATGAAAGAATGTGGAGTGGTTGGCATTGATCTTTCTGGCAATCCTGTTGTTGGGGAGTGGTATACATACTTTTAAGTCTTCATGTGAAATAGTCTCAATTATGTCGTGTAGAACCAAAAGTGAACAAAAAGAGAATTAGAGCAAGAAGAAGAACCCTTCCATTCAGAAAAGGAATAGAACAAAAGAGTATTTCACAGGATTGAAAATTCTTTATTTCATCAGAGTTTATAATATTAAACGTTATGGCTACTTATAGGATTATTGCATGTACTAAGAAAATGGAAACAGTAAAACCGGCTAAAATGCTAAGAAACCGAAAGATTTAAATGCCGAAAAAACTATTAAAACCCCTTAACTATAAATATGGATGATCTAAGTATGACCCACATTATGCTGCATTTTTTCTTTCAAAATGTCATGTAGGAGTACTTTCTTGCCAGCTCTGATGTATGCTAAGGAGCATGGACTTCCTGTCACTCTTCACTGTGGAGAGGTGCAATGGAGTTTTGGAAAGATCCTCTAACCATTACTCTATCTCCATTGTTGTTATTTTCTTTTTAAAATTTCATTTAGTAAGCTAACTAGTTTATTATGATAACTTAGTGCTTGTAGATAGCCAACAGGAAGGAGATCCAAGAAATGTTGGATTTTTCTCCCGAGAGGATAGGCCATGCTTGTTTCCTTGAAGAGGATGATTGGGAAAGGGCAAGATTATCAAAAATTCCAGTTAGTACATTTGATCTAACCAAGATTTGAATCTATGTTTAACATATTTATAGACACGGAGAGAGAGATTTATTTATTTGTGTGTTACAGGTTGAGATATGCTTGACATCCAATCTGAGGACTGAACGTCTCTCATCTATAGATGTTCATCATTTTGGTTTGTCCCTCTTTTACCTTATAACTTGTCCCTCTTTTAAAAAAACTATATTATATATAATGCTTACAAAAATGGAAACATGTAGTCTCAAAGGAGCTTACGAAGCATGCAAGCTGGGGGTGGCAATATATCCAGAAAATTCGGGTTGAGGAGTTGGAACAAGTTTTGCTTTCACAATAGCGAGTTAGTTTAGTTTAGATTCACCTGAATTATTAAGTTTATATCTTTTAGAAGATTTTGTGTTGTAAATCATTCAGAGTGATGTGTTAAGACTCAGGCCCGACCCATGCAGGTCATTCGAGTAGGCTATAAAATAATTTGCATCATATTAGGATTATAAATTTTGGCCTATTTGCAAATGTTTTGTGTAAAGGTTGAAATAATAAAGTCTAATCAGATGGGGTTCAACCTAAACCTAACCAGTTACCTGTTGCCACCTGTAATGCATCATGCCTCAAGGCTCCTATACTATTGGATTATGGATTATGGGGAGCGTTAACATGTGCAAAATTTGTCGTATATAGTCAAAGGGCTGTTTCATGGATTTGAATGCTCGACAAAACAAGAGAATATAGCCGATGCATTTATCCCCTCACAAATGAAAATTCGCCCTCAAAAGATTTTATATGTAAGAATCTTTGATGATTTAACATGAATCACACTATTATAACCAACAATGAAGAATTACTGACTAAAATGAACACCTGAGATAATTAGACTATATGTTAACCAAAGTCGGAACAACATAAACTTTCTTGCATGGAGACATCTGAGCTTGTGATTTTATAGATGAGATGGTGTAAAAAAGTAAACTCAATTGAATTATTATACTGGATTTTTTCTGTTTTTGAGGCTATAGTTAAGGAAGCAATAATATTTGCACATGCTAAGACCTTGCATTATATATTTTCTCAGGTAATCTTTACAAGGCTCAACATCCCCTTGTCATTTGCACTGATGATACAGGCCTGTTCTCCACAAATCTCTCCAATGAGTATTACCTTGCTGCTGCAACATTTGGTTAGCAAATTATAGAGAGAACATACTTTTAAAATTTTAAATTTACATGCACATCACACTATGCTACTGAAACTATATTTTATATTCTCTGTATTTATGTTAGTCCACGCCTCTTTTTTTTTTTTTGATTGTAATTTGGATATGATTAATTGAGGTAGATTCAACGGATTTGGTCATTGGTTAAGGAAAAAAATTCAGTGTGGTGACAATAAGGTACGTCGACGAAGTGGCTATAGCTGTCGAAGAGAAGCCAAGTCTCGATTGTCAGCAATGGGGGGGCTATCTACCCCTCATTGTTGGTGAACGGTGATGCATGATGCCCCTCTTCACTTACAACTAGGATGTCAAAACGGGTTAGCCAATCAGGTTTGACCAGAATAGCATTTGGGCTAACTTAGATTAACCTGACAATATTAAATGAGTCAATTCAACCCATCAACCTGACATGTTTATAGAATTACTTATATTTTCGCCAACCCGAACCTAACCTGGCCTAATAATTTGCAACCAAACACAACCCATTTAATTAACATGTCAAAATTCACGCCACAAATCTGACCTCTTGGAACTCCCGATTCGGCTTCAGGTCGAGTTGAGAATTCAGTTCATATATTCACTCTTACCCATGAAAGGAAAGAGAAAGGCTTTGTTTGTATAATGTAAAATTAAATTTCAAATGGAAATGGCATCATTGTAATCTTTTATAAATACAAAAGTTTTTGTGTTATATGTGCTAATTATCTTTTTAGCATTTTGTTGATTTTTATTATGTTATCAATTGCATAGGACTTGACAAAAAGGACTTGTTTTACCTGTCAACCAATGCTGTTGAGTTTATATTTGCTGATGATGGAGTGAAGAAGGTTCTCAGAGAGATCTTTCAGGATGCTGAAAGCAGACTTGCTGTGGAGCTTCATTCATAAAAACTTACATGGTTTTTACATTGGTCTTTCTTTTTCATATTATGCATTTCAGCAATATAATACTGATTATTCAGATGGTTATTATCTTAGATGCGGTTATGTTTGCATTTTGTAGTGTTTTCTTGTATGAACAAGCGCACATGCGCGCACGCATGCTCAACCACACAGACACAGACATGGACACACAAACACACACACTCAATACATATACATATGAATTCAACATTCTCACGAATACACATTTCTCATTATGTCCTTTTGTGTATACTCACCTATTCACTTTAACATCATTTTTATGATATTTTTTTATTATTTAATTATGACACTTATTTTATTTGTATGTTTCTGTGTTGTAAGCCAGCATTCAGCACCATATAACATTATTAATTTTTTACTTTTTTTATAAAATTTACCTTTGAAATTTTTGTTACATAAAACGCCAGATATATTCTTCAATTTTATTCATCTTGTTTAGTTCTTGTTAATAACATTCATATTTATTTCGTCATTATTTTATATAATTGATCTGAAGTATTTAAACTTTTTTTTTTTCTGATAACTAAACGAACTATTGTCTAATAGTTATTTAAACTTTAGTCCCTATCATGGTCTGTGCATCACTAAGCCTTGCAAAGGCAACAACAATTCCGAAGTGCGATCGGATTTGAGGAGGAAGGAAGAGGGGGAAACCCTAGCGCTGTTTAGGACACAGATTTGTAGATTCTCTTTTTCTAGGCCTTTCTTCTTTGCTGATTTGCAGATATCTTCACTTTGATTTGCTTTTATTTAGTCTACATTTCAATGATTTCATCCTTTGTGATTTGTTATTAGTGATCTCTCACAATGTTTTGTACTTATCAAGAATGTTGGCAAATAAATCTGAGTATGAGTTATATTTTCCTTTAATCCTAATGTTAACTGCATGATATAAATGTGAGAAAGGCATAGTAATAAAGGCTTCTGCTTCTGCTTCTGCTTCTGCATACAACTTCTTCCCACCTCCATGAATCCTCTCTTTGCAGATTGGCTTCTTCTTAATATTTGAGGTGCACTTTCTACTAGCATTGGAAATGGGATAAAGTTAAACTTAGGTAAAGTTATTGATTGTTTGTTTAATTTCATGCTGCAATAGCTTGGACCATAGTTCAATGTATAATGACAATGTAAGACATTGCTCTCAAATAGGGGTGGGAGTTTTGCTCAAAGATCAATAATCGCTCAATATTCCAATTAATGGCCTTGTTTGGCTCCCTCTCCAAATTGGGCTTCATCTATATTTTTATAATGTTTTAAATTTATTATAAATTTTAATAACTTTATTTCATATTCATCATAAATTTTAATTTCAAAATAAATTTTGTTTTACTTCTTACACATTTTTTTATATTAAAATAAATTTATTTCCGATCATTTTTGCCAAATAAAATACTCTCTCTATACCTAAAATGAACATCCAACCAAAGTAAGTTAATATTTAGCTCAAATCGAGTTCAATTTGAGTTTATTGTATTTAGTCATAAGCCGTGGTCGTCGGATCATCAGATCAACTTCATTTGATTTTTATTATTTATTATTTATTAATTGTATGTATATAAGTATGTGTTTGTTGTAATTTAGATGTCTATTAAATGATCTTTGTAAATATAACTCAAACTTAAATCTTAGTAAAAGCAAATTTTTAAAAAAAATTATCATTTGAGTTGGTTTGATTAAGGATCAAGCTAGCTCACTCAAACTAAATTGAATTAAAACAAGTCGAGTTCAAGTCAGACCAAAGTTATAATATTTTTCAGATAAATACAGTGTTTTATTCAAAGTGAGAGTTGTAATGTTCACTGAGTGATTGGGCAATTCGTAATCATGTGTAACATAAGAAAATAGTATTAAATAAATAAAAAATAACATTAATTTTTACACATTCTGCGGATAAACTCACTCTATGCAAATGACATTTACATGCAATCTTTGCCAAGAGATACAACGGTGCATGAAAGATATTTATTCTTGGTGAGCCGCAAAACTGTTCTAACTTGAAACCTGACGAGGACTACTGTCAATACACGTCTAAATTTATTGCTAATTTAGTAGAATCAGTAATACGAGCTTAAATTTACATACGGGTCAATGCAAAGTATAATATTAAAATCAGTTATATGAAAGCATGAGATGTTCAAAAGAAAGTCATCAAAACTATATTTGGTAGTTGGGAAGAATCATATAAAAATTTATACCGATATTGTGAGTGTCTAACAGTAGTTATGCCTAGAACTGTTTATGACATACAGAAATCTCAGGTAAATAGGTTCGAATGTTTGTTTTAGAATTTTGGTCCATCTATTGAAGGATGGAAATTATGTCGACCAGTGTTGAGTATAAATGAGACGTTTTTTTTAGGCAAATACCGTGATATTTTATTAATTATTATAGGCATAGATGCTAATAATGAAGTTTTTTCATTAACATTTGCTGCGGTTGAGTCAGAAAGTAATAACACCTGAGAGCGGTTTCTATCTAGAATGCGTGACCTAATTGAGCTAGTACTTACACGAAAAGATCTATAGACATAGCATCTATCTTACCTCATGCTGCTCATCGACATTGTTTCCTTCACCTAAGAGAAAATTTCAAGAAAACTTTATGATTCTAGGTATTCAGGTAGTTGAGTCTATGTGTGATAAGATGTACAGTGCAGGCAATATTGATGTTGAGTTTGTCCAGCAAATGCAAGATATTATTGTTGTACATCCGGATGCTTATAAGTAGTTAGAAGATAGAGGATTTAAAAAATAAACACTTATTCATAATAGAGATTTCAGATACAGTACTATGACTATAAATACATATGAATATTTCAATAGTATTCTAAAATGTATCGTGGACTGCCTATTTAAGTATTTATTTGTGCAACAAATTATCGCACAATAGGTCTTTTTTTGATGCAGCATATGTCTTTTTTTGATGCAGCAGAAGAACACTGTTAGATGGGAGTCTGAAGCTGTTTCACCCTACGTATCTAGGGTGCGAACAATGTTATGAAAGCATGCAAAAAAAGCTGAATCATATGCATTTTTCATTAGGATAGATTTCAATGAATGAGAAGTTAATGACTATATTTCTGGGAAACAAACAGTGACCTACTCTTTTGATGGTAGCTATTACTGTACATGCTTATGTACTCTTATTTATCATCTTTCATGCCCTCATATTACTTGTGCTCTTGGATCAGTACGCGTGGACTATAATCCAGTGATATCACACTACTATAATATATAAAGTTATAAGAATATATATTCTAGTGAATTTCACGTCATTCTTGATATGAGATATTGGATCGCATTTAATGAGGCTCATGATATTGTCTAACTTAAGCCACCGTTGAGTGTAAGAAGGCCTGGTCGACCATATATACGTCATAAAAGAAATACAGTGGATGAGCGAAGGGGTGATCTGAGCAGAACTTGCAGCGTCTGTCATATAGTTGGACATAATCGATCCACATGTCCTCAAAATATTACGAAAATATGCAGAAGAAGCTGAATCATGTATATTTCTCATTAGAAATACTATTGCTGTAGGAGATGATCTTCCCCTAGCTATTCATCAGTCATTGGAGCACTTACGCGGGAGGCATCATGCTGCATATCCAGACCAATCTCGATTACTACAGCCTGCTAGCCACCTCCTTATGCTATGAGAGTGGCCTATGACATGCCCCACATTTATAAATGTATTAAATATTACTGGTGTAGGCACCATCAAGCACCTTGACTACATTACATTAGATTACCGTTTGTTTACTGCATTTGTTGAGCGTTGGTCTCTAGTTGGTATACATTTCATTTACCAGTTAGAGAGATAGCAACTACACTTCAGGATGTTGTTGTTATTTTAGGTATTCGGATTGACTGATCCATTGATAGGTCGTGTACATATTGGAAAGGAATATAAATGAGAGACTTGGATTGACTGTTGTGATTTATTGCTACACTTCTGTTAGGACAACATCCTACTCCTGGGTTTGTGTACACGAACCTTACAGATGATTTCAAGTCCTCTTCTTTTTAGATAAGACAGAACACAGTTAATTAGTGTATTTCTTTACGTTTTTTATTGTGTCAGTTTTATAAACCTACATATGATAGACTCACACCCCTAGAGTTAACACATATTCGTTCGGACATTTTATATGTATTGAGTTATTTTTTAGTATCTAATACGTTTGACTCTGAGATTCACTTTCAGTAGCTTACGCTGCTTGAGGATTATGGATGATTTAATGGTCTATCGCTTGGATCTACAGTGTTACCACAACTGTACAGACAATTATCTCGGGCTGTCACACTTACATGTTCTACCATTGCTGGTTGCTTGTTTTTATTGCAGATTTGAGCATAAGAGCATCTACATGTCGATCGTCTTAGTAGACAGCTACCAATATATCAGCTTGTACAGAGGCTACTAGGCTACAGGTATTTTTGTATTAATAATAATTTTATTTTTTTAATTAAAATGTCTAACTATGTCTCATGTGATACGCTATATTGGTAGGTGGTATGTTATGAATCACACACCATATCGTATGCTCTCATTTTATCATAATAAGATTGATATGTTACGGCAGAGTCAGGTGCTATGGACATCATATATTATTGATCTTTTAGGTATTCTGTTACATATTTGCACTGCTAGATCAGCTATTTATTTAGCACATGTGCCACTAATAACTTGGGTAATTATTGAGTGGCATCTCCCCCATCATGTCATATGTCAGTTCGAATACCAGCAGCATTTTCTACTTATAGCTTGATTTGCTGAGCACTCGTACAGGCATTTATGGTGAGGATGTTTGAACTTTGTTTAGCAGCCTCAGATAGTTAGTAAGAACGATGCTGATGCATTGAAAGTGTACATGGATTAATATAGTTCTTGGGCACGTCTTTCACTTGTATTCACTGTAGTTGAGCCGCCTACTTCATATTTTTCTGCAATACTAGCTGTCACAGGATTTATGAGGTATGTAGTTTTTATTATATATTTCAATTTTAATTACAGTAGCTATTCTTACATTTTTTGTATCACGATGAGATCACACACGCTGTGTATTCTCTATTCACTGATGAGAGATGTACGGCGGGTAACAGTCTAAGCATATAGATAGACTCTCGGGATTAGCTATTATTATTATTATGTGATCAGTTTCGATTGCAGTTTCACTTTCCTCTAGTGGCTAGGCGTACTCGTACTCTGACTGAGACCTACACTCTACAAGAGTAGGAGCTATTCACTTTAGGAGAGCTCGTTGTCTTCGAATCTTGTATTTCATATATCACAGTACGATCCAAGTGATTCGAATGCTTATTACCATTATGTTCTACATGTATTATTTTAATATTATTATTATATTAAATTTTTTAAATCACATCCAACACATCAAAAAAAATATGGGATATAATATGTAAAAAAATTTAATTGATATGTAAACTACGATATTAAAAAAAATAAATATTCAGTGTTTTATTTTTTCTTAAATAAATGTTTTATTGAACTAGAATGAATTTTTTATTATATGCCAGCTTTGTGATTCGTATGCCCTATTAGCATCAGACAGAGCTGCTTTGTGATCCGTGCATGCTATCGCCATTGCGATCGGCCGTCGAAAGGGCTGCTTTGCGATTCGCGTAAGATCACAATTCTACGATCTGCTCCGCACGAACTTCCGTGTTTTTATTTCTATGGAACTGACTGCATAAATATGTGTATGCGACTGTCCAAAACGCCAAGGCTATAACCCACGAATTTTTAACAATTTTGGCGGATTTGGAGATGATGCCCGCATAAATATGCGGAAAAACAATTCTATGCGATTATTATCTATTAGTGCGCTAGGGTATTTAAAATAGCGGCAATGAATAATTACAAAAATAGGCCGCGCAAAAAAAATCTAAAACTCAAAATCGTTAAAAATATCATCTTAAAAAAAAGTTCACCCTTCAAAAACCGTTAAAAAATAATTTTAAATTTGAGAAAAATATAAATCAACTCAAAAATAATTAATTAATGATATAATTTTACCTCAAAGTCAATTTCCACTTTGTATTTGCTTAGATGTGTTTGAAAAAAATAGTTTTAGATAAAAATTGGAAATAAAAATATATATTGAATATGTACTCAGTGTAGTGGTTAAATGGCTTTGGCCGCATTTGGTTCGATCTTTTTTTTGAATAAGAAAAAAAAATATTTTATTTTTTAAATTGAATATGAGATATATTTATTTTAATATTAGAAAGAGTATAAAATATAAAATATTTTTAATTTTAAAATTCATATTTATGTTAGGTATGAAATAAAATTATTTTTTATAATTAAAATTTATGTTGATCAAAAAAATTTTCCAAAACTAAAAAAAGCTTTTTTGAGCTCTCAAACCCAAGAATTGAATTTTGCTAAGCCCCAAATTTTTTTTTTAAATGATTTTTTTTAATCCAATGTTGTGTAGGGAAAAAGGTTGGGATCCTAACGTTGCTTCTGATTTGGTTGAAGCCTTTTGTTATAAGAAGATTAACTATTTTAATTAAATTATGATAAATTTAATAAACATAATGATATATTAATCTTAAATTTAATTTTAAATTAGTCTTTCATATCAAACTTAAATCTCAATTTAAATTGCATTATAATCCAAGATTTTGAGCTAGGCTCTATTACGAGCTAACTTTAAAATTTTTAATTTCGAACTTTGCTCGAATTGCTCAAATTCAGACTTGTTATTTGCCTAATTATTTTCACATAAATAATTAGTCCTATTATTGTTTCATTCCAAATTTTATTTCATTATTAAAAAAATGTAAAATATAAAAAATTAATTTCTGCGAAAATAAATAATGGGCTAATTTTAAATTAAATTTATTTATAGCTTAATAAGTTTTCACAACCGTACATCAATGCAACTTCGCATGCATACTTAAATAACAGAAAAGTAAAAAAAAAAAATTTATTTAAAATTCAAATACTTTTGCCAAAATAAAAAATAGTATGGGTAATTAATTACGGGAAACCTCTTTTAGCAACGTCGTTAGACTAATCTATGAGCAGTATTTAGTAATTAAATGACATAATATACATAAAATAATTATGATAGAAATAAAGATACTCAAATGAAAAAGTGACCTCCAAAAAAAAAATTTATATAAAAGATAAATTACAAGTAGATCAAGTAAATTCCTATAATTTGAAAACTGCTCAAGTTGGTTGAAAATAATATACAATTAGGTCCAAACACATGATTTGACGGCAAAATAGATTAAAAAATAATATTTTTACACATATATTTTCTCTCTCCTCTCTCTCTCTTGCACACACTCTCTTTCGCGCAGAAGGTGGCAGGTCTCAGAGCAAGAGAGAGAGAGAGAATATAAGAAAATATAAGAATAAAATATCATTTCCCAAAATTTTCACCGCCAAACCATGTTTTTAGACCTAATTGCACTTCACTTCAAACTTATAAATCAACTTAAGTAATTTACAAATAGTAAAAACCTAATTTCACATATGAAAGACCTACTTGCAATTTGCTCATAAGGCCCTGTATGTTTAACCGTTAAAAATTAACTTGATTTAATTTTAAACAGGCATAAGATGTACAGTGCGGGCAACACGGATGTTGAGTTTGTCCAGTATATGCAAGATATTACTGTTGTACATCTGAATGCTTATAAGTGACTGGAAAATAGAAGATTTGAAAAATGAATAATTATTCATGATAGAGATTTCAGATACGATACTAATAACCACAAACGCATATGAATGTTTTAATGGTATTCTAAAACGTGCATGTGGACTGCCTATTCAAATACTTATTTATGCAACATATTATCACACAGTAAATCTTTTTTTGAAGCCGTAGGAGAACGTTGTTGGATGAGAGTCTGAAGTTGTTTCACCCCACGTACCTAGGGTGCGAACAATATTACGAAAGCATGCAGAAGAAACTAAATCATGTGCATTTCCCATTAGAATAAATTTTAATGAATGAAAAATTAATGACTACATTTCTGGGAAACAAGTAATGACCTACTCTTCTAATAGTAGCTATTACTGTATATGCTTATATACTCTTATTTATCATCTTTCATGCCCTTATATTATTTGTTCTCTCGGATCAGTATGCGTGGACTATAATACAGTGATGTCACACTACTATAATATACAAAGCTATAAGAATACATATTTTGGTGAATATCATGTCATTCTTGATATGAAATATTAGGTCATATTTGATGAGGCTCATAGCATTATCGAACTTAAGCTACCATTGCGTGTAAGAAGGCCCGGACGACCACATGTCATATAAAAAACACAATGGATGAACGAAGGGGTGATCCAAGCAGAACTTGCAACGTAAGTCATGTAGTTGGACATAACCGATCCATATGTCCTCGAAATCTTGAAAATGTGAGGTAATCAAATATTTTGTTTTATGCTATAACCTGGTAAAAATTATTATTACGTATATATTTAAAAATCACACGTTATTAATGAAATTATTTCTTCTTCAAATGTAGTCGATATGACATGAGGACGAGGGCGCGACGGTAGGAGTGCGGCAGGAGATGATCTTCTCCCAGTTATTCATCTGTCATTGGAGCACTTACGTGGGAGGCATCGTGCTGTATATCCAGATTAGTCTTGATTGCTACAGCCTGCTAGCCACTTCTTTATGCTACGAGAGTGGCCTGTGACATGCCTCATATTTATAGATGGATTAGATATTATTGGTGTAGGCAACATTAGGCACCTTGACTATATTACATTAGATCACTGTTTGCTTACTGCATTTGTTGAGCGTTGGTCTCCAGAGACTAATACTTTTCATTTACCCATTGGAAAGATGATAGTTACACTTCAAAATGTTGCTGTCATTTTAAGTGTTCGAATTGACGAAAATTCACTGGTAGGTCATGTACATGTTAGGGAGGTATATAGATGGAAGACTTAGATTGACTGTTGTGATGATCTATTAGGACATCCTATTCTTGAATTTGTGTACACGAACTTTACAGATGATTTCGAGTCCTCTACTTTTCATATAGGGCAGAACACAGTTAATTCGTATATGCCTTTATGTTTTTTGTAAAACCTTGACTATGGGGTTTCAAATTTTGACTCTGATCATGACCTTCTTCAACGAAACCCTCTTTGACAAGCCTTAAACTTCTTCCTCATCCTCATTAAGGAAAGATCTCCAACAAACTCTCCCTCCAAACTTATGGGTTCTAAACCAGCTATACCTTTGCAAACTTCAAGCTTGGCTTTGGTTTTGTACTGTCATCATGTTTGATGAATTCTCATCAATGTGAATCCTCTTCAGTGACAATGTTTTCTTCTCAAGCATGTCCCTAATCTAATGATAGTGGACAATATTTTCTTCTCAAGCATGTCTCTAATTCAGTGATAGTGGACTTTTATTTATTTATTTTTTTGAAGATAGTAATAGGCAGAGTCAGGCGCTATAAACACCATATACTGTTGATCTTTTAGGTATTCTGTCACCTATTTACACTGGTGGATCAGCTATTTATTTAGCACATGTGCTACTTATAGCTTGGGTAGTTTTTGAGTAGCATCTCCCCGATCGTTTCATGCGTCAGTTCGGATACCAATAGCATTTCCCGTTGGAGGTGGCAGATCCGAACTTCAAGAAGATTGATGCTCGAGGACGAGCATCGACGGATTGGTTTGTTGAGCACTCCTTGCACAGGCGTTTATGGAGAGGGCGTTTGGACTTTGTTCAACAACCTCAAATAATTAGTAAGGACGATGCTGATGCACTGAGAGTGTATATGAATTGGTACAATTCTTGGGCACATCTTCCACTTGTATTCGTTGAAGTGGAGCCTTCTACTTCACATTTTCCTGCAGCACCAGTTGTCAGAGGAATTTGTGAGCTATGTAGTTTTTATTATATATTTCAATTTTAATTACAGTAGCTATTCTTACAATCTTTTTTTGTGTCAAGATGAGATCATACGCGTCGCATATTCATTGTTCGATGATGAGAGATATACGGAGGGCAGCAGCCCAAGCATATGGATGGACTCTCGGGATCAGCTATTATCATTATGTGATTAATTTCGCTCGCAGCTTTACTTCCCTCTAGTGGCTAGGCGTACTCGTGCTCCGACTGAGACCTACACTCCACAGGAGCAAGAGTTGTTTACTTTAGGAGAGCTCGTCGGGCATTCGCCTCCGGATCCTGTATTTCATACATTACAGTACGATCTAGGTGATTCGAGTGCTTATTACCATTATGATCTTCATCAAATACAGTTTAATATTTGTCCTTCGGCTCCGCTGATCGACAAAGATCAAGCACATGACTCGGTCAATAATGATGATGATGGTGGCGCACATGTGCATGCACTCCATCGACGATGACGTCGGGCACCCGATCTGTACACGCCTAGAAGTGGCGCCATACCGCGTAGGAGAGGGGACAGAAATGATGTACACATTTTATATAATATATCATTATAATATTTTTAACTATATTAAATATAATATTCATTTGAAAAAATTTGCTGTGATGCATCATTATATGTATTTCTTCTATTTCATTTATAATTTATATTTTTCATTGAATTTTGCTGTGTTTTTAAAACATGTCTACATATAAGCGTCAATACTCAAGCTCAAACAAACGGGTAGATATAACAAATGCAAAAAATAATTTAAAGATGACATGATCAATATAAAAAATCTATATAACAAAATATGGACAAAAACAAAAGGCATATTTACATTTTTTTGTATAATGATATTGCGTTTCGAAATTTTCAACCTACTAAGAAACCATAGAACACAAAATTTACAATTGAAGAATGAGATAAAATACATACTCATTTTATTTCTAGATTTGAAGGTAATATTTTCATGAAAAAAATACAATTTTATTGTAAATATTTATTATGTACTAAATTATAAAAAATATATAATATTTTTGAAATAATATTTAATAATAAGCAGCAGGCGACTTCCACTTAACGGTAGAACGACTAACGACATCAAAAACATGCTCTTTTTATTAAATTTTTTAATTAATTAATTAAACGTGCTTAAATTAAAAAAATCATCACGCGTGGTGACCGCTATTGTTAAAGTGAATTAATTATGGTTGATGGTTGTTAAAGAAAATATAAAACATATATAATGTTTAAAAATTTGTGTGCGAAAATCATGATAGTTTAGTTTTAGAGATATATAATGTGTAATTTTTCATAAACAAGGTGTTCTGTATGTAAATTTTAAAAAGCTAAATTGACATTCACAATTTCCTAAGAAATATATTTGAAATTTTTATTGTTGGTGATGTCTACTGTATTTTGTCACTTCTCCTGTTATTTGTTTGTTATCCTCTGTAGTAACATCTTCTACAGCCTACAGTGGGGAAAATCTCATAACCCCAAGCGAATCCTAAGGAGCAAACAGGGAGCAAAACAAGGCTTGGAGGATTACTAGGGGACCCCACAAGATCTCCCAAAAGAAGTTCATGGTGGTTAAAATGAATTACAATAAATAGAAAAATATCCGAAACAACTGGAGGATCACTCAAGAAATGCCTAAGGACCACATCTTGGTATCGAGGGAAACTTCACGAAAAACACCACAAATAACTCTTAGCATAAACAAGTACCTTTTAGAGCCAAAGGATATGTTGTAAGGAAAAGACGTCGTGCGTCCGTCGAGGCCATGCAAAAGACACCCATGGTATCCTACATTTGATCAATGAGAAGACCATTTATGTTGGATTCCATAAAAGCAAGAGAAAGTGGGAGAATATACGAATAATCGAGTATATATCCAAGGAGAGTGTCCAACCTAGTAATACCTCATATATATACGAATTAAGAATATTTACATGGGGCTTTTTTCCTGGAATGTGGATTTGGTGGATATTGATGAGGTTTTTCACACTCTTACAATTCCTCTTCTTCAGTGCTTTCCAACGTTACTCCATTTTCATAATAGAGCAAGAGAAAATTATTCTAAACAAAAGCATTGCTTGCTTCTTCTATCTGAGCAAAGAGATTACGGGAACTATAAGTAGGAAAGGAAGAGACTCATAACCGGCCGATCCGAGTTATCCACCGTCTACACTTGTGAATGTTAAAGTCGACTATGACTAAAGTTATTGGTATCAGAACACAGATCCTTGTTCGAGTGCCTACAAAACAATTGAAGAACTCAGTGGTTAAAGTTTATAGAGAAGAATCGATAACCAAGAAAATAGCTAGGAGAAGGTCAAACTCCACCTTTATGGCCCAATAAACAAAACTGATCCTCTATTTAATTAAATACATTAAAAAAAAAATATTTATAAAAAAAATGCCCAATGATTAGGCCAGTAAATGAACCGAGCTAAACTGAGTAGTTGTTTGTTAAAGTCCATGTTTATTTATTAAAAAATGAGCTCAAGCTTGCTTTGAGTTTGGTTTGCGAACATAAGGCATATTTGGGATTGATTTATGTCCTCACTAATGTGTTTGTTAACGAGCTTATATTTATCTGAATTTACGAACATGAAAACTATAATTAAGCTCTTATACATTAAGAAAATTAATGCATTCATAAATAGACTCATTATCATAAATTATAATTTTTTATTAATAAATAATATGTACTAAAATCTCTAAAAGAGCATTTAATTGACTCTAAAAGAATATCATATCGACCCATATAATCAAGTATGTTCATGAATTTTATATGAATAGTTCACAAACATTAATGAACTAAATGCTAATATGTTCAAACCCGTTTACTTACTAATCGAGCCTTTAAAATTATGTTCAAGTTTGTTTGTTAATATTGACGAACTAAATATGAACAAACTTTTATTGAATTGAACATCAAACTGTTCATCGAACGCTATGGAACCGATGATTGAAGCAAAAAGAAAAAAAAGGCCAAATCAAAACCCTAATCATTTAAAGCAGACATTGTAATGGCAGCACCACACATTCAAAAGTACATTCAGAACATGTGGAACTCATAAAAAGTGATGAAAAAGACAGAATTTGTCAAATCAAAATAAAGAAATGCATTTAGGAGAACGAATGCAATGAGAAAATGTTCATTCAATTTATTTACATTCCACAGTCAACACCATCATCACTGCTCTCTTAAGAAATTCTGACAATTCAAGCAGTGTGTCAAACATAAGATGCAAGTCTGATTTACTTAAATTTGTAGAAAGAAATTTGATTCATGTACATTCCACAATCCTCCACATCAGAGTAGAAAAAAAAAAATGAAAAAGCACAGTGAAAAAAATGAACGAGAAACAGTGATTAATTTATTTACGGTTAAAATTATGCATCAATTCGGGTTGTCTACATGACAATCTTGTCGACCCAATTTAGAGCAATTATTAGGTTTAGCTGGCCAACCACAACAGCATTGTGTGGGGACCACTGTTGATGTGATACCCTCTCATTGGCCAGTCGAACCTAATCAAATTTCCCTAATTTGACTCTCTAGATCAGAAAACTTTTATCAAGTCACTGCCTAGCCAAATCCATACCCGATTTTGTTTTGGACTATGTGGATTTACTACAGGTTATTGTGGCTTATTCTTTATACTCATGGGAGTCGACAGATATATTCTCCAATCTATCAGAGAACAACTAAGGACAATATGAGTTATGAGTACATTTTTCTTCTTTCTCTAGCCATGGAATGTCTACTCTCTCTCTCTCTCTCACCTAGCATCTTCGAGCAATGACAATCATACAGTGCTGATTTCCCATTCATATCTACTATATGCTATACATATCCCCATCACTATCAAGCTCCAACAGACTCATAACAAACTAAAGAATGTGTAGCTCTCATCCAAGAAGCCACAGGTGAAGATCCTAACAAAAGGGGGTCTCTCCTTCAAAGGCAGGCACGTACACATCAATTACAACGAGAAAAGACTACAACACATCTTCTTTTCTCCTTTCTACTTGTATTACTGCCTTGTACTCACCTCTGGTAACCCCATTTTGATCTAATGGATATTCCTTTGCTTGGCTAAGCTCATGGATATAAGAGAATCTCTCTAAACTATGTAAATTTATCATTTTTTTGGTTGCTTATTTCACATCTTCTTTCCACTTCTCTTTCGCTAGGGAATGCAGACCCTTCTTCTCCGAATTCATTCCCTCTATCAACAGAGCATAGCCTCTACTACTTCCTTTCTGTTCACAAATTCATCAACATCATTCCCCTATCAAAAAAAATACTAACAATTCAACTGCTTTGTCAAATCATAGACAATGTTTTGCATCTATAAGAAAATGAATGCAGAGAGCATTCAAGTACATCCACAATTCTCAGGATATCAAAAAATGAGAATAAACCATGAAAGCTTGTACAAAAAAAGTGGCAACAGAATACATAGAGCCTAGCTTCAACTACTTCTTCTTCCCAGCCTTCCCTTCCTTCATCCTCACAACTTCATCAGCATATCTAACTCCCTTCCCCTTATACGGCTCTGGTGGCCGCCAGCTCCTTATAGCAGCAGCAAACTCACCGATAGAGCACTTATTAAAACCACTAACCACAATCCTGGTATTCTCCTCTACCTTCACTTGCAAACCATCTGGAATCGTCACTCTAACTGGGTGAGAGAACCCCAAGCTTAACACCAGATCTCTGCCCTCCAGCATCGCACGATAACCTACACCGACCATCAGCAATCTCTTCTCGAATCCTTTCGATACACCGATCACCATGTTATCAGTAAGAGTTCTGCACTAGATAGTTCTACGAATCTCATCAAGAAGCAAATATCATTTCTTTAATCATGTGGAAATGAGGAAATATTATGGATGATGATGTTGTCTCTTTGTGAACAAAGGTACAATGCAAAATCATACATATAAATTGAATTTCAAAATAGATACGTACAGCCAATGCCAGCATAATATTGAAAAGTAGATTTAAAATAGGTTGCTTTCGAAAATTTCGTCCTACCAAATAGCTCATGTCTCTAACATTATACAATAATGGAAATCTAAAGCATTAAATATGCCCTTTTCTAAAAGGGGTGGGGAAATGACAAGTGTAGAAAATAAAAGAGGATCAGCAGATAGAACAATGCCTTGAGAGATGTTGAAAATCAATAGCTCATTTTGTCAGAGATTTAGAGCAATGTGAAGCCTGATAAATAAAGGACAGAAAAATAGGATCACCAGATAAATCTCCATACCTCTTTTGTCAAATTTATTACCTGAAAAGGCCATGCATCTGATATGCTCTTCTGGTCTCCAAAGCTCTGTGTATCCTAAAACTTCCAGATTCCTGCCTCTCAATCTTCATTTCGCGTGGCAATGTCAGTGAGAGTTCTCCCAGCGGGCCTTTGACCCTTACATCCTGACCTTCCATAGTGATATTCACATTAGATGGAACTTCTATTGGCCTCTTCCCAATCCGAGACTCTTTGCATTGCACAGGCTTCCTTAACAACCCAACCCTTATGGCAGGACTTTCTGAGGTGCATATCGCACTTCTCTCTCCAAGGAAAACTGATTTCAAATTACTGAAGAAGATGAAGATAGTAACGGGTTTCAAATTGATCAAGCTATCACAAATTACAACATTTATAAAAGATAAGAGAAATTTCCAGATGAACCAATGCTACAAGCTGATGAATCTCTAGCTACCAATCGAGTAGATTATAGCCTAGAAATAATTTATATTTTTACACACCTCCTCCTACAACAACAACAACAACAACCAAGCCTTAATCCCACTAGGTGGGGTCGGCTACATGAATCCTTTGTTTCCATTGCGCTCTATCAGTTACCAAATTCTTATCTAAGTTTAAGTAACTAAGATCACTCCTTATAGTTTCTTGCCATGTCTTCTTTGGTCTCCCTCTTCCTCTTTGTACATGAGCAAAATCCAATAACTCAATTTTTCTAACTGGAGCTTCAATTGACCTACGATTTAGATGTCCAAACCATCGAAGCCGACTTTCTCTAAGTTTATCCTCAATTGGTGCAACACCAACTTTCTTTCGGATATACTCATTTCTCATTCTATCCTTTCGTGTATATCCACACATCCATCTTAACATTCTCATTTCTGCAACATTTATTTTATTTGTATGTTTCTTCTTTGCAGGCCAGCATTCAGCACCATATATCATCGCTGGTCTTACTACAGTTTTATAAAATTTACCCTTAATTTTGGATGGAATTTTTCTATCGCATAACACACCAGAAGCATTCTCCATTTTACCCAGCCTGCTTGAATCCTGCTAATAACGTCATTATCTATTTCGCCATCATTTTGTATAATTGATCCAAGGTATCTAAAGCGCTCACTCTTCTTGACAATTTGATCACCAATTGTCACATCTCCAATATAAGTATTTCTTTCTTGACTAAATGTGCACTCCATATATTCAGTTTTTGATCTACTGAGATGCAAACCTTTAGATTCTAGAGCATTCCTCCAAAGCTCTAATTTCGCTTTAGCTCCCTCTTTAGTTTTCTCAATAAGGACAATATCATCTGCGAAGAGCATACACCAAGGCACTTCATCTTGGATATGTCCAGTCATGACTTCCATAATCAAAGCAAAAAGATACGGACTTAAAGCCGAGCCTTGGTGTAATCCAACTGTAATAGGAAAATCCTTAGTCAAACCTCCTTGTGTCCGAACAGAGGTAACAGCTCCTTCATACATGTCTTTAATAACTTGAATATAAGCAGTGCAAATCTCTTTCTTTTCTAAAACTTTCCAAAGTACTTCTCTTGAGACTTTATCATAAGCTTTTTCCAAATCAATAAAAACCAAATGTAAGTTTTCCTTTCTCTCTTTAAATTTCTCCATTAAACTTCTTAGTAAATGAATGGCTTCTATAGTAGATCTACCTGGCATAAAACCAAACTGATTCTCTGATACCTTAGTATTATGGCGTAACCTTTGTTCGATCACCCTCTCCCAAAGTTTTAAAGTATGACTCATTAATTTAATTCCTCTATAATTGGCACAATTTTGTACATCGCCTTTATTCTTATAAATAGGTACTAATATACTCTTTCTCCATTCATTTGGCATCCTTTTAGTCTTCAAAATCATATTAAACAATCTAGTGAGCCAAGAAACTCCTTCATCTCCTAAGCACTGCCAAACATCAATCTCCTAAGCACTGCCAAACACCTCCTCCTGCACAAACTAATTTGCATTGCTGTGTGGAGTTAATTTCGTATAGGTCTTTCTTTTGTTAGCCTTATGCTAGAGATAATTAGTGGTTATATGGTTCGAATCTGACACCTCTAATTCTCATATCAAGTCAAATTTCTAGTTACCAATTACCCTAGAAGCCTAAACTTATAAATTATGTTCCGAGAATAATTTTATATTTTAACACGCCCCTTCATGCACAAATTTATTTGCTTTGTAATGTGAAATTCAGCATAGATATCATTTATTTTAAAGCTTATGCTATAAATAACTGAGGGTCACCAAACTTGAGACCAAACCTCTGGCTCTGATATCATATTAAATCTTTAATTGCCAACTGACCTAAAAGCTTACGACTATAGATTATGGTCTAAGAATTATTTATATTCTTATAAAAGCTATCCATGTCACTTGCATTTTGATAAATCAGTACTTTCAATTCAATTTGAACATTTCTCTACTTTTGTATTTTACAAGAATTATACTTATATTGGTACTTGTTCTTCCAGAGTTTAGCACTGATGACTTGTAAGAGAAATATCCAAAAAGCTCTCTATAGAGAGATGCTAGTAGAATCAATAAGTCTGCAAACACATCCTCAATTAGAAACTTTCTCAACTTATATATAAACACTAGATAAATTTCAAAAACATCTAAAACACTGTTGATGAAGGATTATGTCTGGAGGTGTTTGGTGATAAATCCTGTGCAGGAAAGATCCGATCTGGTCGTGAAGGCCCTGTAATGAGAGACAAAAAGGAACAAAGAGAGTACATCAAAGAGAACACACAACTTGTACATAGTTCACAGAGGTCCTCGTACGTCCACGACAGAGCCAAGCGAAAGATTCCACTAAGTAAAATAGAAATCCGCAGAAGGCAATTACAAGGGAAATCTCTCACAGCATAATAGGAGAATACAAGGTGATCCCTTAGGAGTAATGATGCAAAGCCCTAAATTATAGCATAGTTTTCACATACAAATTAAGAGGAGAGAAGGTCAAAAAAATGCTAAGGTTCAAACGCTAATTACTAAATATTTAAGAGAGCAAAATAAACAATTATAATAAGTTAATTTTAGGGTTTTCCCACAAATAACTAGCAATCAAACTAAAAGCATAAGTTACTAGGAAAAATCAAAAACACAAAAATCAAAACCTTAAAGTAACTAACATATTCCACACCATGAACACACAAAAGGTTAGAATGGAGTGATGGGATGGGAAGAGTCGCGAGGTATCTCTCTTTGTTTCGGGATAGGGGAGCTATCAAGAGTGGAGCTAGAGAGGGGTGCAAAAGGGTGGTATAGCAGTAGAGCTAGCAAAGAGTGGATAGGTACTTATAGTAGGCTCAAGATAGTAAGTCAAACCAACTACATTGAAGACGAAACTAATGCTCAACTCTAAAGGAAGGTCAAACTCATAGGAGTTCTCATTAATTTTTTGAATTATCCTGAACAGCCTCATTTTCCTATTGCTTGCTTCTTGTGGGTCCCCATAGGGAACAGTCTGAATGTACTCTAACCATCACCGCATCTTCTTCCTCAAAATTAGCACGCCATGTTTATCAATCTCAACCTTAATCTTGTCATAATTCATCACTAATTTCCTCCTAATTTCTGTGCGAAGCTTATGTATATGTTATGCAAATGCCTATGAAGCAAGGACATCTCTAAAAACGCAGTGTTTGTGTTGAACATATGGACACAGAAGACACGTTGTCGAACACTCGACATGACGTATTCGAAAAAAATAATATTTGAAAAAAATTAAACGACACTTCTTGAATACGCGAGGACACTTCGAGATACCTTAAGATACTTCTGAGATACTTTCATGAAACTTCTGAGACACTTTCAAAATACTTCTAAAATGCAAGATGCTTCTAAGATAATTTCATGACACTTTTAAAATACAGAATATTTTTAAGACACTTTCACGACAATTCTAAGATATCTATAGGATAAAACAAGATCTATTTAATATTAATGTTAAATTTAATTATTAATATTATATTTTTTATTAATATTAAACAGAAGACTAAAACCTATGGACACTTCTACATTTTTTTATTCTTTTTATTAATATTTTAAAAAAATTATTATTGTTAAGATTTTATCTAATAAAACTAAAAATTTATCTCTTATTATTATTAAAATTTTATTTAATGTAAGTCAAAATTCTTAACTAATCGAAGTAAATCAAATTTCTTCCTCATTCGTTGCCCTTGAGTCTCACAAAAATGAACCAATTGCAAAAAAGTCTGGAACTGTAGGTCCACCTCTGTCCTCTCATCCTCAGCACCAAGAGCTTTTACCTGCTTTTATTGTTGTGATCATGATAGTTGTCCTAGCAAGTAAAATTACATTTTCTTTCATTCTCTCACCAACTTCACAAAATGAATCCTAAATCTACATCTCAAATCTCGTTGGCTCTGTTTAGCAATGGGCTAAAAATCATGGCTAAAATTACTCATGGCCAAAATCTTAAATTTATTTTAAAAAAATATTAAAAATTATTTTATATCTCATCTCACACAAACTCCAACATTAAACAATCATTTTATTTCAAATCCAACACAATTCTCAATAAATCAATCAACTTTATTTCATATCCTACACAATTTTTAATATAACCAACTTACTTTATTTCACATCATACACATTTTTCAAAAATGACTAAAAATTT
This sequence comes from Apostasia ramifera, assembly GCA_019297695.1. Taxonomy (NCBI): domain Eukaryota; kingdom Viridiplantae; phylum Streptophyta; class Magnoliopsida; order Asparagales; family Orchidaceae; genus Apostasia; species Apostasia ramifera. The sequence goes on along the minus strand of JAEMOT010002586.1, from coordinate 26,996 downwards.
TAACTAAATCTTCTTTTTTTTCTTATTACCAAACAGAGCCTTTAATGCCAACGTCTCTTTTCTAGTCCTCACTTTGATCCTATGAAACTTTTAAGTTACTCATAAGTTATTTATACTTAAAAAATCAAATTTATTTTATATCTTATGTCTCTTCTTAAGTATGAATTATTAATTTTATTATTATTGTATTTTACGTGTTATGTCATGTACGTCCCTTATGTTTTAGAAAATTGTTGTGTCATTATGTCACACCATGTCCGTCCCTGTATTCTCATGTTGTGTTCGTGCTTCATAGGCAAATATTAATGTAAGCTCGTTGGTCCTATAGCTAAGCAGGTGGTCAACTAGCTCTATAAGCAAGTTAGGGTCATCACCAGCGAGAATTTGGAAGGGACTTTTACGTGTGAAATGATTGACAAAATTACTGAAAGTAAACTCAGCTATTGGCAAGATAAGGTCCGGCTCAAAGGGCGCTCTTCGATAAGACAACATAAGAAATACCCTAAGCTCCTATTTACCACTTTTATTTGGTCGTCGGTTTGCAGGTGGTAAGCAATGAAGTACAAGAGTTTCTTCCAAAGAGTCATTCAAAAGTAGCTCGTGAATTTCACATCTTTATCAGAGATCATTATTCTAGGGTGACACCATACCTCAAGTCATTTTTAAAATTTTTCCCTTCCTCTCTCCGACATTATGAGTTAGATCCCCTCATATTTAATTCAAGATGATGACAACTATTAAGTTCATATGAATAGATGCATAAAAGTGTCAGATGATCAATTAGTGAAAAAACAAATCCTACTGTAAAAAATTTGTATAGAAATACCCTTATCAAATAATGCAACATCATAGCTTACAGACCTGTCGATAAACCTTGTCGGAATCAGTAAATACAAGTACCTTCCTAAAACCATTTTGCCATGCCTCAACCAGCCCATCCATCAAATCCAAAAGCTCAGCAAACAATTCTTCCACAAAGAAATCCAACTTTTTCTGCAAGTGAAGAAATGAGACCCTATTGGGCTTTTCCATAACCACTCCAATTCCAGAAACTCTAAACCCTAAACTCTAGGCGACAGTGGCGACGGCAACACCAGGCGACAACGGTGACGACACTAGAGGGCGGGTCAAGGGTACAGTTGCAACAGACAGTCGATCCGCGATAAGGGGACTGCAGGGGGGACGACGACAATGATGTAGAAACCCTAATTAAGAAATGGCTGAAATCAAAGCCTTTGAAATATCTCTCTTTTAAGCTACTTATAGCCAAATCCTAACAATTCCAACTATTAGATCATTATACGATGAACTAATTGCTAAGATTAGAGGAGGTTTCAGCTAAAAGAGGGTTATTAGACTTTGATTTCAAATAGGTCCAACAACTTTCTTTCAAAATAAAAACCTAATATCACATAAGCCCCCCTCACAAAAGGCACAAAATACATTCCACTCACTCTCTCTCCTATATAAAAGTGCTTGAAAATAAGAATATACCAACAAAATGAGAAATAACAAAAGAAAAGCATATGCTGTTGATAAGATCACTCCACAAATTGCTGTCGATGACGTCGATGAAATCGGTACCTAGGATGCTCTACATCAAATCAGCTATAATTCCAAATGTTAGGATCCAAATCCCCTTTCCTTGGGGGAGAAGTCCTCTATTTTTAGCACAAAGTGGCAGCAACACCAACGGGAGATTGTCGGTGCAAGAGCAAATTGCCGATCATAACAATTTTGAGGTTAACGAAGTGGTTTTCACATATCTTCTTGATCTATTAAACTATAAGGTGACTAGCTCTTAACCAAAACAAAGGTTAACTAGCTGTTAAAGGAGCCATCAGCTCAAACTATAGCCATCTATACAATAGTGAATAGCTAGAATTAGCAATTGTAGTGGTGAACGTCTGTAGATATATGAGCAAAAGCATTGCAAGGCCTAACCCCATGTTCCATGAGATTAGAAGGAAATAGAATCACTATTAAAGATAACCGCAATCTTCATAGAGTTATGGGAACACCATTGGAGGGAATCTCATCTCCTGCGGAGTTTGAGAATGACAGCAAACATCATGGAATGAGGTTTGAGATCTTGGAGTTTCTAGATTGAACAAGTGGAATCCTTAAACCCACAACATAGTCAATCAAGGTTTGTACTATCAACTCGGTCTTTATTAGTTGGATTATCCGGTTCAAAGCCATTTCATTCCAGCCTTTCTGGGCGCCGCATGGACGGCTTCAATGCAAGGGTGAAACCTCGTGTAAACAAACACAGATTATTTAAGATAATCAACAGCTGACACAATGGCACTCTAAAGCTCTTAAGTACATAAACGGATAGAATAAGTCAAAAATGAAAATGATTGAAGCATTAGCTCCCCATTCATCAAAGATGCAAAATCCACTGAAGTTCAAAGTGGATTGCGAAAGAAACGTCTCGGAGACTAAGCCATTAATCTAAACTGACAACGCTGAAAGAAACCCTAATTTCACATATACCCTAATCGGAGAATTTAAAGAAATAAAACCCATTCATGAAACGCAATTACTCCTCAAAGCAACCAATCTACACAAGCTCTGCATCAAGTTTCTGAAAACACGAAGAAGTTCTTCTTCACAAAACTGACCCCATCCATCCGTGGCAGCAGTGAAGACTCAACCGAAGACAGAGAAGCAACGAAAACAAGGAGAAACTTACAAAGAAGAATGCATTGAAGTAGAGAAGGAAACCATGGCCGGCCTTGGCCCAACAAGTCCTCTAACCTCTGGCTCCGGCCGGTGTGCAGGATGCTGCTTTTCTTATCTATCAGATCTCGTCTTCCTCATCGGCATCGAGCTCTGAACTTATCTGCGCCGTTCAATCAATGGGCCAAATCCATTCTTCATTCAATAGCCTTCACGGCCCAAAATCAGGAAAACTTTGGCCCATCTTCTCTGGTTCCTGAGCAAATTGCATTCTGGTACCTGGATTTTGGATCATCTTTTCTACATTCCCCGGATTTATTGTAACTACAGATTTTAAAGGAACAGGTTTAAAACTCAGAGACCCTCAAGTAATAAAAGTACTTGGGACCCAAATCTAAATTTTTTGGGACCTACATGTCACATTACCCAAATCTCAGATACCTAAATGCAATCTATCCTATAAAGCATTATTCAAACTAAAAAGGATTAAAAAAAAACATGTCATACCACCGATGTTACATCCTTTTTTTTCGATTTACTAGAGGTATTTAGCAAATATTATTTATTTAGCTTATCTTGATAAATTAATTGAATATTATATTGTGCGAAAATAAAAGATAATACTAAAAAAATATCATTTTGAAAACTTCAATCACAATATAATTTTAATAGATAATCCTCATTAAAATAATCAATTGAGCAAATGATTTATAAAACATAAATTATTATTAAAGGTACCTTTCAAAGTTTCTAGATTATATGAGGAACCTCTAGTCTTACGTGGAGATAATGTACTATGGAATATAATCTACACAACAATTGTGATTCTATGCCAATAATGCAGTCATGTTCTCAATTTTTCAATTATTCCCCCTGATTTATGAGCCTCCTGCCCACTGATTAATGAGTCTGCCACAGTAGGCTGAGTCACGTAGTAAAAAAAAAAAAAAAAAATCGAACTCAATTTTGTTAAAACTTAATATCTACAGGAGGAATTATAATTTTGAACGAGTAAACAAGCTTTGAGTATACAATTATCGATGCAACAACTCACTGTATCGATCTCAACTTTACAAAATAATAATTGGGTTATAAATTCATAAAAACACGAATTAGTATTTCATTAATGACAATGAGATCTACGGTTAATTAGATGAGGGCACCACCAAAACACTAACAAAAGTTGACTGATTCTTATTCTGCTTCTACAGTTAGAGAAAAGGGAGAGTTCATATTAAAAAAATTAAAAAAAATCTAAGTATTTCGTGACCTTTATAAAACAATTTTAATTACGAGACTAGTCTACGATTATGAATTTTAGNTATTATTTTACTTCACATATTTAATAATTTTTAATAAAAATATCAACTTTATTTCACATTCTAAATTAAAATATTAGAATCAAATATTTTGATCTAGAATGTGAAATAAAGTTAATATTTTTATTAAAAATTATTGAATATCTAAAATAAAATAATATTTTTTTATATTAAAATTTATATAAAATAATTAATTTTTTTTTTTAAATTAGTATTATTTTGTTCTTTATTTTAATTTTTAAGTCAAACAGAACCAAGAAGTTGAGATGTAATTTATGCTTATATTTATTTTGTGCAAAAATGAAATTCATTTCAGATTTGTTGATAAGTTTTGATGACTTTGGAGTTTTGACTTTGCGTCAAAGTTGTAATTGATAGACAGAGTGTTGTAGAAAAAAGGATAGGGCTCGCTCGCGTGGTCCCACGCCTATGGCCAATTGGCAATTGGCACCTGTAGCTGATCCACGCACAAAGTTTTCAAAATATCTGTTTTTTTTTTATAAGAAAATATAAGTTCACATACGTATTATGTAATAACTAATTTTAAAATATTTCTACTGTCAAAAAAGAAAATTAAAAATTTTGACTTAATTTTTATTGACTTAGCTTCTTAATCACCTGAAATGATGAGAAAATATTATACTGTATATTGGCCTGTTTATTTAGTAATTTAAAATTAACTTAATTTAATTTTAAATATATATATCATATCACATATAAAATTTAATATTAAAAATTAATTATATTTCATATTATATATATTATTCAAAATAAAAATTGATTTTATTTTAGATTTTACATATATATCAAAATAATATTTAATTTTATTTCATATTATTCATAAATTTTAATAAAAACAAAATTACCTGTAGGTGATCCACACACAATGTTTTCAAAATATCTGTTTTTTTATAAGAAAATATAAATAATTATATGTATTATGTAATAACTAATTTTAAAATATTTTTACTATCAAAAAAGAAATTTAAAACTTTTGACTTAATTTTTGTTGACTTTGCTTCCCAATCAGCTGAAATGATGAGCAAATATTATACAGTATATGGGCCTCATTATTTGATAATTTAAAATTAATTTAATTTAATTTTAAACATATATCAAATCACATATAAAATTTAATATTAAAAATTAAAAATAATTACCTACATACCGCATAATTTACTTTTATTTATATTTTATTCATCAATTCTTAATTAATTATACTATGCACAATCAAAACATTATAAAATTTTACATACACATATTTGAGTTAAAATTTAATCAAAATCTATTTTAAAAAAAATATATTCTGTTAGTAAATCATTAAAATTATTTATTTATTCTTAATAGTATATATTTTTCTCTCTTCCTTAATACCACACTAAAGCATTGATTTGTCCTAAAATCAATTCACGTCGCGGATGTCTTCTTCCTTTACCGCCACCTAAACATTAAGGTTTTAGGATTTTCACTCAAAATATATTTAAATATTCTTGAATAAAGATATTTTTTATTAAGGCCTGAGTTAATTTGAGGTGTTCTTTTAATCCAAGAAAAATTTCAACTATAAAAATTAACCTTATTTCATATCCAATACAAATATAAATTAATTATTATTTTAATATATATATATATATATATATGATATAAATAAAATTAATTTTCTCTCTCTCCTTCTGATCCCCGCACAAGCGCAAGGCCGCCGGCTGGTCGCGCAGCCTCCCCGATGTTATAATTTTAATAATTTATTAAAACTCAGAGACTCAAAGGGAAGAGAGAGGTCTTGCAAATTAATTTTAATTTTTAAAAAAGGGTAAATTACACTCAGATTTCTGAGTTTAAGGCTTAATAACACATATGTTTATTTTTTTAAAATTATAACATTGAGGTTCTTGAATTTTAATAAATTATTAAATTTACAATAACTGCAAAACCTCAGGAGCTTAAATGCAATTAACCCTAAATATAAATATGTTTGAATTTTTAACTATAGAAAGAATTATGACTTATAATTGTGTTCGAGTCTGATATGAACTTTGGGAGAACCACACCCCAAAAGCTAGCTCATGGGAGTAGAGAGCCTAAAGTTCATATAAATCCCACATTAGAATCTCATACTTTCAATGTGGGACTCAAATCCCTTATCTTGCAATTGGATCGTAACAATCCACCACGCTCCGCAGTCCCCGCTCCGCAGTCCCCGCGCCCACGGCGGCTGGCTTTGCACTAGCTTTTTCTAGCCCCGGGTAAACACTGCAATACCGGCATCACCACTGGCGCCGCTCGATTGCAACTCGAACACGTAGTGTATGGCTCTGATACTAATTGATATGAACTTTGGGAGAACCACACCCTAAAAGCTAACTCATGAGTGGAGAGCCCAAAATTCATATAAATCTCACATTAGAATCTCATACTTTTAATGTTGGACTCAAGTTCTATACCTTATAATTGAATCGTAACACAGTCCCCGTGGTTTGTATGCAATTATAACTCAGTTTGAACTTAAAAAAGCTAATGTATGAAATGAGATCAGATCAACTCGCTTCAGGTTAACAGCCCAACAGCGGATTATTACCACAGAAAATTCCAACGGACGGGTCAGAAACCCTCACCGGCACCCAGTAGCGGGACCACCATCCAGTGACGCGGAGGGCCGAATGGCTGCCACGCGCCCGTTAAAATTTATCTGTCTTTTTCTTTAATAAAATAAGAAGATAATCATTTAATGAAAAAAAAAAAAAAAAAACACTACACGGCTTTATCCCCTTCTTCCCCTCGGTATATATACTCGCCGCTAGAGTGAGCTCAGCTGTCGAAGCGGATCACTGCAACAGCTTCTTCCTCTTCATCTTCTTCCTCTTCTTCCTCTTCTTCTCCAGCAATAGCTGAAATCTCTCCACCAGTTTAATTTCCTCCATCTTCAGATTAAGCATGGTGGTGGAAGGGAGGCAGGAGATTACCTGCGGGGGCTCCGGCAGACCGCCGAAATTCAGGGTCGGTGAGAGAGAAGACGACTGCGAACGGATCAGTGAGCTGCCGGATCATCTTCTCCTTCACATCCTCTCCTTCCTATGCATCGACGATGCCATACCGACCAGCTTGCTTTGCAGAAGATGGAGGTACTTATGGAGGTCGATCGATAGCTTGGATTTCCCGCAGCATTGTGGCGAACGGAAGGGGAATTCGGTGGAATTCATCGATCGGATTCTCGCTCTACACGAGGGCTTGAAGATCAAACGATTCTGCGCCCGGATTCACTACAATAGCAGCTACGTTTCTCATCTCGATTCATGGATGAATTTCGCGGTTGCTCGAAATGTTGAGAAGCTCGTTTTGGATCTTTTCGCCGTCGAAAATGGATTTCCGTCATACGTGCTGCCTCGCAGCGTTTTCAATTGCGGTTCGCTAGTTGAGCTCGATCTCAACCTCTGCCATCTCCGCCTGCCCCCTTCTTTCCGCTTGGCCTCCTTGAAGAAGCTTGCGATCGCGAACACCGTCTTCATCGGCAACGCGTTGCGAGATCTCGTTTCTGGATCTCCGGTATTGGAAGAATTGGTTCTGGTGAACTGCAACCGAGCTCGAGATCTCGATATCGTCGTCCTGAATCAAAGCGTTAAGAAGATGAAGGTCGTGGAGTTTCCTGATGAATTCGAGGAAGGCACGGATCTGAAGGTTTATGCTCCACATCTGAGGCATTTTGAGCTGCAATCTGGAGAACCCCGGCCTTGTCGAATTGGTGATCTCTCATCGATCGTTTCTGCCAGCCTTGAGATAAGGAAGACGAATACCTGCTTACAGTATGATCCGAATTTGAAGAACAACTGTGTTCAAATAGCATCACGCTTGTTGTTCGGTCTGCATGAAGTCAAGACCTTGAGGTTATCCAGCTGGTGTGTTCAGGTACTGATGAAGAAGGTTTGAAAACTAGGTATTATAATCTTGATTTATCTTGTTAAAGCATCAACATTTAAATCAATTATAATTGGTATATTTTTAGTTCTTCTTGGATTTGTGTTTATTGTTATTTTAAGGATATATCATGTTATTTAAATAAAATAATTATTTAGTTTAGCAACATGTGTAGATTACTTTGTAAAAAATTATAAATTTTATCATGCAAAATATTACATCTAAATATGAGGACATTAAAATTGCACTGAACCAAGCCTCTTTAACTAAAATTTGATTCTTTGTATGGACTTAAGTTGTTGCCTAGTCATTAAAAATTATGAATTTATACTAATCATGAAAATCTCTTTAAATATCTTATTTAACCTCTTAACTTTTAAATACCAACGAGAGTTACAAATTCCCCAAATCTTCCCATTATTTTAGACTAACCTTGAGTAAGAGGCTTAGATTTTTAACCCCCATTTTTTTAACTAAAATTAAATCTGCATAATCAAATAACATAAACTCTAACTCTTTCGTCTAAATCCTAAAACCTTAAATCTCAAATCTCTAACCTACAACTTTACACTCTAATACTTGAAACCCTAAAAGATTGCATTAATTAGTTAGATTTTATATTATTTGACTAGATTAGTAAGTTAAACATCAATGAAAATCCACAACTCCTATGAGAGGGGATAATCTAGAACAACTTGAAGAATCAAAAATCTCCTAAAGAATTAGAAATTAATTATGATATTTAGGAAGAATTATCCTAAAAGGTGGTGTTTTTCATTTGTTCTTAATATCTTTAAGCTTCAAACATGAACCAGCTTTCCCAAACTTTTAAGCTTGCTTTTTTTCCTTTTAGCAAGTTCTTATATTGTCAATTTCTTTCTTGTATGAATTATCACTGGAAATTGCCTAATAAAAAGGCGTTTGATTGTTATTTTGATATTATGTTATGTTAGTTAAATGTTCAAACATTTAAATATTATTTTTTAAGCGGCGTTTCTATAATTTTTTACAAAACTATCTAAACATATCATCAAATCAAACAATTATTTTTTTCTAAATAATATGATATAATATCAAAATAATATTAAATCAAACACCATCTAAATAATTTATTGTTATAAATTTGACTAATTAAATGTAAATAAAACCAAAATTTTAATTATCTTACTCAGTTTTCTTCTTTTTTTTTTTTATCTTTATCAGCTAGTCTTATCCATTTAGTCACTTCTTTATCATTAATGCTCTTTTTTCTACTTCATTAATGCATCTTTAGTTGGCATCATTTCCCTACATTTTGACAATCTATAACTGGCAACTGCTTTATCCATCAACCTTTTGTTTGGCTTTAAAGCAAATAAGTGAGGTTTTGCATTCATCATCTTCACAGAATCTTATCTCCTGCAAAGCCAGCCTTTCACCAAAAGAAATGCGCCATTACCTACCAACACAACTGCAAAATTTGGAGCATTTGAAGATAGAATTGCAATTACTTGAGGATGAACTCCTTGGAATCATCTTCTTGCTAAGGAACTCTCCAAAGCTCGAGCGACTCACCATCCACATTTGTCGGCGACCCCACATCGACATGGTAAGCACAACTGAAACAAAAGTGGCCATAAACCTTCCATAGATTTTAGATCTTAACAGTTTACCACGGAGAACTCTGTATGGCATTAATCAGGCATTGTTGGCTTATTATTACTAGCATCTGTCATAAATCTAATGTAACAAATCCTCACTACATCATGCATGAATACACACCTAATAATTTCTCATGCTAATCAATGCAGGCGATGGAGAATGGTAATCCATGCCTTTATAACTGGACTGAAGAGTGCTTATGGAACTGTAACCCCTCATCTTCCTATATTCCAAGCCATCATCTGAAGGAAATCATCGTAGAAAATTTCAGGGGAGAAGACAACGAAATCAAGTTTCTAGAGATCGTTCTTAAGAACTCGATCATCTCGAAGAAAATTGTAATTGTGATTCCACAGAAGTCATTTTATGGATCCGGAGAAGCATATCTGGAATGCTGCAGGAAAGATGGAAAAGCATCCGTTCAATATATGAAGAACATCAAAAAGTTGCTTACGTTGCAAAGAGCTGCATATGCTGATATACTGTTCGCAGGAAGTTACGCGACTTCCATATCTAGTTCCTGATAGCTCACAACTGCACCTGCCTTTGCTCCACAAATAAAATCCCTCCCAGGTCAGAAAACTATAAGTGCTTCTCTGTACAGTACTATGAAACAATTCATGTAAATATCTATCTCTGGGTCATTATGTAATTATTGCTCCTCCCATCCCAATTTCGAGCTCAACTACCCTTCTCCAATCTGCTCCGTTTAAGCACAGGCTCCAAATGATTGCATCATGAAATAAACCCACATTTTAGATGCATCAAATCTTTTTATTAGCGGAATTATCTATAGCTGCATTCACTTTAATATGATCATTCAATTATTTAAAAATGCACTTCTAAATAACATTAGTTTTATCCACACAATACACGAAGCATGAACATGATACTGAACGCACAAAAATACAATGCAAAACAACATATCAAATAATATAATAAGTAGATTATAAATATCTATTCAAAAGACATAATACAGAGACACAGAAACATGACACAAGTTTAAGATGTATAAAAATGTGCTTACAGCACGACAATCATTTATAACTAATCAAATAACATTATTATAAAATATTTCTCTAAACTTGATAGACAATTTTTTTCTTGCAGAACTCCCACCATAAAATTAAGATCATTGAGGAAGATCAAAATGACAATAAAACATAGAGAACAAAATAATCATAAAGCAAATAATGTTATATGTATATGATGGACCTTACAAGAAAATCAATATCATTGCACTTATCTTACGTGCAAATAATAATAAAAAAATACAGAAATTATCATGCTACAGTATAAGTTTTCACATTGAAGACATGGAGCAAATTAAAAAAAAAAATCATTTTTTTTTTATCAATTTGTTGCTTCTTCACCAGCCATAATGCCAAAGTGGGGGAAATTTTTGGGGAGAGTAAAATGAGGTTCATCACCAACGTTGCCTTGAAATGCCCGACCCAGAGAAAATCCAAGGGCTCTAGAGACTGGCATTGCAACAGCATTGCCAACTTGAATGTACCTATCGAATAGAACCATAATGTTAAATGCTACAATAATGTTTGAATGCAAGACTATACAGGGAAGTAAAGAGGATTCTCAGTAAATACTAGATAGAGAATGCTGCCTGCTTCCCCCTCCTAGTATGACAAGTTATGGAGAAGTTATGCAATCTGAATGAGAATAACTAGCTAGCATTTGAGCATTATTGTATAATGTTGAGAGTTATTGCTGCTAAAGAGATGAATATGGTGAATCACAACTTAGATCAATGCATAAAAACTGCTGGGATTGAAGTTCCCAATTGGGGCAATGTGCCACAGGTGAATTTCACTGAATATGTACTTACTCTTTTCTTATCCCAAACACAACAATTCTCCTGACATTCCTTCGAAGAGAAACTCCATTTTGTTAAATTGTGCAAGTTGTTCATACTGCTAAAACAGAGCGGTCTATAGAAGAATGAGAGTTGCTACTAAGTGGGCAATAGAGTTTGACTGTATGTGGCTAGAAGAGACTCTTTTGAGATGTTAAATACAATGATTCGAAGTTTGATTCGTGGAATGGTGCAAGGTTTGTTGGTTTGTTCTTGTAACAGTAATATTTTGATATTTAATAAACTGTTAAGTTCATTTGTTCTAATAAAATTTAGTATTTTTTATCACAAAATTATCAAAAATATACACATCATTAGTGATCAAATGGTGTAAAATGATAAAGTATTAAAAATCAAGTGGAATAAATCTATCTCGTAGTTTTGATTTGTATCATTATATCTTCTATTTTTGTGAGAATAGATTTATGCGAGGTTAATCTTAAATGCTACAGTAGGTTATATGTGAGCTTGAACATTTAAAATTTTATGCTTGTTAGATCATTTTAAAATTAATTAAAAGTTAAAAATCAACTTATGTGTGCTGACCGGTAGCAATGAGGTCAGCCTCCACCCTATCGTTAGGAATTGACTAGAGGGCGACCTACGGTAGTGAGGTCAACTTAGGGTGACCTCAATAATGAGGTCAACTTAGGGTGTCCTCAATAATGAGATTAGCCTCTAACAATGATTCTTGATAGAGACTTTAACCTTTTTAGGGGATTTTTTCAAGATGATTTGTGGGTTGACTTTAAATATAGTCAAACCACCTAACCAAGTGTCCTAAATCATGGTTGACACCTTAAGATTGGAGAAGGCCATGTCTCATGGTTTGGGCCCAAGTGGCACGTGAAGAAATGTGAGAGGTAGGTTTGAGGGTGCGTAGAGAGTTAAAGGAGAAAATTCTCCCACTAATTCCCACCTCATATCAAGCTAGGGAGAGACTGGGAGAGAGAGAGGAAAAGAGCTTTCCTTGTCTTGTTCCATTGAGCTTCTTCCCTTCTTCGATCAATGTAAGTTCATCATCACAAAAGAAAATCATCTTCTTACTTTTGGAGACTGTGTGGAGGAAACAAAAGAGAGGAAACTAGTAAGGAGACATGGAGCATCTACATGCACATTTGCTTTCAGAGGTTGGAGGTGAACTTGAGAGAGTTCTTTTGCTTGGTTGCAATAGGTAGGCAAATCTATCCCAAATATTTTGAGTTTTGGTGAATGTTAACTTCATGTAGTGTGCTTTAACTTTCATATTTATATTCTTGTTTAATATTGAGTATAAGACCTATTTTGGAAGCCTTAAATTGTAGTTGTTTGGAATTCTCAAAATCCTGATAAAGATCAGCTATTAAGAGAAAAGCATTGTCAAACAAATTCAAAATAATTTGAAATTTGACATGCTTTTGGTTCTCTTTTATATCTTCAACTTGTATGTTTTGAGTGAATCCAAAATGTTTCTATAAAATGAATATCTATATGCTAGAAGATAAACAAAAAAAAAATCTATCAAAAAAATTCTGCTATGACACTTGTGTTTTTAAATAAATTCTTACTACAATAATTATATCTATCAAAATTCGGAGATAGAAAGTTAACTTAATTCCCTATAATTTTAGTGTTTAATTCTTGATTAAGAACAGTCATTTAATGCATGTTCTACTTCACGAAAGTAGATACAAATCACTTAAATTTTTGTTGAATGGCAATGCTCAATGTGTTTCATGCTAGTGATTTTGTTATTTATGATTTGACTAATATAATAAACTAAAACATCATGTTTAACCTAATTTGATTACAATTTGATAATATGTTGTTTATAAAATATATAATCTTATGTATATAAATGTTATGTGCACTAATTTAATATTTAGACTCTATTATGTGAATCTATGATGATAATAAAGCTAATGTGTTTCATGAGATGCACCATCATGCAACATAGGCACAAATTAGTGGCAAAATAAACAATGAAAAATATAAAGTGATGTTGCCTGAGGGGCTAATAGACAAGATAAAATAATGGGTATACAGGTAAAAACACCAAACTGAAGTATGTATAGTTATGAATTAACGCATTATTTTATTAAAAAAAAGGAAAAAATTTATCTTGATAGTGATATAGGTTGTTCCAAAGCTCATGGAAACTCAAGTATGTATAGTTATGAATTAATGTTGAGAACTCCAATCCAATTATAACAAAAAATCAAAGGATTGCAAACTATTTCAATCAGCTCAAAATTTCGATTCAATCTAAGAACTCAATTTTCAACCTAACAAGCGAACTGAACTAAATACTAAAAGAAAACTATGATAAATTTGCGTATTATTACTTTATATCAACATAAAGTAGAATTCAGAATACGAAACTAAGCGAAAATAATTAACTACCTCTCTTTAATGGGTCCGCAGAGCTTATAATAATCCGGAAATCCCTGAATCCTGGCATTCTCCCTAACTGTCAACACTCTGTCTTGTACCGGGTGCACAATTATCTACAAAAAAAGAACTTAAAATTATTTTAAAAAAAATGATAAATTACATCCAGGTCTTTAATTTAAAGCATAATATTACTGAAATCTATAATTTTAAAAATTTAACTTCTAAATCCCTAAGTGAGATTTAATTTTTCAATCAAGTTCATTTTTAATTTCTTACTATTAAAATTTTTATAAAATACTCAAATTACCCCCTCCTCTTTCTGTCAAGCTCTCCACCAAGGGCCTTGCACAGACACACAAGTGGCCCTCCCGCAAGGTGCAGAGCCACCAACAAAAGGCAAGAGCAAGAGGGAGGAGAAAATGAAAGCAATTTTGAGATTTTATAAAATTTAATAATAAAAAATTACAAAAAAAAGCTGAATTGATAATTATATCAAAAATAAAAAAACTTAAATATTAGAAATTTAACATTGTATACATGATATTATATTTTAAACTCAAGAGCCTAAATATAACTTATCAAAAATAAAAACTAATTAAAGAGACATTCACCAATTAGAACGTACTACTAAAAACGAAACAACTTTCAATGGCAGTGAAATAAGACCAAATCTGCCCTCCATTGAACATTCTTAAAAACTTTCATCTTATGCAAACTTATATCAGCTTGATATAATCAATTCGATGCAACCCTCATACAAAATGGATTGATTTGATCAAAATGCTATCTTAAATCATCATAAGTTTGACAACATATTCAACAGTAAATATTAAAGTTTGAGCTCAATAGACAATAACAACAATCCAAAAATTAACTATGGTATGATATTTCCAATTCTTAATTAGAGTTTGTATATAAATATTTATGTATACATGTATGTGTATAACTCCATATTAAGAAAAAAAAAAAAAGATATTTGAAAGAAATAAATCCATACTTGGTTATGAGGCTCAGCCCTAGTAACTACTGTGGGCACGGTCTCATCCCACCATAGTCGCCCAAAAGGCCTATATTGTACCATTTTAAAAAGCAAATAAAACATATTAATTCACCTTTACATATATACAAAGAAAAATTTATAGTGAAACATACTTTGGAGATCTTCCCTTAATATAAGACATAGCATAATCTGGTACCTAAAAAAAAATATGAATATTATAATATGAATAAAAAGGAAAATCAAAACAATTTCTAAAACATTAGACTTACCAAAGGACTGCCAGAAGGGAGAAAAACCCGTTCTACTGCCGGGTCAAACTCTACCACATTATTTTGGCCCACGACAACACCAGGGAAATCCCTAAAATTGGCTCCCTATATACATCAAATTTAATTTAAATAAATACGATTTTAAATATAAAAAAATAACATGAAATAATGAAAATTAAAAAACAAAACAAAAAACATAACCTACTTTCTTCTTTGGGACTCTACAAACACGTAAGTAGTCATCCTCATTTAACTGTAACGGCCGATGATCAAATAGGGCATCATGTAGCACAATTTTCTTCGGATCGCAGGAAGAACACATCCAATCTAAAATTTTTAAATTAAAAAATGTTGCAGTATAACAATTAAATTGTCAAGAAAGAAATAGGCATTTTGTAAGCACTGAATTATAATAGGAATTCAAGAAAACATTCATACAAGTGTAAGATAAATATCAAATTTGAGAAAAAAAAAATGTGACTGAACAAGCTAATATTACACGATAATAGACATTTGTTAAATTGTCACTAATAAAAAATCATTGTACATATGACATTAAAGCTCAACTAGATGATCAACTAAAGTAGAGTGTTCACTTACAATCTAGAAAATTAATTGCTATAAGTAAAATTGCTAAATATAAAAAATAAAAATACTTGCTATATAAAAATGTCACCGGTAGGATACTAACTATATAGGTGAAGACAAGATTATAACACATACCAAGTTCAAAAGAAAACACATTTATACACTTTTAGACTATTTCAACCAGAATCTTCACTCAAAGCTTTTTCATCTAAATAAAATCACATCCTATTCAATGATTATTACACAAAACTCTAACAATAAAGACACCTTAAATCACCCAACAATTATCAATTATCTAATAGTAAGAAAAAAAATTTCATAATGATTGACAATACTCATCTCAATTGATAACACATACCAAGCTCAACGCTTTATAATCTACACTTTTTCTCTCAAATTACCATTTCCTCAAGTTGCATACAACATTACCCTATTATTTTCCAAATTTGGTTTACCTTGCAAAACACAATCATCCTCTTTTCTTCTTTTTTTTCTTCTTTGTTACAATATTACCATCTAAACACACTCGAATAAATGTTCTCGAATTTCAGCAACAACAATTTTGTGCTTTTACGCAAGACCTCAACATCCTGCATGCTTCTTTCATAGTGAACAATTCTTCCTAAGATAATCAAGTTTAATCAACAATAACAACAACAACAACAACAACCAAGCCTTAATCCCACTAGGTGGGGTCGGCTACATGAATCCTTTGTTTCAAGTTTAATCAACAATAAAGCAATAAATTAAGCAGAAATATAATTAATAATTTGCTATAACTACCTTCTTCTTTTAGTCTAATAGAGTATTGAAAATCAGTTTTTGGAGGCTCTGTATATGGCATTTCATCCCTCCCTTCGTAATTACCGACCTGCACGTTTATATGGAAATATAAAATATAAAAAAATAAAGAGGATGAATTTAGGAAATTGTATCCAAAAGGTAAAGAAATTCAGCATACTTCTGGTAAGTCTGAAATGGCATCTCCAAGCAATAAAGCCTTTTGAAGTTCAACATTGTGGTTTTCACTATAAGCAACAATGTTTTCCTAAATAAAAGGAAAACAAGTTATATAAAAGCAAATACAAAATCATCACTAAAACTTCATAAAATATTAGATGAAGTTTCCCAGTGATGCAATAATATTAAATAATCAAGAAACCCCTCGCCAAAAGTGTTTTCAATCCAACAGAACAGTTCATTAAATTTTGGTACATGAAAGAAATTTAACCGTTAGAGCCATTTCAAAAGTTAAATTATCTTGCCAAATCAACAAGTAACCTTATTGCTTGCTATTATTCACTTTATTTTTCGAATGCCATAAAGAAAAACACAATTACTGTTTCATGTTATGTTAAAAGAATCAGCTGCTAACATGTACTTGGAACTATTATATGCCTATAATTTCTCCAAAAAGCAAATTCAAAGCAAAATCTGCCCAAATGCTACATCATGGGTTTAAAAAAAAATATGAAATAATGACATTTTGGCTTTTGCTTCTTCAAAAAATGTAAAAACCTGTATTCTAAATCAAAAGACTGAGAGTCAAATGTATCCTTTACCACAAACTTAGGCGTGGTTGTATAATTCTATATCACAAATCATAGGGATAAATTGCGTCCAAGTTCTTTGGTTCAAAAAATATTGCAAACTAGTTCTAACATTTTAAAACTCTCAATTCGAATTCCTAAGATAATAAAAGTATCATCATTCAATCCCAATTAATATATAATTATTAAATATTTTACTAAGGTTATTCACCATTATAAATTTTTAATTAGTTTGAATATAAGCTTAAAATTATTATTTATATTTTTAAATTTTAAATTTTCAAAACAAAAAATAAAAGATAAAAGAATTTAAATTTAAAATTTTCATTAAATTTTTAAAGAAAATAATGATGTAAAAGTACAATGATCTTTTAAAATATTTAAAGAGCTCAAACTAATTAAAAATAATCAAATTTCATATTTTTACTTAAAAAAACCAATGAAACGAAAAGAATCTAAAAAAAGAAATCAAAATCATAGCAACTATACAAACTCCAGGATCAAATTTAAGATTTTTCAAAAATTGGAATCAATTTGCAATGCCATCCCAACCTCAAACACCCATATGTAATTTACCCCAAATCATATTACCTCAAACTTCACAGGAGCTCCTCCACGAACAACAACATCATGTGTAGGAAGAGGAAATTGAGGTAATACCTTTGACAAAAAAAATGATAACGCTGAAATAATCTCAACCAGAAAGGTAGATGTAGCAAAATAGGGACAAAGGGATATACCTCAGTCCGTTGAGCTCCCCACAAAAACACCCTCATTCTAAATTGAGGAAGGCCAAAACAACCAGCAGCCATTATACCCAATCTAGCTTGGTAATTCATCTTTACCAGCTTACTTAACGCAAATCTTCCAAGAAAACCCTCAGCAAATTTCAGAATGTCCACAACATTCTCCATCAAAACAAACTTTGGTTTCAGAAAGTCAACAATTTCCATAAATACTGCCATTTGTTGATTCCTTGGGTCTGCAAGCGGATTGCTTGAATCTCTGAATCTGTTAAATCCACTTATGCCTTGACAAGGAGGGCCGCCACAGATAACATCAATATTTCCCTGTTTATTACAAGAAATCAAAATTAAAATTAGAGGGTAAGGAATAAAAAGTGCAACAAAGAAGAAAAAATTCGTAGAACATACTGGCAAGGGAAGGATTTGATTTTTGTAACCATTTCGAACAAAATTTTCTATCCTTTCGGTACACTTGCTACAACGTTGAACAATTTTCATCAGTGCAAAATATTAGAGATAACAAGTAGTCTCAAATAGGACACTGGTACCTCAAACCACTAATAGGTTCCCAAGTATCATCACTAGGACCATATCCTTTCCAACGCACCTAAGAAACACTAAATTTGTCAACAGTATAAAGAAAACAAATGAAACAAGATCCCCAAGTAAAATATTTACATAGAAATGAGGTTTAATGAGATCTTTATAATATTATTTGCAATAAATTACCTTGAACATCAACTCTTTCTTCCCAATTTCATTTGGATCGCCATAGCAAATATCAATAAATCGATCTACCTCAAACTCCCCACGTGGAACAGGAGACGAATCAACATCATCATCTTCATCAACAAAATTTTCTTCTTTGGGCTTAGGTGGGTGTTTAACATCCAAAGAGAACTTCTCGCAAAACTTCTTCCACTCTCGTAATAGATAGAGAAAATCCTCAGCTTTCTCATTTCTAACCTGAAATCCCATAATTTAAAAGCTGTAACCCATCAATACAAAAGAGAAACCAAGGAAAAAGATTATAAAACAAAGAGACCAGTCAGGTTAAAAAACAATAACGCAGGAAAATATATATCAGAAAAAAATAGGGAAGCTAATAAAGAGTACAGCTGAAACATTTGTCACCTTTTCTGGAAGGATAAACCATGCAACAGACGATATGAGCAAGTAACGTGTCTGTATTGTCCATACACACACACACATATTAAATAGCAATTAAGTTCGTTTAACTTGAGCCTATATGCAATTAAATCTGTCAACTTTTCAAATTAATCAAATTGAGCCTCTATTTTGAAGTAGCATGCAAATAGATCCCTCGATATCAATAAAAATACCTAAAACATGATATTTTCTCAAATTGCAAGATCAATTTGGATATTGTTTCTATCTAAAATGTTGATGACTTTAAATTACCTAAACCAATCCACTAGTTAGAAAAAATGACCAGCTTTGAGCCCATTTATCAATATTCCAAGACCTATTTATAGGTTACCAGAAACTAAAAGATCAACTTAATTAATTTAAGAACTAAAAGAACTAAAATGTACATAAACTCAAATTACAAGAATCTAGTTGTTGTTAATGCTATATATAAATGTATGCACACACGAATATATACAAGCGCACAAGCACACTCGCAAGCATATACATATATATAATTAAGTTTATGACCCAAAAATAACTTCGTACACTATCACATCTCATGTGCAACTAATTTGCTTTGCAATGTAGATTCAAAATGGCATAAGCTTTCCCTTTTTCTAACCTTATGCTAAAATTAGTTGACGGTCCTAGCATTCCAAATTGAGACGCATGGCAAAAATACAATGTTAAACCTTTAGTTACAAACTTACGTAAATGCTCAAACTTTTAAGTTACAATTCAAGAATAATTTTATTTTTTTATGTTATAAATACATACATAGACATACATACATATATATGTGTATGTATTATTTAGATTTTTATACATGAGAATAGAATAAATGAAAACAAAAAATTCATATAACCAACCTCACATAATTGGCTAAAGGCTTATTGTTGTTGCATACATATGCATAAATGCTACTAAGGGACGTTTCAATTATTGTCTCTTATAGGCACAAAACGCATTGCCCCATTTTCCATTCCAAGAATTACCCACCAGACACCCACTAGTGAAAAGGCACCCTATTTGAAATTTTATTTTATATATAGACCCCTCTTTGTAATTACTTTTACTATTATTTTTTAATTATTTGTTGTTGGATTAGGATTACATATCTTGTACTTGAGGATTACTGCATTTTCTCCCCTATTTATATCACAATTACCTTGTCTCGCATTCTTCTTATTATTGAGCTTCACCGTGCTCCACTTTCTGCTAATCAATCTATTCTTTTGTTGGCAATCGAGGTGGCCGTTCAACTAGTGGTCATCATTGTGGAGGTGGTCGCAATTATGGTCATAATTAAAAAGCCTTCCATCCCTGTTCCCACTGCCATCGAACAAATCATTCTTTGGATAAATGTTGGGCGAAACTTGATTATCCCTCTACTGCCCAACATGTTTCTAATCACAATAACACTAGTGTTGAAGCTTCTACAAATGCAACTATGACTCCTAGCACAATTACCATCTCCTAAGCTAATTTTAATAAGCTAATACAAAGCCCTAATTCTTCTGCCACTAGTCCGCACACATCTTCCTCTTCTAGATTAAGAGCTATTGTTCATCCCAATACGTCCTAGATTCTTGTGCTTCTTCCCATATGGTAGGTAAGTACCAATTATTTACCACATTCAAACTTTATGCTCTCATGTACTACTCCCTTTCTAATTGTTGAAAGAGAAATTATTTCTCTTTTATCTACCTTATCCCTTCAAAATGTTTTTTATGTACCTTAATTTCCTGTAAATCTTCTATCTATTGAACATATTACTACTTAACATAATTATTCTATAACATTTAACTCATCCTATTATGTATTTCAAAACCTCAAGATGTGGAAGACGATTGGTGGAGGTGTTGAAGCTGGCGGGGACTACTTGCCTGATCCTATTGCATCTGCCCACTCATCCAATTAAACCTCCATTTCTTCTATTTACCAATGGCATTGTCATCTAAGACATCAACCTAGACTTTTAAGAGACTTTATCATGTTTCCTTCTTTGCTTTTAAGTTTTGAGAGTGAAACTTGTAAGCTTTGAAGAATCACTGTGTTTTTTCAAATCTAATATGAGTCCAAGTAGTGCATCTCCCTTCAAGTTGCTTCATTCTGACATTTAGGGCCCTAGTTGAGTGACCACTCACTATACTCGTACAATATGGGTATATCAAAGTGTAGGTTTGAAGTCTTCTCCGTATTTAAAACTTTTTATAATGAAATTAAACTTTATTTTTCTATTTCTATTAAAATTTTTCGTATCAATAATACTTTAGAATATATGCATTTTAATTTTCAAACTTTTATTTTATGATTATGTATCTCATCAAAATGATATTGCCAAGCATAAAAATAAACATCTATTAGATATGCTCGTACACCAATATTTCAAATGGACGTTACTCATTGTTTTGGAGGTTATGTTGTTCTTACGGCATGTTTCTTGATCAATCAAGTTCTCTCAACAATTTTGGACAATTATAGTCCTTTTTCACTATTCTATGCTAGGAAGCTTTTTTTTACAATTATTCTTTGAATTTTTGGGGGTGCGTGTTTTGTCCATTCTCAACCTAGCATAGATAAACTCTCCCTTTTAATACAATGCATCTTTCTAGGTTATTGATGAACCCATAAAAGTTATTCTTGCTATGCTCTTCTTTCTCATAGATTATATGACTAGGAATTTCCTATTACTTTTTGCCAAAGTAAAAATAGTACTACCCATCCCTTGTATTCTCACCTAACTATTAACAATTTATCACCTATCTATAAACAATTTGCTTTGTCAGTACATTTCATTTTTATTCCCAAGACATATCTAGAGGCTCTATCTGATCCAAGGAGGAAGCAAGTTATAAATGTGGAAATGTCAACCCCTATAAGTCTTCACACTTGAAATACTGTTCCACCTCCTTCAAGAGTTCAACCTATCTTGTGTCATTAGGTGTTCACTGTCGAAGGATTATCCAACTGCTAAGCACTATACACAGATCTATGATGTAGATTAGTTTGAAACATTTTCTTCCATTACTTGATTTAGCACTGTTTAATTGATATTCTATGAAAATCAATCAAAGATGAAACATGTAACAAATGGATATCAATAATACATTTCTATATAAAGTTTTTGAAGCAGCCTATATAAAGCAACCTCCAAGATATGTTGCACAAAGGGAAAATAAATTATGCAAGATTCGTAAAGCCATATACGGTCTAAAACAAAGTTCTAAAGCTTCATTTGATAAAATCTCTAAAGTTGTTGCTAAAGTTGACCTAAAAGACACCTTTGTAGACCATTCCATCTTCATTTGACATTCCTCTTTTGAATTCATAATTCTAGCAATTTATATTAATGACATCTTATTGATAGGTAGTGATCACATAACTATATCTAAGATTAAAAGACATCTTGAAAAATCTTTCATTATAAAAGATTTTGGATGATCTATATATTTCCTTAATGTTGAGATCGTCTATAAAAATAGAAGTGTTTCTCTTTCTTAGAGAAAATATGTTATTCAACTCCTTAAGAAAACTAATTTTCTAAGATGTAATCCAACTGTTGGTGACATTGATAGCAAATGTTATAATGATCATTCTCATTATCACCATCTTATTGGAAAACTAACCTATTTGACAATTACTAAACCAGATATCTCATGTGTTGTTGCTATAAGCATACTATATCACATTACAATTTTGTTTGACTGTTTTCACTGCAAACTAACATACTAATTCACCTATTTATGAATTATAGCTACAAGCACAAAAAAGAGAAGATCGTTATAAATCTCAGAATAAAGATATGGAAAAACAATGAACAAAAGGATGTGCACATTAACAAGCATTACTCCAAAAATACCTTGGCTTTAGGATGATTCATCTGCAAACATTGACAGGCAAAAGAATTGCAATCTACAGCCCACGCCTACATAAAGCAAATATCAAAAGCGTAAATGACAAATTTAAACTAGGACAACGATACATTAAAAAAAGCTAAAAATATAAATGCATAAAAAAATAGTTGAGTCTATAATAGGTAGTTTACGGTATAAAGACTTGATCCAGCAAGGTTTGCACCGTGACACAATCCAGTGGACATTGCCCCACAACCAGAGTACAAATCAAGCAACGATGCTTTAAGTGATAATGCTTCATTATCACAAGTATCCTCGCAAGAAATTGTGGACGATGAGCTCCCCGCCTTTATGTCCTCTAAAGTAAAGAAGTTTGAGAGATAATAATGCACTAACCATGAAGAAAATCTGAGATCAAAGTTAACAAAAATATTGAAATAAACTACCTCTTCCTAAATTTGCAAAAGTAGAATATGCTGTTGAGTATGACATATCATAATAGTAGTCACACTTGGATATTCCCTTCTCTTTGACAGCCAAATCAATCTAACAAAAGACAATTAAAAGAAGAAAACAAGAAGGGAGAATTAATACATATAAGGGAATATTATACTTGTCATGGAAATGTCTTTTTGCTTTTAAATAGTAATTACATTAGCTGAAACTCGAACAATTTTGATTTTTGAAACGATACAATCTAAGTCATTAACATTTTTATCTTGTGACAAAAAAATCCTTCGCAGATCATGATCCTTCGCATGATGAGTCATCACCTAGCAACAAGTAAGAAAAGTAGGTTCAGGTTAATTAGATTATAATTGGAATCATTAATAAAAAGCCAAACTTTAACCACTAAAACAACTTACTGTATCCTCAGCTCGATAGTACCACTGAGCCGTGAAATAAAGCTTTCCATCTTGACTCTCAAAGAATTCAATAATTCTTCCGATATAATTCAGCACACCCTCAACGGCCTATTAGAAAAAATCCACATTCAAGATTGAGAAACAACGAGCACTGCATTATACCAAACAAATTTAAAAAAACTAAAACTAATATAAATATCCATGTTTGGTTAATTATTTAAAGGGTTGTTTGTTTACCAAATTAATTTTAAATTAAATTAGAATTTAATTTATAAAATACATTGTACATAAGTTTTAATAAGAAATTACTAATAAGAGATATGAAGAATACAAAATAAAATAGTTGTTAATAAGCATAGTTGTTTTATATTTCTATTATAGAAATTAAATTATTTTATTCTTGATTTATATTTTATCACTTTATGCATGAGAATTTTTTCAATCTAATTCCTTTTTAAATTTTTCCTAATATCACAATTTTTTAAATACTATTTAAAAATATAAAAATAGTATGGTGCCAACCTTACACTTTTAATATTCAAGAAATTATTAAGTTATTTAAAAATAACATCTATGGCCTAAGCTATTCATCATCTATCAACATGCACCATCCAAATGTGGAAAACCTACACAGAACATAACTAATAATAATGTTTATTTCATTTGATTTAGTGTGGTGTTTAATATGAGTTCTTTTATTAGTATAATTTTTTTTTATTTGGTATGAATTTTTTTAATATAAAAATTATTTTTTATAATTTTACTTATTTTATTTAAAAGTTATTATGATAGTTTGTCAAATTTGAGACCACTGGATTTAGAAAAAACTCTTTTCCCCACTAAGCTTTAAAACGCCAAACTTTTTTTTTTCTGTACTTTTCATTTCACTTCACTTGAGAGCAGGATTAAGTTGCCCTTCACCAGAACCGATTCTCCTACCGGACGCGCCCAAAGCCCTCCCCTCGTCGCCGCCATCATCGTCCCCGTGCTACCTCTGCCTCTCCATATGCGGCCGTCTACTGCCCTGCAGCTTCCGCATCCCACAGCCGCCAAAGATCTCCGCACGATCTGACCTCCGCGGCCGGCTAGCCCCGCTGATCCTCTGCAGCAACCTCGACCGTATGATCTGCTTTGCTCTTTTCCGGGTGCGTGATATGATCCGCGCAATCTCGCAAACGGCAGCTCGCTTCTCCCTCGCCGCTGCCACGTCACCGCATTACGTGGCATCTTGCTGTGCGTCATGCCCGCGCACGTGTCTCGTGTGCCGGAGCCTGCAGTCTTGCCCTGGTTCTGTGACTGCAGCATATCATATCCTGATGCGAGATCTCCGGCTGCTGCTACTCTCCCATTTCATCTTCTCGCCAGCCAGTACTTTGGCCTTCTACAACAAACTTAATACTCTTACGCGGAGCTTAGTTATCTATCGACTACTCAGTATATGCCTACAGCATCTCAAGCTCCATTATCAGAATTCATTATTCTCTCAAGAAGACTATAATTATTTGATTCTTATATTTTCATGTACTATACGTTCATCTCATGCCACTCCATGGTCGATTATTGTTACGCATTCAGAGATGAACTAGATCATCAATTCTAGAGCTTCTTCACATATGCCTGGTAAAAGGGAACTATTTTCTTCTATTGTTCAATCATCTCTACCTCCAATTGTCCTTTCCAATGGTTCTCTTTCTATGAAAAGTGATCCATTTTTCTTTCATTCTTAACGTAGCTAATATTCTTTATGCTCCATAGTTTTCTGAAAAATGTAATTTTTTATTTATGAAGCAACATCAACTCATAATTGCCATGTGACATTTTATCGTACTCATATAATTTTCAAAATATCCGAACCTAGAGGATGATTGATAATAGTATTAAAGACATTGCAATATACAACCTATCTAAATTAGGTGCTTCTACCTTATACTCCTTTTCAAGCCTCCACGATTACCCCTAACAAAGGCATTATCAGATTGGACATCTTCTTAATCATCTAGTTCAAAATTTGACTATAAAATTTGTGAGTTTGGCAAGTATTATTGAACATTTTTTCGTTCCATTTCTATCCCCACTATGTAGGCATCTTTTGACGTAGCGCATTCTTTCATTTAAAGTTTGCATCCTGTAACCACTTATTTATGCTTTCAATATTTTATTAAGAAATAAAGGTTCAGTGTTTTTTTTAATATTCCATGATAAATTAACATTCTATATTCACATCTTTTTTTGGGTGAAACATCTCTATGCCACAGCCACTACTTGCTCTTCCATATACTCTTGTTATTACTAACAGCCCATTATAAGTCTACCATCAACGAAATCACCTATTGCCACGACATGAATGCCAACATTTGATTGCTTGATAGTCTTCTTGCTCCCACTACTTTTTCTATAAATATATTTTCATTATATCACCTCATCACCTTACGTAAAAGTAAACACAATACACTTTATTCATTGTACACTCACTTGACATTCAATTATCTATCTCCATCTTTCTACTATTTTACATTATTATCTTCTATCTTTTATTTTTATTTTTAAATCATATTATAAGACCTTTTTAGTTCTCAAATAAAAGGCAATTATAAATTTTAAATATTTACTCTTACCTATCGAAGACATATGATGTCATTTCTACTTTACCTATGCAAATATGCAATAGATTTCTTGTAAACCTAGACTTATACTAATGTATGGTGCACAGTATTTTGAGACTTTCTTAACAATTGCATCCCTAACTTCATCTCACTTGTTCTTATTTTTTTCTATTAATCAAACATAGTTACACAGTGTAGAGAATGTTTATGCCCATAGGAAATTAGTTGGTTTATTAATTTATCTAATTATTACAGAACTTGATATCTTCTTTCGTTGTTAAGAGTGTGTTGCAATTGGATTCGCGCCTTTTCATCTGGACCGTCCACGTGGTTGCTCACGTGGTCTCCACGTGAGCAAGGCATCCGAGCCGAACAGAAGAAGCCTCATCCCGAACAGCAGACGCCGAAAGGTTATCACCCCGAAAAACAAGGACCCGACGTGACATCTGACCGTTGGGGGATTGTACTTCTCTGAAGGAGGCACGGTTTTTCCGCCGACGGATCATAACCGCTGACACACCGTACAACATGAGTCACATACTAGCCGTCCGCAGGCATTAATTGAGCT
>JAEMOT010002584.1:86405-103821 GCA_019297695.1 Apostasia ramifera | reverse complement strand
TTCCTTTCTCTTCTTAAATTTCTCCATTAAACTTCTTAGTAAATGAATGGCTTCTATCGTAGATCTACCTGGCATAAAACCAAACTGATTCTCTGATACCTTAATATTATGGCGTAACCTTTGTTCGATCACCCTCTCCCAAAGTTTTAAAGTATGACTCATTAATTTAATTCCTCTATAATTGGCACAATTTTGTACATCGCCTTTATTCTTATAAATAGGTACTAATATACTCTTTCTCCATTCATTTGACATCCTTTTAGTTTTCAAAATCATATTAAACAATCTAGTGAGCCAAGAAACTCCTTCATCTCCTAAGCACTGCCAAACATCAATCGGGATGTTATCTGGTCCTACAGCTTTTTTATGCTTCATCTTCTTTAAAGCTTTCCAGACTTCAGCTTTACTAATACGTCGGATGTAAGAGTAATTTTTACTTTCTTTTAGGGTGCTGAATTCTGTAAAATCAATTGAATTTTCACAATCTTCATTGAAAAGCTGTTGAAAGTAACTCATCCATCTATTTTTGATATCTTCTTCCATAAAAAGTACTCTTTGATTTTCATCTTTAATACATTTTACTTCAATTAAATCTTTAATTTTTCTATCTCTTGCCTTGGCAATCCTATATAATTGTCTTTCTCCTTCTTTAGTGTCTAGCTTCTTATATAAATCCTCAAGAGCCATATTTTTTGCAATGCCTACTGCTTTCTTAGACTCTCGTCGAGCCACTTTATATTTCTCCCACTTACAATAGGAAAAAATAGCATGGCTATTGAAGGTGGTTGATCACGTCATTGCCAACCTTAGAGGCTCCTTTATGGAAGTCCGAGAAAATCCAAGTAGAGACAATAAAGAGGAGGAGAAAAGTAAAAATGACTTAAGATATGATCATTAAACAAGACCATTACTCACTTGCACTTACAATAATTTTTTTTAATATAAGTAAAAAAAAAGCAAAAACACACATAGATAACAATCAGGCCCTGAACTTGAGATCTTAGCCTTGATACCATATTAAATCTCAAGTATCAAACTAAAAGCTTCATCATGTGGGTTACAAGCAAGGAATAACTCAATATTTCACACTAGAACATAAAAGGTGAATAAGCAAGCTCTAGTGTTTGTAACTACAAAAAACTATGTCCGTTCAACCAAATGGAAAACAACATGCTATAGTGTATGTAACAACTAATAAATAACTCTACAGCTAGCTTACGGACAACAACTCATGATGAATGTATTCATACCTTCAGAAGATTTTCAGCCAAGACAATATTTAACAAGTCTGAAGATTGAACCTGCAATTATAAGAAGATTCGAACATCTTTTAAGAACTATTAATTGAAGTGGAAATATGCAGTAGATATCCAAAAATTAACAGACCTCAGATGAATCAGTAGTGCCTATAGTGGAAGAACTGCCAACATCTCTAAGATACCTTAATCCTGCAGCTGGAAAGAGCTGAGGACATAGGTAGTTCAACCTTGATGAAATTCTATCGCTTGATTTGAGGATAGGAACTTCAATATTTTTCCTGTAACAATACAATATTAAGTAACCAAAAATATAATTATATAGTCAAAAGATGAAATATATGAACTTAAAAGTAATATCACCTTCACTTTGAAGTCTCTTTGATATATACACCATTTGATACTTAAAACATAATTGAACATTATACCCTAATAATATTGGACTAGTCAAAATATCTTGTTCCTATTGAACAATATACCTCTGTCATCATAAAACTAATTCATGATGGGTTTGTTTAGCGGAATGAAGCATAATTCTTCTCTCATCAAGGTATAAGAGCTCAAATCCCTACAATCCTAATTGTTCCACTACGGACTCTCCACACCTCTCCGCATGCAAGCAACCGCAGCTCCTACCCTTTCTCTCTCTACACGTAGCCACTCGTGTCAAATGCTCAGCCAACTCTCACCTCTCCTCAGCCGCACACAAACCCCCCACTTCTTTTGGACTCCTCCGCTCCATCCCGCATCCACTCTATCCTAAGCTACAACATCCTCTACGATAATCACAACCCTGCACTTTTATTACTAGGTTTGAGTGTGAGGCTTGCAGGTTTGGTAAGCATCACCAAGACCCTTCAATGTCTTCTAGGTCTACTCAGACTCCATTTAGGGGGCGTTTGGTTCGTTATTATCTTGATGTTATGTCATGTAATTTAGATGTCATGACATTTAGATACCATCTTTTGATTAATAATTTTATCATTTTATAAAAGATTATTTATAAAGGTCATTAACCAAATAATTGCTTTCTCTATATAACATAACATTAAAATAACATTAAACCAAACACCCCCTTAATTTGATTTATTTAGACATTTAAAGAACCAATCATGTTGCTAACCATTTCGGTCCTACACATTTTGTTATCTTTGTTCATGACTTCACTCATGCTATTTGATTGTACTTGATGAAATGTTATCTTCAAACTTTTCTCAAGAAATAAAGGTTAATATTTTTATTGACATTAAAATGTTTTGTACTAACAATGCGCATGAGTTCTTATCACAAAAAAAAAAAACAATGCGCATGAGTACACACAATGAGTACATGCAATCAGATTTTGAGATTTTTTCTTTCGTGAATGGTACATTTTCATCAAACATCACGTGCAGCGACGGAATGCAAGCATCTCTACTTGATGTTACTCACACCATAATATTTAAAATAAATATTCCTCACATTATGGATGATGTTGCTTTGACTGCTTGTTTCTTATCAAAAATGACATCTTCTACTACCATTAATCATTCTCCAAATCAAATTGTATGTCCGAATAAGCCTTATTTTGTGCACTCTCCATCTTGGCACTATAAGTTAACTCTTTATTCTGTCCTGTGTGCCTTACTGGACAATATCATGCTGAGAAGGGAGTATGGGTGTTACAAGTATCCAAAACTCGAACTCGCTCATTTTTTTAATCACCTCGAAACCGGTTTGAAATCTTTAAAACACATCATGAGCTAAAGTCGTTGGCTCGACGTTTATTTCGAGTTGATTTTACATTGGCCCTAGCTCGCTCGAAATATGAATCAAATTAGCTCATATTGAAATTTGTGTTAGACGTAAAGTAAAATTATTAAAAATTTTAATAAATTTAAAATATTAATAAAATAATAATTTAGCTATATTGGAGCATAAACCAAACAAGGCCATAATATTTATATGAAATATTTATAAGTTGGTATGGTAATCTAGTAGAGGAATAGAGTATATTTAAACTTTATTTTTACTAAAACTAGGGATTAAATCCTCTTAGATATAAAATATATTTATATTTTTAGCATAATCAACCAATTCTATTCCGATTTCAGACTAATTTTGAGCAAAGCTGAGCTCAAAATTTTCAATTTCGAATTGCCATTGGCCAACTCAAAATCAATCCAATAACAACCCTAGAAGGAAGAATAGGTGATATGATCTTATCACATATAAGTTGTACATTTCAATGGATGCGAACTTTTAGACGTCTACGCATTTTCCTTCTACAATGACTAATATTATTCCTTTACCACATATGGCTCCCATTCCTAATACATGACCTTTATAAAGAGTATTTTTACCGACTTCAGACTGCAAGAACACCAACATCGACACTGACATTGGATGATCTTGTCGATTAACATCCCATTGAATCTTCATTGACCTACTCAACTTTGCAGAAAGATAAACGTCAATGTAATACTCAGCATTTGCACTCTTTTATTTATAGAATCTATACTCTTCCTTCAACAAGTTTGCTTTCGCCTTGTCGACAATGTCTATTTTTAAATCTGACTAGAAAGCTCTATAAATACCAGTCTGGAAGCAATGAAAGCTAAAATGATTGCACTAGTATCTCGACACACTTAGAATTTGGTACTGTTTCCTTGAGGCGGCCACCCATTTTCATGCCTTTGGGTTTTTACAAAGAAGCATACTCCTTAGAGTCTATGGAACACTATTACATCAAATTGGTTGCAAACAGATTCCCAAAGGTTTATGGTGTGGATTGCATTGAAAATTTACATCCTAGTACTAGGCTAAACAATGTTTGCATCTTACTTTTGTAGATGTTACTCAAAAGTGGACAATGGACCTAATTATGTAGCTCAGGGGGCTATTTAAGTATACAAGCTTCAAAAAAGAAACAATAAACATTATTGAAAAGTACAATCAAATTGAGTAAAAAAGAAAATAATAATACAATGGGCGAATTGCATATGGGCCTTTGAAGTTGGAAGGGCATTGCAAATAAGTCTCAACATTTTAAAATCCTCGATTAAAGTCTCCTAGATTCGTTTTGCATTGTTACATCTCTGAGGTTGATTCTTGCCTTTTGTTTAGTTCGTTTGAACAAAAATTGTGTATAATAATGATAAAAATTTTAGAAAGCTACTTTTTAGGATAAAAATACCCCTCCCTCCTCTCCCTCCCCTCCCTCCCCTCCCTCCCCCAACTATCCTCAATTACAAATACTCTCTTTCTTCCTTACATACTCTCTCTCTCTATAAAATTATTTAAGTTAGAACATCTTTAAATTTTAATTAAATTTTAAAATTTTTATTTGAATTTTTAATCATTTTAAAATTTTATACTTTAATTCCTATTTATTTGTAAAAAATAATAAATGAAAAGGCTATAAATTATATTGAAATTTGGGGGAAAAAAGATATGGTGTGAGGAGAGAGAAGGATACAGACCAAGTTGGAAGACAGCTCATGCAGCTCATGATAAGGAGAATAAGATGAAGATGACCATTCGCAACAATTTTAACGGTTTAGTTTCGATTAAGACTTAACGGCAAAGCAAACCCTAACCTGAGGGACTTAAATTGAGATTTTTCAAAAGTTGAGACTCTTTTGCAACACCTAACCTCAAGGTCCCAGATTCAACTTACCCTAATAAAAATCATAATGATGTTAATTCAACAAAACCTCACATTTCATGACCTGCCTTGATGTGCTGCACATTGCCAAACTTTTTCATCCACATCTGATACTCCTCATTTTTTGTAACAGAAGCTGGCCCAAGATGAATTACGCAGTTAACAGATTTACCGGCCTCTCTTTGACAGTTGGATGCATCTACATAATAGCATTCAAGAGATAGTGCAGACAAAAGCTCTGGTATATGCAATGATGTAGGACAATCAACAAGGAGTACTATAGGCCCAGTAATAGAGGGACCCAGGACATCACTTGGATGAACCTACTTCACATCAACATTAAGCATAAGATAGCAGTTACCAGATATCCGCTAAATTTCTACAATAACCATTTTACTGAAATTAAAGAAATAACATATCCACGCATTCTTGTATTTATTTATATAAATCATAGGAGGGGAGTGCTTATTTTATCATACTCAACAAGGCTGCTATATGACATCTCCTAAAGAACCCTAGGTAAATACTTATCAGAGAGGAAAATGCTTGCATTGCAGAAGTTTACGTGAAGTTTTAACAACTCACCATAATGTTAAGACTGTCTGACATAACAGAGTTCCCAAGCTGTAATTCACGATATTTCGGCCCAGGTTTTAACCCAAGAGATGTAGCCTTTTTTGGGTCAAACTTTCCCTTAATTTCAGGTAATTCACAAATGTAGACGACAGCAACATCACCCGGCTTCATTCTGGAGCCTGTCTTATCGAGTCAGCTACCCAAGGATCAATTCAAAAAATTAAAAAACTTTGTATATGAGTAAACAAATTCAAATCTGGTAAGGTCAAAAAAAAATGTAAATATTTCCATACTGGTAAAACTTCTTGGTTTCAATAGAATTGCTGACAACCGGACAACTTCATCATCTATAAGAACAATGGGATCAACAGGAAAGCCTCTGTCAGGACCCAAAACTGAAGCTCCATTTACATTTTCCATATCCCCAAAACTGCGTGTGTGAACCATTGCAGCATTGGGAATAAATGACCGCATGGCATCAACCAGGTATTTTAGATCAGAAGGACCCCATATATTAACCTGTAACACAATCATATGACAAGATTCCATTGAAAGAAGTCAATTTGGAATGTTTGATATAGCTAAAAATGGTTGCAGAAACTAGCTTACCGACATTCCTTCCTCTCCTATGCCTGCTAATGTTAACAAAAGCCCTGTCACAGTTACAAATAAGAAGTCAATCAGAACAATTGCAACCACGAGAACAAACCTACAAAGATTATGCAGTTCTGGAATTTTTGCAATTTGATCATATATTTTCTGATTATGTGGTTGTCAGGATTTGCAAACGGCAATTACTCCAAATCTAGTCAGCCAGCTTTTAAATGCTATAAAATACAACAGGGCCCTTCCGCCAACCATGGCATCATCTTTTCCGAAGTTATTACTTACGAGGGAATGTGCCAGTTGAGAGATTGAGGACATGAATAGGGGGGGTGGCATTGCGACTAACATGTGTTAGATGTAAAGAAATGGAAGTAATATGGGTTCCCAAAAATGCGAGATTTACAAAGATTGGAATATGACTAAACTCATTTGAATTACATAAGGTAATCATGGTCCTGCCAAGCCAGATCATGCAAAATAAGAAACTTTTTAACACTTGCTTGTTCACCCGCCTTATTTCATCATGCATAGAAAGCTCCATGGAATGAATGGCATGACCTGAATGACAATTGGACATTCTCGGTACTCATAAGAGAATCAGTCACTCATAAGAAGCCTAACAATTCATAACCTATGATGGTGGATGCATCTAGTGGAAATCATAAAAAATGGTTAGTTGGTTATAGCTTCAATTTTCATACATTAACCTAATTGAATGGCCATTGGCCAACTATATTTCAGCTAAAACCATAATGAAAGGAGGAATTGGAAACAAAATCGAGGAAAAGAAAATTAGAAAAGGTGAGGAGAAGCCTCAATGAGAGCGGATCTTCAAAGAGTGGAAATAAAGGGAAAAAAAGTGGAGAAAGCTTCCACAGTTAGAGTCTGTAAAAATAGAAGCCATAATAAAAATAAGCAAGAAAGAAGAAGCAATGTAGGGCCATAACGTACATGAGGTCTCGGTAGCATTATCAAGAGATGAAGACATAGGAAACAAGAAAAAGAAAGAAAGGGCGTGGCTGGACACCTATGTGAGAGCTAGAATAACAGTGAAAAAAGGAAGAGGAGCACGTTGGATATAGGGCCAAGCACATGGGAGCAAGAACAAAAATGAAATTCATAGGATCTCAAGAGAAGAAAGTGAGAGGAATGCTCAGATTCAAGGAAGCCTTATCCTCTATCAATTCCTTTCTTTATTTCTAATAATGATCACGCACAACAAAGGCTTTGGTTGCTGTTGTAATAATGACCGTGTCCTGATTTGAAGGCAAGCCACATTTGAGTATTTTATAAAATGGATGCTTGGCACACATTTTTCTAACTTGAGAATTATAGCTTGCCACTCCTATTTTATTCTTGCTTAAGGATAAGCCCCTTCGGAATAGCACAAAAAGAATATTTAGGAACCACTTCATTAATGTTTGAAAATGAACTCCACTAGAATATACATAAAAGAAGGCATATTAGTGTGACTTTACTAGGATACTTTAACCCATTTAATGTGCTCATATAAATGACGAATTTATATAATCTTCGAAAGTAATGGGCCCAAGAAGAACCCTGAATTCATACTCCTAACTAAATAGGTTGTCGCAAATCCACTTTAATGTAGACTCTAGCATATAGTCCTCTTCCTTTAGTGGGTGTATTTTTTTCTCTATTGGCTATAAATTGATTAAACAACAATGGAAGTCTTGATATTGATTGTTATCTTTGTTGAAGTGCTGCGGCCCCAAAATTCCAATGGCAAGCCTCGAAACCGCACCTTTAAAGAAATTGATGTAATAGCATCCGCCGAAGGTTTGAAGCCAGTGTCAAAATGTCAAATCCTACAACTTGCCTCCACACCAAACCTCATGCCTATGCATTTGTATGTAAAGTTGATGAGAAAACAATTGTGCCTAATATCCAGTATCCGGAAGCCATACGTGCCTCCCCATTTCCCCTATGCCTCAAGTGCTATGATATGAAAGGAGATGTAGTAACCAAACGACCGTCTAATAAACCAAACTTTCACTTTTCTTAATCTGATTCACCTCCTCAACATCCACTTCTACAATACCCTTTTTCTCAAAGAAGGTGAACAGCGCTATTCATGAACAAAAGAGATGTAACATAGTCATGACAACCACTTTGAACGAGTATGAAGAATTAGCTATTTTTTGCTACCACAAGAAAATCCATTTTCATTCACCAAGTGACTTAAACCGAGCAAACACGCATGGCAATAAGCAAACTCAATAAAGCATAAAGCAAGTAAAGATGCTTTAATCAACCAAAGGAGTAAGTATATGACATCACGACTAGCTCAATCATTCTTCAAATGACATTAGATCTATTTTACACCATGTCAAAGCTCAAAATCATGCACAAGCACAAACTCAATTGAGTGACAGCAGATGGTGCACAAACAAAGCCTCTTTAGCATTAAACTATGGCCGATTTTTTATGATAACTGTTCAGTTTACAATTGACTATTCTATTAATTGTATTCTAATTTATACATTTTGCTAGCACGAACTCTAGGAACACACTCAAGCTAATGTCAATTCATGGAGCCTTGGCAGGATCTAGTCCTGATTTGTCATTTTATTTTATTTTATTTTGGACTATATAACATTAATTAGAACAATATGCTAGAACATCTTAGTGAATCATTTCTCGTAGTTTCAAAATTTGTCATGTCTTTTTTGGTTTGACTTCTATGATTTTATCCTTGACTGGCTATTTTTATTGGCCTAGTTCAAAGTGACAAGTTGACCTATACTTTGGCAATTTTTTGAAAAATCTATTTAACCAAAAGTAGCTTGATATTTGGTGTCTTAGTAAGTTTGGTCTGGTGAAATCCTAAGTGGATAAAAAATTCAAGCCGAATGGCTTAATTTTGGAGTCCAAATAAGACAACCGTTCTATTTGGACTAGCGAAATCAAAATTAGAAATCAAAGTTAACCAAATGGCTCAATTTTCTTGATTGGACCATATAATCCAAATTGGATGGAAAAAAAAAACAAATGCTACATATAGGAGTCAACGCCAAGCCATTTGAAATTCAAATTCAAAGGATTATTTTTGGCCTTGTCAAATCTAACTAAAACTTTTACCTTAATTCCCATAATAAACTAGATTATTTGGATTCTCATTGACATTCTCTTATTCATTGATTCGCAATTTTTCATCTTTGAATTTTTTTTTTATTCTGGCAACCCTATATTTTCATCTACAAAATTCCAAATTGGATTAATCTTTCTCAAAACTGGATTTTATCCTTATATTACCTCTCCGATGCTAGCTTTTGTCTCATAATTCTTTTTAATAAAACTTGGACTTGTTTGTTTGTAAGGTTAAATTTAACAAAACTAAAATTAAACTTGGATAGAAATATTTTTTTATTGAAAGTTGTGAATGATATGAAATAAAATTAGTTATTATGTTGCGATATATGAGGGATGTAATATAAAGTTAGTTATTATATTGGAATATGTGAGGGATGTTATATAAGTTAGTTATTATTTTAATAATGTGTGTAGGATGTGAAATAAAGTTAATTTTTAATATTAAATTTTATGTATGATGTGATATGTTAGGTTAAAATTTAATCAGGTTAATTTTTAACTTTCAAACAAACATAAATGTCATAATATTACCTGAAAATTTTCCTAAGTCCTAAAGATTATAAGCTTTCATTGCTTTTGTGCACTCATACAAGTGTCAAGTCCTGCAACTTTTTTCAATGAAATTACGAAAATTTTCCTAAGTCCTAAAGATTATAAGCTTTCATTGCTTTTGTGCACTCATACAAGTGCCAAATCCTACAAATCTTTTCAACCAAATTACTTATCTTTATGATTGTAAGCCTAATGTTGTGCAAAACTACTTTTAGATTTTTCTTAGTACTTATAAAAGAAAGAGTATTTTCAGTTTTACATTATGCGTTTAATAAAAAAAAAGAGTTTTTAAGTTTTTTCCACTGAAACTTTCTCTCTCGAGTAGTGATTTTTTCGAAATTTTTCCTGAGAGATTTCCCGGTATTTTCCTCGGCAATCTTAACTAACTTTAGAGCTCCTTTTATAAAATTTGCTTTTATAAAATTCTAATAAGCTAGCAAGTCCAGTGAAACTTTTTCCTTTCTTTTCTCCCCACTGAAGGTATTTCACTCCTCAGCAAAAGGAATAGTTGTCTTATTAAAACCTCCAACCTGCAAAAAACTTTGGTGTTAGCTTTAAACTTGAGCCCCAAGAAAAAAATAGCGTAGGGTTCAATCCTAATCCCAAAAAAAGTTCGGTGAGGGTGTCATCTTGAGACTAGAAACAAGCTTTGAGGTCAAAAACAAAGTCTTAAGATATACTTTTTGGCTTGAAAGGAGTGTGATGTAGAGCGTAGATGGCAGTTAGGGTTAACAAGAAAAAAGAAAACAAAGAAGAAAAATTTTGTAAAAAAACAAAATAAAATTAGAGTTTTAGAAATTTTCACCCTCCCTTTTTTTTTCAGAATTTAAAATTGATTTAATTCCACAAATCAATATTCAATTTATGAATCAAAGGGGTAAATTTAATTTTATTCAATATGGCAAAAAATATGTACAAATTTCAGTCATACAAAAAAGAAGTCCCCAACACCATAAATTCCTAAATTCAAGTAAATTGATAGTCTACTTGATAGATAAAACTCTCAAATTAAAATTAATTTATTTAGTCAAATCGACACGACTAGTGATAATTAAACTAACTCAACTCAAGATGATCTAATAACTAACTCAGCCAACTAAGTAAAATCAATATGACTCAAGCCAGCCAAATAAGGAGTGCAAAATCAGTTCTAACACGTCTTTGATAAACCCGATCATAATAGGCTCCATAGATGTCCACAACAAAGTGGACTAGGTTTTTGGCATTGTTTCCCTAAAAGCTCATTTAGTGTAAGGTTCCCAAACAAGGAGTTTGAGGAGTGGGGATAAACCACTTAAATCGTGCGTTTGTTTTATTTTTATTGCTCAAGCTTCTTTGTTTCATTCATTCATGGTACTTGAACTTTTGGATCATATTATTCATGCTTGATTGATTTCATAACAGGAGGTTTGTTTCAATAACTAGATTGCACGTTTCATTTGTGCGGTGTATTTTTGTGATCAGTTAGGATCCGACCTTAACTCTCGGATTTAAAATTTAGTACTTAAATCTCATCACTCATAATATAATCATGTAAATATTTTGAATTAACTTTACATTTTACTTAAACAAATCCTCCAATTCAACCACAACCAACAACCCTCCCCTTTTTTAAAAGAAAAAAAACCTCCCTTTCCCTTCCCACCGGGCAACATTTAGAGAAAACGATTCAATGCTTCAAGTTCATGCATCAAAATGAAGCACAGAGCCCGAATCAATAAGAAGAAACCAGATCTTCCACACAAAGACATGCTATAAAGGCCTCAGCTAAAATCCTAATCCATTATAACAAAGGACAATTACTCAAAACAATGCTTGCATCAAGCACAAAGGCCAACTCAATGGGTACAAATATCAAATCATCTACCATAAGCATGCGCTTCAAAGGTAAAAACTCAACTAAATTTTCAGCACTTTGAGTAGTTGCCTAAGACATGCTTCAAAGGTCTAAATTCAAATAAAATTTTATCTCTTTGGGAAGCCCCTTGGATGGGGGATCCCATGGTTCCAACAAGGAGACTTCAAGTTAGTGCTGAAATACCACAAATACCAAAGAATGAAAACTAAATTGAATGGGCCCTAGACAAGGAAACCATGACATAGACACAGTGATTATTTGCATTCCCAAAATCAAGTCTATTATGTGCTGCACCTATATAAATATTGCTAGCTACTGATTCTAAGTTTCCTTTCAATTCGACAAAGTAATTAATAAAAAATACTTGTATCAATTGGAAATGACAATCCCCGACTAATGAAATCCGCACAGTAGGGTGAAATCTAAGGATATACCCTTGTCCTTCATCTGTACCAAAATTAATCAATTATATTACAAAAAAAATTCTCAAAGCCTACAACATGCGATCGAGCCAAGATATGTACACGAACTAAGGTGATAAAAATATTAAGATAAACTTACAAGCATTCTCTACTACTAAGAAAAAATACTATTCATTCCAAGAGATAACCTAGTATTCAAACCAAAAAAGCTAATCCAGCTTTCCACAAAGTTTGTTTGCTTTATTGTTAATGGGAAAATAGGGAACCTTAAGCACTAACCTGGAAGACCTCCAGCAGTTTCTGATGACACCCGAGTTAAGAATACATGATCAACCTACAAAACATGGACTTAATCAGCAACAATGTAATGGTCATATTTTAGAATCATAAAGTTGGTAGACTGTTTGATGCGGGAAAGATGTGAGTGTAATATGTGAAAAAAAGATATGTGATTCAAATTTATCTCAAATAAAAACAAATACTTTAAAGATAAACATTGTGATGGAAATTAAATAAGTAATGGGGATGGTTTGTCAATTATACATTATTGGATAAGCTTAGGGCAAACAATAAATTTCAACAGATCGGGTTAAATGTTTCAGAATTTAAATGTAGTTCTCATGCATTTAAATCCAGTATTATCTCCCACATGAAATTTTGGATTTCTTAATTAGAGCAAAATAAAGTAATCCAATTGAACAAATAACTTCAATTCAAATCCAGTAATCCACTTAACCAGTAATTAATTTGTTGAGCCAAAAATATTCCTTAAATGAAAAATATAGGCTCAAATCAATCAGCACCTGAATCACGAAAAGTGATGCACATTCTGAGGTCATCATGCAATTTGATGCTTAAAGTTTTTTTTATGCTAATGCCACTAATCCTCTAATGCTTCATTGCGTTTCTATCTACAGGTAGAAGAAGTCGAATTGTCACTTGGTGTTCACCATGTGAAAGAATCACGCTGCATATCAGGCCCGATTAATTAAAAGGCTGGCCGAATAGCTGATTCTTCAGATCAAAATTCATATAAAAGAGGATCAAAGGTTGCTTGCGATATGCTAATCTCCCAGGGGAGTTGAACGATTCAAATGGGAATACAAGAGCTTGGCAAGTGAAAAGGCATGGGCTGGCAACAACTTGAAATCGATGAGGTGATTGGTAGTTGGATTTGTCCAAGCAGGCTCAGGTGAAGAGATGATTGCAACTCGATGAGATAGAAATCACAGAAGAGAAAGTGGAAGCTAGGGTTTCGGAGAATTATTTAATATTTTCTATTTATAACTTGGGTTACTAGGATTTCAACTAAGGACATCTTTACCATTTCCTTACTAAGATTTCGACTCCATGACCAAAATGTGTGCTAAAAATGCCCTAACATAAAGATGCCCACACTATTATGTACATAACCAAATTGATTTTGACATCAGAGGCAAGAGGTAACAATGTTGATGCTCTAACATAAGATAAAAATACACAAATTTAGGAATCAGCTAATAAATTTTGCATTACATCATTGTTAAATTTTCTTCAATGTGGTAACTAGCCTACCGCTCAAAAATGTTAGTGAAGGTATCAAGCCTAGATGCTACACAAGTTACCAAATTATATGTTGGATTCATCAAAATCAAAATGCATGGAACTTCTCAGCGGAATCAACTATAGCATTCTTTGATAAAAAAAATAAAAATAAAAAATATAGCATTCCTTATCATAGTATCATACATGGGGGGAAGTAAATTCAGTGTCACAAGCGCACTCATTATTGATGAATAAAACATTCTTGAAATATCATATATTATGGGGACAATATCACATTGCATACACATTGTTGATGCAAACGTAACTATAACAATCCAGATCATATTATGGAAAATGTGGAACATATATGAGGGGCCCAGCAGGAAAGTAGATCCAGTGTCACAAACGTACACATTGTTAGGGGGAAAGTATAACCCCACCAAATTATTACATAAATTACATCAAAAATTGAAATAAATAGAAAAGCTTCTTGAAAACCCATTTAATGTACCTTTGATAACTTAATTTTGTGCTCTGTACAAAATCGTTGTAGCCCCTGAAACAAGAGATAAAGTAATACACAACATTAATACATAGAATATTAACTTCAAAAAATCAAATGTAGACATGTAGAGTTGCATGAATTATAGTTGCTCCAATTTAACAACAATATTGCACACCTGTATAAATGCCTAATGAAATAGATAGCATCTAGTATAAATAAGAGGAGATCTTATAGAGATAACCCTAACTACTATCATCATAAACACCATAAACATATGGATCTTTCAACTAATAACCTTCACAACTAATATCACTAAGCTCAAGAGAAACAATCACATAAAGTAGGTCGCACAATATTCCCTTACGAAGACAAGAAGAAAAAATTGATGACAGCAAAAAGAAAGCTCACAATACCTACAGACACGAATAGAAATATACTTCCAACGTTGTAGGCATACCTCTCCAGCATTAAATATAAATCTCTGCTTATCAAAGAATAGGAACACCGATGGCGAAGTGTCCTGCGTATCCATTCCAGTTCCCAAAATCTGCCAGTGGCGATTGCAGGGAAGATAAAAAAAATTGAGCACACTGAGGGACGTAGCAGAAGCTTAGAAAGAAAAATCAAAACAATTTCAAGTACACCAGGGAACGTTGATTTAAAAAAAAATATTCACATAAGAGACAATAATTACTTATCTCAGATCAACGAACTAGTAGTAATACATAAAAATCGGAAATTGCAAGCAATAAAGAGAGATCCAGAATCTCTTAACCAGACAAATAAACTCTATGTCACAATAGCACAGAAAAAATTTTCAAGCACGAACTCATTCATGAAGCAGCTAATACCTGAATATACGAAATGGTATTTATGGGATTAAGCTTTCGAGTTTTGAGCTGAAGGTTTCTCGGTCGGTCACTCTTGTCCCCACCCTCCGCCCGTTTCCTGTTGAATCCCGCGACCCCCTCCTTCTCTTCCATCTCGGGCGCCGTCCAAAGCGCGGGCGCTTTATCCCTCCTTTTCTCCTGCCTCAGCGTACTATTCCCTCTCTTCTGCTGATAACCACCACGGCCGCGGCCGCCACCGCCGATGGTCCTTCTACCTCTTCTGCCGGAATAGGAGAGCACAAAGAGCGGTAACCGGCGTGAATTAAGCCGAGCACTCGGCGTGGAGAGAAGGGACGAGGAGAAGGAGAATCCGAATATGGAATTCGCGCAGGAGGAGAAAGAAGATGGGCGGAGTAGCCTGAAGGCGGAGATTGGAGCCATCGCTCAGTTTTATGAATAGAACGAGGGTTTTTCGTGGTTTAAGTTTAGAAATGGGTCGAGTCGTAAGCGACGATTGGGCCTGACGATAGTGGGCTGGGCTCAACCAGGCTTAATTTTTGGGCCCATACCGTACAAAAAATCTGTAATATTTTCAGTTTAAATGGAGGAGGTGGGGGTGGTGAAAATTGTGCAACTCCCCTGTGGTTTACATGGTTTCAGGTGTTCAATATGTTTGTCATTGAGTATAACCAGTTTTACATATATTGAAACTACGAGGGGGCATTTAATTCAATATTATTTTGACATTATATTATATTATTTAGTTTAATAATATTTATAAATAATCTTCTATAAAATTATAAAATTATTAATCAAAATATGCATTTAGATTACATAACATAACACCAAGATAACAACGAACCAAACGCCCCCTAAGAATCAATAGAATTGAATTGAAATTAACTCAAACTTTTCTGGTCAAATCATATTTGGGTCTTGGTTCAAGCATTAAATTGGCTAATTTTTTTTATTCTTTTGCCCTGAATACCACAATTTTCTCCACCTCAATTGAGATTTGCTGTAGTGTAAATTCGAACCTGAAACTCTCTGGTTACAGGCAAACTCCTTTCTCACTAGGCTAAGAGAAGCTCCACAAATTGAATACTTTTTAATGATTAAAATGTTTACATTTTAGTTGATGAAAGAAGAATGAGAACATCATTGATTAATGAAACCTTATTTAATGAAGAAAGCTGAGCACCTTTCTCAAAAACTTTAGATTTTCAATTACAAATGACTAACTCCAATACAGTGGGAAAAAAAAAAGTACAGAAAATAAGCTTTTAAGAATCTTCTACTAATGATATAACAAGCAATTATAGAACATTTGTGTGGAATGTTGAATGAATCATGATTGTTATAAGTTTGACAATTAGCTATGCATAATTGAGTTTTAAAGCTCTCCTCGGCAATTTATCAAAGAGTTACAATGGTATTCATGTAAAATTACTTTAAAAATAGAGAGCTCTTTTTAATTTTTTCTTACTTGTACTATAATATTGATGGCAAAAATTTAAAAATAGATCACCATCATTTTAGATCAATACCACTAAAATTAACTTCTTGAAGAAGATTTCTTGATGCGTTTCATAATGATAACGAGCGTCGCTTCAATAGAGTTAACGGCATCAACCATGCAATAATTCTATGAAGTTACTTATACTCGGATTAGGCATAAACAACACTTGAAACTCATGAGTTCACACAACTCACATCCTACCTCCCCTAAGAAAGTAAATTTATATTAAAATTTATATATGAATAATGAAAAGAATCTTTTTAAATTTCTTTTAAAAAAAAATTAAAGGTCATTTTAGCTGGGGGTGACAAAATAGGTCGGCGGGTCGGGTTCGGGTCGAATAGCCTCAATCCGAACTCGACCCGACCTAAATAGCCTCAATCCGAACTCGACCCATTTATTAAATGGGTCAAAATCCATGACCTGAACCCTACCCAATTAATAAATGGATTGGGTCAGTGGGTCAACCCAACCTATTTATAAATTATTTTTTTGATAAATGCCCAACCCGAATCCTACCTGACCCAATTATGCCCAACTCGAACCTGACCCTTTTAATAAATGGGTCAAAATTTATGACCCATATCCAAAATTTATGGGTCAAGTTCAAGTTAGGTTCACGGGTCGAATCATATAATGTCACTCTAATTTTAGCCACAACCAATAAAATGAAAATTGTTTTGCGTTCAGATAACTAAGGTCAACTTTTAATTAAAGATTTAATTTTCACTTCACTTTACTATCTCTAAATTAATGAATACCTAGACCACAATAAACTAAGGTCTCGTTTAACAATAAACTAAGATCTTGTTTAACATGAGTAACAAAACGATACTAATTTAAATAATAATAACAATAATAATAAATAAAATTTTTAAATTATTTTACACAAATTATAATATAAAAATATTATTTTATTTTATATATTCAATAATTTTTTATAAAAATATCAACTTTATTTCACATTCTATACCAAAATATAAGATTTTTGTATTTTGATATAGGATA
>JAEMOT010002584.1:73689-84511 GCA_019297695.1 Apostasia ramifera | reverse complement strand
AAAAATTATTGAGTATGTAAAATAAAATAATATTTTTTATATTAAAATTTATATAAAATAATTTAATATTTTATTTATTTATTATTATTTTTGTTTTTAAAACTAATTAACATTTTGGTTCTTGTGATAAATAGAGCCTAAGAAGTAAGCCTTTAAAATGTCTAAATTTGATGATTTAA
Source organism: Apostasia ramifera (assembly GCA_019297695.1). NCBI lineage: Eukaryota > Viridiplantae > Streptophyta > Magnoliopsida > Asparagales > Orchidaceae > Apostasia > Apostasia ramifera. The sequence goes on along the minus strand of JAEMOT010002584.1, from coordinate 84,332 downwards.
TTTAGTTTAAAATCTAAGATTTGATGAATAATTTGAATTTTAATTATTTCAATTATATAATTTGAGTTTAATTGCATAAATTTGGAAGTTAAACTGATCAAATTAATTGATTCTTAAATATAACTTTATTTAACAGTCTACTACACTTATATTGAGATTTATAATTTTATATTATTATATTAATTATATATATTTATGTATATTTTATGTTAATTTTATATATGTAAAGTTGTTTTAATATGATTATCACCTATTCTTCTTAATCGGTTTCAAGGACTTCTGGTGTATCTCCATAACCATTTCTCTGTCTATGGTAAGCCTCCAAAATTTCCCCATCTATTCTTCACTAATTAGTTAGAATCAAACGCCTCGTTTGGTTCGAGCTTTTTCTTAGACAGCAGAAAAAAATATTTTATTTTTTCAGTTTAATAGGAAAAAAATTTATTTTAATATTTAAAAGTGTGTAAAATGCATGTGAAATATTTTTAATTCTAATATTCGTATTTGTGTTAGATGTAAATTTTGTAAAGAAAATGTGTGTGACGTAATATTAAAAAATTTGTGTGGCATGCAGTTAATTGTCTCATTAAAATTTGTGTTGAGCAAAAAAATTAAATTTGAACCAAACGAGGTCTTTAAGTACGCCCAAGGGGCCTCGCAGACCATTCTGACTCCATGTTTGGCACGAGGACCAAATCAGGACCAAAGTGATACTAATTTAAAAAACAATAATAATAATAATAAATAAAATTTTTTAATCCTTTTATAAAAATTCTAATATAAAAAAATATTATTTTTACTTCACATACTCAATAATTTTTAATAAAAATATATACTTTATTTTACATCCTAGACCAAAATATTCGTATCGAATATTTTAGTCTAGGATGTAAAATAAAATTAATTTTTTTATTAAAAATTGAGGATATGAAGTAAAAATAATATTTTTTTTATATTAGAATTTGTGTAGAATGATTAAAAAAATTTATTTATTATTATTATTATTGTTGTTTTTTAAATTAGTATCATTTTGGTCCTGATTTAGTTCTCGCGCCAAACAGGACAAAAGGCTACCGTGATTTCCCTGCAGGTCCTAACACAAAAACACATGCAGGCCAGCCGGTTTGATTCCACCTCATGCGCTTGGAGGAAGAAGAAAATAATTGAAAATTTTATTTCTTTGATCAACATCCATACAAGTCACATTTCATTTCTTTAAATTTTTTCATGTTATTACTGTATATATATTTCTCTTGATATTTCATGTAGGTCTCTTTATTTATCAATAAATCGAACACTCGCTCAATATGTCACCTGACGGCATACAAATTCTACCATCAACACTGCTAGGATATTTTACGACTGAATTCTCTGACATCTAGGCTGTAATTTACTATGCCAGCATCTTTTTATTGCTTAAATTTCATTGTGGATAATCTATGGCATTCTGCAATGCTTTTAGCTAAATTTCACATACTAACACTCCAAATCCCAACATCACCAAACGTTGTAGCTAGATCAAATGCTTACATTGAGATTGTAAGTACTCAGGTAGGTTCGAAATTTAAGTGCCTGCTGTATGCCCTCAACCCAAATCTGTTTTTGGTATTTGTTTCTGCATTCGAATTCAATCAATCTTTCTGGTGTTCTAATCCCAAAATATGCCTTTGAGCTGCTGCCTTCTGCTTCTTCTCTGCCAGGCCATGCTGGAATATTAGAATAGACAGCAAAAACTGCACCTGAATCCACCAGATCTATTTTCAAGCAATTATATTGATTTCTGAATTGCACGTAAAAACTGATCAAAAAACTACAAAAAAAAATCCCACCTTTTTTCCTTTTCACAAAGGCCCCAGCCATGAGTGTGCTTTTCATGTTGAGAACCACCTGCAGTGTTTTTACAGAATCACTGACTTCTGATTACTTATTAATCATGAGCATGTCTGAAGAAGTTCAGCATACGATGGATCAGTTGGTATAATTAATGAAGTTTAGTCTGTTCTGTGCTTACTTGCCAATTGGAATTGATGTACACTGAAACCTGTCTCCAGTGGAGATCACCTGCCATATAATTTAAAATCATTCATGGATCATAACCTACGAGCTTAATCACTTCGGAGGTTATTAGTTCATTGCTATCTAAATTTATATATTATCTAGATGTTAGTATTATTTAGATGCTTATATTATTTTATATTATTATTTGTTTGATTTAATGTCATTGTATTAAAATATTATAATAGAAATCCAATTTAATCTCACATCTCCACATTACAATTAGAATGATAATAATATTTTTAGAAATCATTTTGAAATAACAATCTTAAAAAAATTTATAATGTATTTAAAAGTATCATTAAACAGTTTAGCATTGAACCAAATGCACTCTTACATAAATTGAAAATCACGAATTTAACATGATATTAGAGCATGAAGTCTCAAGCTCAATTCCTAGTGAACTTTAATTATCTCTTATATAAAGTTAAAAGAAAGACTGCTAAATCAAATTCACACTGTAAAGCAAATTAGCTTAGACCAAATTCTCCTCTCTTTACTCGACTTCACGTTGTTCTCACAATCTCCTATAGTTTAAATGTTTTTCATGCAAAAGTTTTTCATTCCTAATCTATTGGTTTAAGCACAGTAATAGACCAAATGCTCCTCTCTCTCCTCTCTCTCTCTCTCTGCCCTACACTGGTAGGCTATCCTTCTTTTCCTTCTGCTGCAGTTCCCCTTCTTCCCTTTAATGTCTCTTTCTTTCTCTCCTTTCTCAATTAGAAATGGTTGAAAAAAAGTTAAAATCCAGGTGAAAAATTGCCAGATCTCAGGAATTTGAGTGTTTTTTCCTCCTTTTTTTTAGTTGAGGAGTACCTTTTCTTGTCTTTTTGAGAAGTTCTCCTCCTCTGGAAACAAAAGCCAAGGCAGATGAGCACCCTGCAAACTCTCTGTTCTCTACAATCAGCACTGTTCCATTAATCTCCTTGTGCAGCCTTGCACTCAACATAGCTGCTGCTCGTAATGCTGCAGAAAACACCATGTCATGAAATTTGTGGAGGAAATTAATCTTCTGCTTTTTTAAAGAAAGAATTCTGCGAGTCATATTTGGTGCAAGAATCAAAATCAAAATAGTACTACTTAAAAATAATAATAGTAATAAATTAATATTTTTATTAAAAATTATTTAATATGTAAAATAAAATCACATTCTTTATATTAAAATTTATGTAAAATAATTAAAAAAATTATTTATTATTATTATTTTTTTAATTAGTATCATTTTGATCTTCGCACGTAACTCCCTGGCCCAGCCGTCCAGATGAGACCCTAGGGAATTTTGTTTTTATTTATGTAAAATTATACATATAACTAGAAATATTAACTGTGAATCAAATTACTTTACACACACAGCAGGACATTTTTTATTGGACTTGAGATTTCCCTTACTCAACAATTTTTGCAACATCTTGGATGGCAATTTATTTTTTTTACATGTTTTTAATTTAAAGCTAATGGCCTAAGGCAATTTTTAAAGAACAAAAAATACGAAATTAGCGTTATAAATGGGAACTCGACAGCCTAATTTGATCAATTCGATCGAGGAGCAGCTTACCATTTAATTAAAATACCATTATATGAGATGAATTATAAGGTCTTATTTGGCACGGGGACTAAAATTAAGACCAAACTATTACTACTTTAAAAAAGTACAATAATAATTATAAATAAATTTTTCTAATCATTCAACACAAATTCTAATAAAAAAATATTATTTTATTTCACATAATTAATAATTTTCAATAAAAATATAAATTTTATTTTATATTTTAAACTAAAATATTTTATTAAAAATATTATTCTGTTGTACTATTAAGGTTTAGGATTTAGGATTTAAATTTTTTAATCTAATTCGACCGTGCACGAAACAGTAGGCCGGTTTTTAATCTAATTAATTTTTACTGATTATGAAAAAAGAAGACTCAAATAAGCAGTGACTTCTCTGCTGAATGGCAATCAGGTGATGCATGAATTACCAGTTGCAGCCGAGGCGGTGAGCGCCATGATATCTCCAGTACTGTGAGCTTTCACCGCAGAGCTGATGACAGATAGGATCTCCTCTCGCGTCGCTCCAATCGCCTGCGCCATTTCAACGCAGTGGGAAGCAACGAGAGCTGCAGCTGATGCTAAAGCTGCGCTTGAGCTTCTGCAGACGCCGTTCGTCTCTGCTGCTGGCGCCGTTGCGTCCGCCTTGAAGACTGAAGCTGTCGCAGTTGCAGCGACGGCGGCGGCGACGCCGGCGACTGATGTCGCCGCATATATCTGGGCGCTTCTGGTTCTCATCTCCACCTTCCTCCTCTCCTTGTGCTCCTTCAGCCAGTCAGCCACTGTTCTTGTGCGCGATGCTCCTTTGAAGAACTATGCTTTCGCAGGTATTAATATTAAGCAATATTAATCCATGTTTAATTAATTAATTAATTAATTAAATTTTAATTAATAAAAATTAGCAAAATTGCATGCCCCTGATAGTAATTCACCTAAAAAATATTGACTTAAATGGGTGATTGCCATTTTTTTAAAAACAAATACACATGTTGTGTGCTTATGATTTTTATATGTAAGGTACTAATAATCATCTCATTTATAATTATAATATAGTTATGTAAATTTGCTTGAATATATATATATGTTCAATACTCAATCACAAAAAATACAAAAAAAGTTGTATCTAAAACAAAAAAATATTTGATGTGTTATTCATGAGACACTAAATACTTCTTCATGCAAAATTGCTAATAAATATTTAAATAATAGAAATCTAAGTATTTAACATGTACAAATACTGTTTTTGTTTATCTTAATTAAGTAATTATCAAACATCATTATATATCATAGCTTGATATTTTTAAACAAATAATGATATTATTTCTATTTGCATTTTTTAATGTAACGATAAATAATATGATCTTTGCTGGTCAAAGTCTAACAACCCTCCAAATTCTTAATCAGCTGAGGTTGCTCTTTAAGTAGATTAAATTTTAAGTCTATCTTTGATACGGATTAGTTACTTGTATTTCAAGCCGTAAAGTTTTAGAGCTATTTAAGGCTCCTGAGAAATTTTAGTCATGCCTAAAATTTTTTTCTAAATAAAAATTTTATTTTATTTTTAAAAAACTTAAATAATATTTCACAAATCATCCTACATAAATTTTAATATTAAATAATCAATTTATTTCAAATTCAATATAATTTTTAATATAACTCAACTAATTTTCCGTCATACATATTTTTCAAAAGTTTTACAATTTTTTTTAAATTCTATTATTTTTCAATCAAATAAATAAAATTTTTTCAAATTATTTTTTTGTTAATAAAAAAATAATGATATTACATTTTTACTTTCAAACCAAATACCTTAATATTAATATAAAAAAAAACAAATATTTTAGATTTTTTAAAGTGTTTTTTAATTTTTATTTTTATAATATGTATAGATAAATTTATAAAAATTATGAATTGATAATTAAAAATGATATTTAGACATAAGAATACTTTTTAAAAGTATGAGTCATATATAATTGTGCCACTGTTAGACTAACGAAAATTATGAGCATCCACCGTACCTTCAATCAAACAGATAACGCTCAGTTCCAGAGTTTAACGCGCACAGATTTTAGTTTTTTAAATTATAATATCGAGTTAACTAAATTTTAATAAATTATTTAGATTTTTTTATTTTTTATTATTAAAATATTTTAAAATTAATATTATATCCCAGACACTCTCTCTCTCCTCCCGGCCACTCTCTCTTTCATGGCATCCCGGCGCACGGCCGCATGAAGTGTACCACCCACGCCGCGCGGCCGCATCTCTCTCCTTGCGATCCCGGCGAGTCATGCAACCGTCGCCAGTGCGGGAGGAAAGAGAAAAAAATATTTTTAATAATAAAAAATTAAAAAAAACACATTTTATAATTTATTAATACTCAGTGATCCCAATATTATAATTTTAGAAACATTGAACTGCGCTTTATTAAACTTTAAATTTAATAATCTGGGCGTAATAATTCCTAAAATAATTTTAATCATATAAAATTTTTTTAAATTATCTTTTATTCCTTCAATCAAACAGATAACAGTCTTATATCTTAGGATTAATATAAAAAAAACAAAATTTTAGATTTTTTAAGGTGATTTTTAATGTTTATTTTGATAATATGTATAGATAAATTTATAAAAATTATGAAATTATAATTAAAAATGATATTTAGATATAAGATTATTTTTAAAAAGTATGAGTCGTATATGATTGTGCTATTGTTGGAATAACGAAAATTATGAGCATCCATCGTACCTTGAGGTTGTCATTTTCCTTCGAGGAGAATGGAGGGCAGGAACCTGATGAAGACTCCAATGCCTCTGCCTTCTCCAAAGCTTTAACCATGCTCTGCTCCTCCATTTCCTTTGTAGGAACGGGAGCTGGAGGAAGGACGCTGCCGAGGGCCTTCGACAGCTCCGCGGCGGAAAGGCTCCATGATCTCGCGAGGAACTCCATTGCTTCAGTGGGGGTTTCCGGCAGCCGGAGCGAAGCCGGGAGCAGATTTGCAGAGCCATCTTCTTGGATGCTATCGAGCCGCCGAGCAGAGCAATGGGTTTGAAGAGGATGATGGGCTGAGCTGCTCTCCATGGCTTGTAGTACTGAAGAAAGAGGTGAGGCTGAGGAGGGAAGTGAAGCGAAGATGTAAGAGATGAGGGAGGGTAGTAGGGATGAAGATTATATAAAAGATCGGTGGGTTGAAGTGGCAGTCTGCTTCACAGTTTTTGTATATTTTCCTCACTTCTTTTTAGATCTCTGCTTTGCTCTTTTTCCAGATAACGGTGAATCAGTCCGAGGCCACGAGCGGCGGGGCTCATCATTACCAGGTGGAGCCTCAACGCAACACTTTAAGCCATTTTTTTGCTTGTAATGTTGTAATTTTTTTTTTACATATTAATTTTACATTTATTTATGCCGCTACCCCAGTAATTTTAACTATGATCACATATATATATATATATATATATATTTAATTAATATACACCAATAATAAATAAAATATATATAAAATATTTCATATGTAAATTATTATTACTCTAACATCATTCTATAAGTATCATGTTGGGTATCTCATTGCTATAAGCTAGAAACCACTGGCAGCCATATATTAATCTGTTGTGAAATAATACGTAGCGAAAAATTCGGATCACCGGACGTGTAGTTAGTCAAATAAATTGTGCCAGATGAGTACGAGAAATAATGATAATAAAAGAATGAAGCAACCACAAGAACACCAGATTTACATGGTTCGGAGGTATTCCTCCTACATCCACAGGGGGAGCAGAGAGAGACTTTATTATGTAGAAAATCAGATAGAAAGAGAACCTTACACCAATCACTTGGTTCTCGATCTCAGACGGGATACAGAAATTGGATATTTTCTTCTTTCAGATTAGACAATCCAATCGCTTATTGAGCCTCAGATGATTGCCTCCAGATTTCTACGAAATCACCTCCGTAGCCGACGAAGAAGATCCAAGAGAAATCAAGCCTTCCACCAGAAATCCTGATAATCCCAGTTTTTTTTCTATTTCTCTCTCCCTCCAATTTTTTTAGCTCACCTGATTATCCTGTATTTATAATGGTAGCTTATAACAAATCCTGTATTTGATTTTCATAAAAAATCTCAACAGCTTAATAAATAATTCTTATAATTAGGATTATTTAATTATTATTCAAATCACATTTTAACATTAATCATCATTGTAGATTAATCATAGTCTGTACCGAGGTGTGAATCACTCTTGATGGGCATACCAGTAACCGACTGCTACTATAGGTGTTTAAGTTAGATTAATTATAGTTTAATTATAGTGATATTGATAGAGAGCATTATTATTATAATATTAAAAATTACAAGATAATGCTTGTATAAATAAATCTTGAAGGGCGGGATATGTAAATATAATATTTTAAAGTGATATGTATGTAATTACCTCTTTTTAATTTAAATTTGTAATGTTATTTGAATGAAGGGATAATAATAATTATGTTCTTCTAATTTGAGTTATTTATGTGTAATCGAGTTTTTATAATCTTTAAATTAATTAAATTGATTTATTAGTTTAAAATAATATGGATAGATTTTTATGTATTAATAAGGAGAATCAACCGTGGATATTTTCTTTAAGGAATTTTTACATACAGGATATAAAATTTACACAAAATTATATATTTCACCATCAATTCGTAAATATTACCACTATCACACTATATTCATTTAAATTTTACACATTTCACATATTCTCATATACTTTATAATATTATATGTAAATTAAGATGCATAAATTCATTAATATTTAAATTCTAATATATATTTTTATTTTTTACTGTAAACACATCAATTTTTTTAGTTCAATTAAAAATTATAGTTATGTGGATTTAAATTCGACACCCTAATTGGAAATTTTAAATAGAATAAATAAATTAAAATACATAAATTCATAAATATTTAAATTATTATTTATATAAATTAATTTATTTATAGTATTTAATTAATATATTAATAATATAGTTAAGATCAAGGCCAATTTAGAAATGTGAAGTACAGAATATGGTGTGAAATATGTGAAATGCGTAAATTTTAAATGAATATAGTGTGATAGTAATAATATTTATAAATTAATGATAAAATGTATAATTTTATGTAAATTTTATGTACTATATATAAAAACTCCTTTCTTTAATTCGCGATCAGTTTCTCAAATTTGGGAAACTAAAAGAAAGAGCTCTGGATGGAGATAATTTCAATTTGAACCATTAATTAAAGATAATGTCTTCCATTGCATTCCATTATTAATGTTGGTGGAATTATTTATATGATATCTTAAATTAAATAATTAATTTTATTAAATTTGAAAACTATTTTAGTTATTAATGAAAGCATATTAGTATGAGTTAACGGTAACTAAATTTCTCTAATTTGAGTCGATGTCCAATTTTTGTAATTTTTAAATTAATTAAATTAATATTTTTATTTTTAAATAATATATAAATAAGTTCTTTAGTATCAATAAAGCGCGCAGTGAAAGTCGTTATTTTTAACTATTAAATCATTTCAAATATATCTAGCATGGATATGGTTTGCAAATTATTCCAATTAGTGTATTAGTGGGACAAAATGTTATTTTTAAGTTCTTTATTAAGTTCATTTATCCCTATTTGACAGAGGTGATATATAGCATTACATTAAAATAAAATAAAAATATATCAATAAAATCAGTCAACAGCTTGTTTGATAATATTAAAAAAATGAATAGGAAAAATAATATTTCTCTCCAAGCAAAAAAATAAATCACTTAGGCTCTGTTTGGTAATGAGAAAAAAAAAAAAATTTGGTTGAAATTTTTAGTGATTTTTGAAAAATATGTATGATGTGAAATAAAGTAAGTTGGTTATATTAAAAATTGTGTATGATGTGAAATAAAGTTGATTGATTTATTGAGAATTATGTTGGATGTGAAATAAAGTAATTATTTAATGTTGAAATTTGTGTGAGATGAGATATAAAATAATTTTTTAAGTTTTTTTAAAATAAATTTAAGATTTTGGTCATGGGTAATTTTAGCCATGATTTTTAGTCCATTGCCAAACAAGGCCTTAATGTAATATATATATATATATATATATATTTATTTTTTGAGGATAATATTATATATATTTTGGCGACAAAACTTTCGGCGGAGAAACAATAATTTTTAAATGGGTAAATTACATCTAAGTCTTTACATTTAAGCTATAATTACATATAGTTTATGCATTTAAATTTTTAACATATTTTTATAGAATTATCAAATGAGTATTTTTATTAATTTTGATATTAAAATTTTTAAAATACTCATTTTATACTTATTTCTCTCTTTTCTATATCCTTTCTCTAACTTGATCACCCCCTTCCCTCTCTTCCCTTCTTCCGTCAGTAGAGCAGCTAGCTGTCAACAACCAACAAACAAAAGGAGGCGGGAGGCATGCACCCCACCTCTCCCCCTCTCTAGATTTCCCTCTTCCCGCTTATAGCAGGTGGGAGATTTAGAGAGAGAAGAGGGGGCGAACTTCCCCATGCCCCCAAAGCCACCTCCATTGATGGCCAACAATGGAAGGGCAAATCGTCGACGCAATGAGGGAGATCTGGATAGAGGAAAAGGCAGAGTGCAAGCCTCTTGCCCTTCTCAACGATGGCTCCTCCAGCACCAGGAAGGGAGAGACAGAAAGGAGGAGAGATTGAGCGAGAGAGATGAGAGACAAGAGAGAGAAAAAAAGATAAAATAAAAATTTTTAAATAAAAATCAATAGAAGAACACATAAGATAAAATTTTAAAATCATAGATTGTATGTAATTATGATTTAAATTTAAGAACTTGAGTGTAATTTATCTATTGTGAATTTTTAATTTTATTCGGTAAGTTTCTATAAAATAACAGCACAAAAAACTTTGGGTTAAGCTAACAGTTTAACATTAAACTAAACAGTTTCCAATGTGTCGTATCATAAAATATTGGGATTATGCTACGCCCGTGGCCTTGAGAAACGTTAAAGCCTTAAAACATGTTTTT
>JAEMOT010002584.1:50163-70163 GCA_019297695.1 Apostasia ramifera | reverse complement strand
AGTATCAACCCTCATTGGAGGAGGTTGTCTATGCACGTACATGGGTACCATGACGACGGAGCACGAGCCAACAGGACATCTCAAGTTGTTGAGATATTAGATGGGATGGATCCACAAATGCGAGAGCATATGATAGACCGGTTTTTTGATATGGCGGATCCATCTCAAAGCACAGTTCGAGCACCTTCGTACAAAACAGAACATAGAGGTCGACCTACAGGCAAAGATGAGCAAAGCAGACGTCGCATACCTTCTTTTGCAGATTTAATCACTTCAAGATCCAAGGCCACTCAAACAAATGCAACGTCACGAAGGAGAGGACGTGGGAGGGGGTCGGGGGTTCGCAATACTCAGTCGACCCATGATTACTCTCCAATCCCACCCATCCGTGATACCTACATTGAGCAATTATCTGTGATTATGCAGCGTCATATTTCTCATACTGTTGACGTTGAACCTGACGGTCACTGTGGATTTAGGGCGATAGCTGCACTAATCAGGTATGGTGAAGAAGGTTGGTTTTAAGTACGATACGAGCTTATGGAGGAGATTCAATAAAATAAGCGTCAGTATGATCAGCTTTATCCAGTTCGGGAAATGGCAGACAATTTATTATTTTTACTAAACTATTTCGGACAGCCGGCACCAGAGAGGCATTGGATGGAGTGTATGACTTTGGGAATTGTCATCGCATCAAGGTACAACCTTGTACTGCATATATTTGGTCAGAATAATTGGAGTTGTTTTACTCACTTGCCATTAAGATCTCCTCCAGTTCCAGACCAAGAGCGCCGGGAAATAGCTATCGCCCATGTTGACCGACACTTCGTGCAAGTTTTCTTACACCCTCACTACCCTGTACCACCCTTTCCAACGTGGTGGTGCAATCATTCATCTGACGAAGCTAAAGGATGGGCAGCTCGTTATATAACACGTGTTAATTTGTGGTATAAAATAACGGGTACAGGAGGTAACGGTCCAGGTGCAGAAATTGGAGGAAATATTAATTAGAATTTGTATTTATTATTATATTTTGGTGTATCTTTTTTTTTATTATTGCTAAACATGGCTAAAATAATATTGGGTTTGTTCTGAAAAATATGTTTGTTTGCAAGTTATATATATACTCGCTTTTGCCACAAATGAAAAATTATTGCCAAAAAAAAAGAATCATTTATATTTTAAATAATAAAAAAAAACACAAAATATATAACAATAAATAAAAAAATATATAAGATTTCTTAAACAAATAAAAGAGAATAAATAAATATAAATATAAATATAAAGAGAAAAATGACATAAAGAATAAAATAATTAAAATCAAAAGTAAAATAAAAGAATAAAAGAAAAAAAAATAACAAAAATNAAATATAAAGAGAAAAATGACATAAAGAATAAAATAAATTAATTAAATTTAATAAATAAGAAATATTAAATAAATAAAGTAAAAAAAAAATTAAAAATTTATTAATTAAATTTAATAAATAAAAAAATATATAAAATAAATTAAAGAGGGAGGGCAAAATTGTACTTTTAGAGAGGGAGGAGGTGGGGCCGAGGGGTGCATGTCAGGTGGGGGGCGGCATTAGCAGCTCCCCCTAATGAATTGCTATTTTTTCAGTACAATTAAATAAAGTTTAATAATAAATATAATTTTCTTATTCACATATTATTAAATTGTATTTGCTATGATTTTTGTACTTAGCTCCCGTTTGGTAAGTGGCTAAAAAAAAAATTTATTTTAGCCATAGCTAAAATCTTAAATTTATTTTTAATTTTTTTTTAAAGATTTATTTATTTGTAAGATTAAATTTAATAAGGTTAAAATTAAATTTAGATAACGATATTTTTTTATTAAAAGTTGTGAATGATGTAAAATAAAATTAATTATTATGTTAAAATATATGAGGGATGAAATATAAAATTAGTTATGTTAGGATATGTAAGAGATGTGATATAAATTGGTTATTATTTTAGTAATGTGTGTAAGATATGAGGTAAAGTTAATTTTTAATATTAAATTTTATATGTGATGTGACATGACTAGTTAAAATTAAACTAGGTTAATTTTCAATGATCAAACAAATGGGACCTAAAAATTATTTTATATCACATCCTACACAAATTCTTACATTAAATAATCATTTTATTTCACATCCAACATAATTTTTAATATAATTAACCCGGCGGGAGTCAAATTAGAAGGTTAATGTGCTTATACAAATTATACTTGAGGACCTATGTGCTCGTACAAATCATATCTAAGATGCTTATTTTATAATTTTTTTAAAATTGAGACTAGTTTATATTCTCTCTCTAACCTTAAGAGCCCAAATGTAATTTACACTTTTTATTAATTACAAAGATATATCAATAAATGGGAGCAAAATAAAGAAGAAATTTTGGAAGAGAAGAAGTCAAAAAATCACTAGGGCTGTCTTCAGAGAATAAGGGAGAGTGACTAGTCGAGTAGCTCTATTTGTGAAATAAGATTATGAGATGAGTTATTCGGTTCATATAGAGATGAGAGAGCAGCCACTCCATCTTTTTATTATATGTGGGTATTTATAAATGAGAAAAGATAGGTGACCCTCATTATAATTGCGGTTATGCGGCATCTTACGTAGGAATAAGCCACCCAAAATTAATAAGGCGGCCTGCGAAATAAAAATATGAGGCACTTGAAGGAATGGGCGGCTTGCCGGAAGGCTAATGATGATTGTGTTGGATTATTCTGCTTTGCAACAGTTTGGCCATCATTTAGAACAAATGGTAGGCCAAAGTTGTCTAATAAGAGAACTTTAAAAAAGTGTGCAACTGTTACATTAGACCAAACCAGGCCCTGCTGTAGGGTGACAAATTAAAATAGAAGGTGAATGGCATCTGAGTCCCTGAGTTAAGTAGAGTATTGCAAATCGATCCTAATGCTTTAAAAACCTCGACTTTGTTGCTTGAAGTTGCAAAAATGTTACAGTTTCGATCTCCTTTCATAATCTCACTTTTTTCGTAGTCTTTGCCCGATTAAAAACATGAAATTTGATCATTATTTTACTAGTTTGAATCATTTATACATTTTTAAGTATTATTATATTATTTTACTTACTCTTCTTTAAAATTTAAAAAAATAAAAAAATTAATTTTTTTTGCACTTATTTTCTCAGAATTAAAAATTTAAAGTTATAATATGTTACTATTAATATTTTATATTCTAAAAATTTAATAATCCAGAATAATCTTATGACATAAAGTAAAAATTTAAAAATTATATTTACACTGGACCAAATGACAGTAATTTTAAAAAATTGAGACAAATTTGTAACGTATTTCTAACCGCAAGAGTACTCTAGATGCAATTTAAATAGTATTCCAAATAAATACTATATTATATATGCAAAATTGAGCCAACTCTAGTTATATTTCAAGTGGGCTAATGCCGACTCGAAATAAACTCGAGCCAAAAGCTTTTGATTATAAATTTGATTCAAATATTTCAAGCCGATTTCGCCGGATAAACTGAACAAGTTCTGAATTTTGAAAATTTGTAACGCTCCTAACCCAATCTTTTAACCTGCAGGGACTCAATCTCTCCACTAGGAGAAGTTATCGGGTTCGAACGACGCACCGTCCGGAATCCAATCAGAGGGCGCCACGTGTGCCATACAGCTGGGTCCGGACACACATGGCGCCCTCTGATTGGGCGTCCGAACGGTGCGCCGTCCGCACCCAATAATTTTTCCTCCACTAGCCAGGCTGATGAGCTGATCAGACTCATTATAAGTTCTGAAAATTAGCTTCATTTTGTCAGGGGCCACAAGTAAATGGTTAGTGGGTTTATAGGTTAACCTACGATGCATTTAAAAAATATTAGGGATCACCATCATTTATGGGATCCACAATTCCTACCCAGAAATTCGGTCGGCCATTATCTATGCTTGCCACTTTTAATTTTATTTATAATTACATATATATATTTATTTATTTATTTATATAATTAATTAATTTTGAGTTCAATTGTGTTTAATTTATAATCTTGATTTTTAATTTTAAAAAATATTTTACATGTAATATATATTATATGTTATTTTTTAAGTTAAATTTGTACATATTATATATTTATTTATACATAGTCTTCTTAATATATATTTTAAATTTATTCAATATATATTTTTGTACATGTGTTCAAGTATGTAAAATATTTTAAACGGGAATTTTCATACAGGCTGTTTAATTCTTTTTTAACTACGTACTAAACCTCCTATTTTTTTAATTTATAATTTAATCTTCTAAAATTTCTAAAATCAAAAACTAGTGTTATATATGTATTCAAAAGCTTATTTATAAAATTTTGTATATATATGTCATTAGTAATAAATAGTTAAATAATTATAATTAGCAAAAAGAATCTTGAAAAAGACTTGAATATGTTATTTTTGAAAGATTTGGGGATTAAATTATAAAATAAAAAATAAGGAATTTAATGTATTATTGAAAAGAATTAAGAGTTAGTATGTAAATCTCCCCATTGAAAAATACATCTGAAATGCCTACATGCATTTAATTGTACAGATATCGAGTTGATTACGAGTTGAATCGATTTTTTCAAACAAGCTAGCTTTGAGTTTTGAGAAAATTTAGTCGAGTTCAAATCGAATAAAATATGAGTAAATTTTGAATCAAGTTTTGAGTTTCGGATTTTTTTTTTTTTGGATGGGCACCGCAGGCCGACACAAGCTCGGTGGCTGTTCTTGGGCTCAGAATGAGCCCAGCCCATAGTAGGCCCAGCCCATTCATACATTCTGTCAATTTTATAATGAAATTTAACTACTGCAGTGCTGTTATTTTCTCCAGGACACTGGACTTTCAGCCTTTCAGGTTCTTTAAACTTATTCATTCGATTTAATTGATCGAATTTCAACGCTAACACTATTTATTTATAATTTTATAGCAACCTAAGAGAAAGGTAACCATTCCACCGCGCCGATGCTTATAGATTTGATCAAGATTTGCATTAGAGATTGTCATTAAATCGAGGAATTCGAGTTGCTGTGCGTCAATAAGCAGGTTAGTGGTGGTTAATTTTCAGCCCAATCCATCCTAAGCTGACACGTAAATATTTTAATTGATAATTTCAGATTGTCGACAGAATCAATCTGACACAATGTTTTAACTCAAGCCTGTAAGTTTCAAGTCAAACTCTTAGTAGAGCTAAATTTAGCTACGAATATGAATTGACTGCGCTTCAGATAAAAGATTCACCCTTTTGATTTATTAACCTGAACACGACCTGACCTAAACTCAAATCTTAATCTGAAAATTTTGAGTTCCTCCAAGTTTGATTATGTTGGGTTCAGAGAGAGAGAGAGAGAGAACTGCCATTCTTTGCAGACAATTCAAGAATTGGGGTTTCTCTTGTGAAGCCGCGCAGTATTAATAGCTAACAAATAGCTCTTGTGAAGGAGCGCTTGAGGCCATTATTTTTCATTTTTACCTAATAAATTAAAAGAAAAATTACCGATAACAATAAAAAAAAAATTACTTATTTAATGTCAAGATTAATTATAAGAACTGAAATATTAACGAGATATCAAAGTTCTGAGGCATTTGAATTCTTCTGTTGATTAAAGCAATGAAGAACCCCAGGGCTCTTCTTGTAGTCATTCTCTCTTTGGCTGCAGTTCTACCAGACCAGGGTTTCCCTGTTCAGGCCAACTTCTTCGAGAGCACATTCTTCAACTGGGAAGCTCACGACTCGACCGTCTCCGGCAACGACAACGATCTCATGCTTGTGCTCAACCAAATCTCCGGTACGATCGTTATTACAAATTAAATTCAACAAGTGCTTCTCCGATTATCTTTTTTTTCTAGGCTCGGGGATTCAATCTAAAAAACAGTTTCTCTTCGGAAGCATAGAGATGCTAATCAAACTGGTTTCCGGCGACTCAGCTGGAACTGTCACTGCCTATTACGTATGTGATAGTGTGATACTAATTAACTTACCTGATTTTGATACATTTCTTTTAGGTTAAATTATATTTAGGTCTCTGAATTTAAGGCTTAATAATGCATAAGTTTACGTTATACCATCGAGTCCCTGAGTTTTTTTATTTTTTTATTATTAATTTTTTTAAAATTACCATTGTACCCCTCCCTCTCTCTCTCCTCCCAATCCCCGCACAGGCCGCACGCCGTGTGCGACCGGCCAACGGTCACGCGGCCCGCCAGTGGCCGCCTCTCTCTCTCCTCCCAATCCTCGTGCACGCGCGAGGCCGCATGGCCGCTAGCAAGTCTGCAGCCGAGCGGCGTGTGCGACCCACCGGCAGCTGCGCAGACTCGCGCTTGCAGGGGGATCGGGAGGGGAGAGAGAGAGGAGGAGGGTATAATAGTAATTAAAAAAAAAAACTTAATAATAAAAAAATAAAAGGACTCATTTGATATCTATTCAAACTCAAAGACCCTGATGTTATAATTTTAAAAATCTCAACATGTGTGTTATTAAGCCTTAAACTCAAGAATCTGGGAGTAATTTACTCTTTCTTTTATTATGAATTCGGCAAACTAATTGTAACCTAATAAATTGCAGATGTCGTCTGCTGGCTCGCAACACGATGAAATCGACTTTGAGTTTTTGGCCAATGTCTCTGGGCAGCCATATATCATTCATACCGACATTTATACACAAGGAGTAGGGAACAGAGAGCAACAGTTTTATCCTTGGTTTCATTAATCTTTCACAACTACACGATCCACTGAAATCCAACTCACGTTGTGTAAGTACACTTGCTTAACCAGTTGTCAAACCAAACTCTTTAAGTCAAAAGTGAATGCTAATCTAAGAGCAAATTACCGATAAGTCTTTATCATTTATCTATTATTACATTTTAGTTTAGTTTTTTGAAGTTTTTCACTTGGATTTTTACATTAAAATCTTACCAACCTGTTACACTCCTATTTTACTTTACTTTTAAATTTCTACCTTAAATTTTAAAAGCATAAGCACACGATATAAAATATGTTGAACTAAAATATAATTATAGGTAAACCTATCAATAATTTGCCCTTGTATATCAGTATATCAAACACAACAATTTATTAATAACTACTATCAATATAAGCTAAATCTTCATGTAGGGGTGAGAACGATTCATACTCAAGTCGAGTCTGGTATGACTCAAGTTCAACTCATCTCAATTCAATTAGAGCTCGAGCAGGTTTATTTCAACTTCGAGCTAGCTCGAGCATTAATCTAACTAACTCAACATTTCTAAGAATTAGTTTTTTTTCCTTTAAATTATCTTGCTATGATTTAAAAATAAATTAACCACTCCCACAAAGTCATCTAACAAATATCCTAATAACTAACATATACTTCTATATAAATAATAAATAAAAATATATATTTTTTATATTTAAAAAAATGAAAATTGAGCCAAGTTATTCCAAACTGACTCTAGCTTATGGTCAATTTAATAAACTCAAGTTGAGCTCGATTTGAGTTAAATATCGATTCAAATATCAAGTAGCTATCGATATTAGAGCCAAACTCTCCAATCTTCATAATTCATATACAGTAAAAGAGAGGCAATGAAGTTTATTATAATAATTTATCAAAAAACTATACTGATTGCTTCATTTAAATATGTAACATATTGTTATAGTTAATAGGCCAATTCAGCTTGCTTGAATTGGGCCCGTTGACAGCCTAGCCAGTAATTACCCATTAATAATATTACGGGTGGCAAAATGGGTCGATGAGGCTAGTTCGGGTTCAACCTGAAACCAACTCGACTCAAATAGCCTCAACCCGAACCCAACTCATTTATTAAATGTATCAAAATCTATAACCCGTACCCGACATTATTAATAAATGAGTCGAGTTGACTGGTCGACCTGACCCGTTTATAGATTATTTTTTTATAAATACCAAACTCGAACCCTACCCTACCCGATTATGTCGAATCCGAACTTAATAAACGAGTCAAAATTCATAATCATACTCGTAATTTACGGATCAGATTTGGGTCCAATTCACTATAAATTATGAATTTTTTTGACTTAAAATCACACAAAAGTCGAACAATTAATTCTTCATTAAAAAATAAGTATATCTATTAATAACAATTTTATGGTAAATTGCATCTGGGATATTGAACCACACCGTGACTGAGGGTAAATAAAAATGTCAAATTTTTATAACGTTTGTAACCATAAAAAATCTAGTTACACTTTTATTTAAAGTAAACGACCAGATTGCCACATCATAATACTTGAGGGACTCATTTACACATTATAAAATAAAAGGGACCTGCTTGCTATTTACAAATATTCTTATCCAACAAGCCTAGTATAGAGATCTTGACATAGTATCAAACTATTATGAATGATTTCCAATCAATTTTAAAATCCGACAAAAAAAAAAATTCTTCAGCCTTAATCTCCTGTTCGGTTCATATCTTAGTTGAGCAAAACTATTTTTTTTAAAAAATAAAATAACTTATATAATTCTCAATACATTAACTTATTTTATTTGATATTTTCACAATTAAAAAAATTTATATTTTTTATAAAATAATTAAAAATAATAATCAAACCCAACTTGAACATAAACCAAACAAAGACTACTTAGCGTTGAACCAAACTCAATAAAATTTATACGTTTAGAAATCCCCGCATATATCAATACGCGTATAAATATGTATTAATGTCATATAAAGTATACAAAAATCCACCAACGCCAAACTTTATTATTTAAAATCAGAATCATTTTGTGAAACATCTTCTAACTCAGTGAAAATAGAATTTGCCTAAAACCAGAAAATCCCAAGTTAGAATTAACACCAAACAAATTTCTAATTAGACTAAAAAAAAAAATATGATATTTAAAGACAAAAGAATAAAAAATATATATTAAAACCATTTTAAAATATATTTCAGATTGACCCCACAGTTAGAAAGTTTTGATTTGTAACCATGTCTAACCATCCGAAATATAACATAAATAATAATTATTCTCTTTAAACCTTAAATAATAAATACTAAAAATTAAACCGTAAAAGCTAAAACATAAATTATAATCTTACAAATAAATCTAAATTTTAAATTAAGGGTAATTCCACTTAGGCCGTGAGATTTACTCGACTTACCACACAAGTCCACAATTTTAAAAATATGTCAAACAGATCCCCAAAACTTACTGTATAAATCATTATGATCTTTCTGTAATGGTATTCGTTAAACGCTGTTAAAATCACGAAAATACTTTTTTTTACCGTTCTATATTTCCGATCTCCAGCATTAGGGTTTTCCGTGTGCTGCCTGTCACACCGGCGTCTGCGCGCACGGGTCGCCACATCGGGCGCCCAAGCGCAGAGCGCCGACGCGCGGGTCGCAATAGCATTATCAGCATGCTAGCGTTCACGCGCGAATGCCGGCGCTTGCTGCCACCTGAGTTAGGACACCGGCGGCCGCGCGCTACCGACAGCCCGCATGCGGACACCAGCGCAGGGCATCCGCGTGCGAGGCAGTGACACATGCGAGGACCTGAAATATAATTATAATTTTACATTAATAATTTCTTAATTAAAATTTTAACAGTCAATAATTTAACAAAATAATTAACAAAAATATTCAATTAGACTTTTTTAAAAAAAAATTATAAAATATTAAAAAACACAATAATCTATACAATAAATTTTAAAAACTTATTTAATATATTTTTAAAATTACAGACATGACAAATCTAATAAACCTCAAAAACCTAAATAAAATTATCCCTTTAAATTAAAATAAATACATTAATAAATAAATCTCAAAACTTCATCCCTAAGTCCCCTATAGAAGCCTAAAAGATCGATTTATTTTTAATAAATACTTATATTCATTATACCATATCTAAAGATAAATGATATATATATATATATATAATATTTTATAATTTTTTAACTAAAATAAAATTTAATAACTGAACTCTTTTTACTAAAATTTTCATTTAACTACAATTCTATACTGTCTTATTAGATTGGAAGACAATTAAAATCTACATCTCTCAACCAAAAGGTTAATTTGAATTTTTTTTTTCTATTTCAAAAAGGCTAATTTAAATCAATTAGGGGATTTGAAGAGCTTGCAAGACATTTAAAAATTAAAAAATAAATATGATATTTACAAAGATATACAAAATTGATACGAAATTATCCCTTCAAAATCCCATTATTTTAAAGCAGAAAAGAGGGATTTTTATTGATCAACAACCACTGTAAAACTTAACAATTCCAATTTTACAATGCAAACTTGCAAAGCAGTTCTCCACTCCCAACAGCAAACACATATCATTAGAAAAAGGAAGTGGAACATCATTTCTGGAGAGAAAGCCTGAATCTAAGGGCCATAATTATAAGTCATCCTGTTCTCATTTTATTCCAACCTGAATGATGGCTGAAAAGGGAAGAAGAAGAGCTAGACAGTATAATGACCTTAAAGACAGTGAGAAGGTTAAGCTGGCTATAAACCTTGAAGGGGACTGCAAACAGGAAGGAAAAGCCTGCAGGGAAGGATGGAGGATTCACACAATGGAAGGAGAGGTACAGCCAGAAAGACATTTTTTGACCACTTGAGCTTTTCTGGTGATCAGTAAAATGATTCATCCTCCATCATCACATCCTTTTTCTAAAGACAAGTCACCCAGTTATAATTTTAGTGACAAGAAGGCAGAGAGAGGTAAATGTACAGTGAGCATAAGAGGAATGAAGAACATTTCCACAAAACAATAATATTTGATGAAACCATAGCAGTAGCACACAGCACAGTGGCTTACTAACAACCATTTACACAAACAAGGAGGAGGCATACAGAGACATTGAAGGTACAGTTCTTATAAAGTCTCAAAAGTCCAAGTAGAACAGCAAAACACACTATGGAGTTATAAGGCAGTTTCAAACTTAAAAAACTTAGATGCCCTTACAGCACTTCGGTCTGCGCCATTTCCAACTTGAGAGTCTAGATCCGACTTCTGTTCTTTTCCATTGCCCTCGGAGCTGTGAGAACAGAGAAGAGCGCGCTTTATATGATAATAAAGTGTACCATGAAGTTGAATATGGGTTGTCAGAGTCTCTGGATTTTGTAGATAAAGAAGTATGGAATTAAGGAGTTAAAGAACACAGTTGCAAAATTCGATGTCGTATGCTAAAGGCACAACTATTTCATCTTTCAAAATGATTATAGTTACATGTTCCAATGCCAACATACTGTAGTCATGTGAGAAGGAATATATGTTAGAAACGTTTACGAACAATCAATAGTCAAAATTTCCACCATCATATTGAAAACAAAATATATTTCCATAAAACAGCATATAAAGCTGATGCGCCGAAAAGAAAAAGAGAGACAAATCAAATCAAGAAAAGAGCAGGAAGAAGAAGAAGAAGAAGAAGAAGAAGAAGAAGAAGAAGAAGAAAGAAAGAAGACAGAAAAGAGAACCGGATGGAAAGAGGAGGCTTTAAAGAGCTAATATTGTATATTCAATTCTATCACAAAAAATCATCATAATTTAAGATATATGATACAAATGGGTACTTTATAGAGATTCTTCATGAATCAACACCATACCAAGTCCGATTGCATCTGTGCCCTTCATAATCCGCAGCCTTCTGCAGGAATCTATGAACATTCTGAAATTCGGAGGAAGAATTTCAAAATTCATCAGGTTCATCACATAAAGGCACTTTAAACATTTTTCGCACACAAGCAATTGCACAGGATAAATCCACTGAATAAACTTTAGCTCCATTTTAGTTGAAAGCAAACAGAGAAGAGAATAATTCATATAAATAGAATAACGCATATATACACATTGTTTCGTATACATAAATAAGCAAACCATACATTTAACATTAGCAGCGAGGAACAAAAGACTTACTCCCATGGAACATCACCAACAAGCATCCAGTCTCCATCCTTGTCTTCGTAGGTAAGCACGTATTCAGAACCATTAAGAAGATCCATGAGGCAGCTTTCAGTAAGTCCATTTCTACCAGGAATTCCATGAGACCCACAATGGCCTGAAATATTACAAATTACAGATCGAAGTAATCTCTTCTCTGAAACAGAACATCATTCGATCACAATAAACATCAATCTTAAATCCAAATCAAACACCACTATATTTCCAATATCTTCATATACAACAAAAATATGCAAATCTCATTGAGCAACTGAACCAAAGTTTGAAGAAATGAAATTCAAATATACAGAAATAGAAATCGAGATTATTTTTCAAATAAGCTTGCATAAGAAAAATGAGACATAACTGCTGATTATTGATTATCTGGAGATAAATATTTGCTTTTGTTGCAGCAACTAAGAGAAGACCTCACAGAAACAAACTGGTTATAAATTGTGATGGGCCCAACAAGAGCGGACAAAATAAAAATTGAATTAAAAAAAAAGTCCATATAAAACAACATGAAAAAGAGTAAAGATCACTGAGTCTTATTCTAACAAGGAATTTTTTATTGAGTTAAATAGAACTGTCAAGGAAAAAAACAAAAAAAACAGATGTTCAGTCTATTAACTTTTATTATTTGATGACATTTAAACTTATTCTCTTTTAATTAACACAAGGTAGCAATGCGAAGGATATAAAACTAAATGTATAACAGATGAAATGTTTCAGTTCTACATCAACTGCAGCAATAAATCAAGAATATAAGCTTGACAATCTTGATATATAGTGAAGTGAACAAAGGGTAAACACAGCTCACCAATAGTAAATCCACTAAACATCTTCTCCAGTGATGCTGAGAGATCCTTGTAGCTACAGTAGGACCTCAGGTCAACCTTCCTCAAATAAGGGGCTCCATCCATGCTAACTTTGACATATAGGCACCCAAGCCCTTGCTTCCCGTCAGCTTCCTCTTTGTTCTTAGAAGGATTTGTAGCCATAGTGTTCTTCCTATAGCTCCGGATTGGGGGCCAACCTACAACCTGTGCCCTATGGACATAAATACACAGCTTAGACCGCTTTAATTTAACATAATCATGCATGAGAGATATTCTTCGAGAAAGGAGGAAAGAAAAAGAGAGTAAGGTCGAAATATAATGTTTTTCCTACCAAAAACATAAACTGGCAATCAATATGCACTTCCAGAAGTCCACGAGATTATATTCTAATGACCAGGTTGCAAAGCATTAAGGAAACGAGAGCGGGATTCCTGATATCTTCAGTTTTTAAAGCGACTAAGTGACTCAAAACTCTTATTAAGATATATAAACCAGAAGAAAAAAATCTTATTTGGATGCCCAGTTCTGCAAAAACTGATAAGGTGAACGGATTTACAGAAGGCAACGACTCAATTTCTTCTCATATTTTGGCCGTAAACGCTTTAGAAACAACATTATCTGTAGAAAAAAATTAAATTCTAGAAGAAACAGAGTTAAGGTCATTGGATATTATATAAACCTTCCCGGAGTCACCCCCAATATTTTTCTGATCGTCTCTGAGAAAACAACATAAACGAACTTACTTAGCAGCAGGTGGCCCTTGGGGTTTCTTCTCCTGAGCACCCGCGACATTAGCGGCGACATCCTTCCCTGCGCCAGCAGACTGCCCTCCGCCGACGCCACCGGCGGCCCTCGGCGAGAATAAAACGTCTCCTTTCTCCAATTCCCCCTCGGATCCGCCGCTACCAGAGAAAACCCACTTTCTGTTTCCATCGATAGCGTCGGAGAAACCCCTCTTGGCGCCCGCAGCGAAACCCCTGTGCAGCTGCAGGCCGAGGGTGAATCCACCCTTTTCCTTGCGATCTGGCGACTGTGATCCGGGCAGCCCCAGCCGGAGCTCCGTCTCCCGCAGGTTGTCCAACTCGTCCCCGGCGAGCTTCTCGGAGGAGCTCTCCAGGGAGGAAGAGACCTCCGCCAGGCCTATGTAGTCGTGCTCAAGTGGCGGTGCCATCAAGCTTTCAGCGGGATTCCAGCTTACATAAAGCAGCGCTCTGAGATCAAGCAGAGCAGAAGATAAATGGGAAAGAAGAGGGAGAGAGAAATCACGGAAAGAAGACGCCTTTGCGGCTGGGTTTTGAGGCTAGAGAAGCTCTTCCTCTTATTCCCCTCCTCTTCTTTTCATCTGCAGTAAAACATCCACCAGCTCCTCCTTTTGTCATTCTCCGATCTCCACCACCTTCTCTTTCATCGCCTCTCCCGTTTGGATTTTTTGCATATTGATCTCTAAAAATTCTTAGTTTTATAAATTCATTAGCCAAACTGTAAAAAAAGACAAATCTCTACTCAAACAAATTTAAATTATGAAAAGTATTAACATAAAAAAATTGAAAGTATTTACATCATTAATCTAAAAAGTATTTACATAAAAAAAAATGAAAGTTAATTCAAAATGTCATTCAATGACTAAAATTTTTAAATAATTTTTTAAGAGCAAACCATCAATTAATTTATTTTATTATATCATCCAATAATTTGCTGATTTACTTCTTATATCGTTTTGAATATATATACATTTTAATCTATGATGGCAATTTTATTTTAAACTCAAAAAATCATTCAAAATTTACTCACATTTTCCTTCATTTCAAATTCACTCAATTTTTCTCTAACTCAATACTAACATACTCAAAATAAATTAATTCAATTTATAATTGACTTAATCTATATACAAACACACATAAATATATATATAAAATTTTATAAGATAATACGTATGACTGGTAATGTAATATAATATTAAATATTAATATAATAATATAAGTATTGTAAAAATAAAAATATAAAACTGAATGAGTGAGTATACAAAATAATATATAATAAAAAATAAATATATTTATTAGAATATTAGAATCTCCCCAAATAGAGATTTAAATAATTTAAACATATAAATTATATGCCAATATAAACTCTAGTAAGAAGGATTAATTTTTTGAATCTTATCAACATTAAAAAATAAATAATAATAAATAAATAAAAAATACTTATAAAATAATATTAATTAAAGTTAAATGAAAAATTATTATTTGATGGAGTATAATTAAAATAAAAATTTATGTAGCCAATCCAACTAGTCAAATAAAAACTTAAATTTAGTATTATTGTACATATAAAAAATTTTATTTATATAAATTTATCATAATATGTAAAAATTAAAATATAAATATACATGTAATATAAATAATATATTTATATTATTATATTTTACTATATAAATAATATTTAATGGAATTTAATTAAAAATTTATAGTTTCAAATTCAATTTGAATTTAAAAAATTTAATTTTTACTTAAATCTCACTATATCTTGATCAACTTGAAGTTTGCCCAAATTTCTAAATAAAATTTATACANAAAAAACTATAAATTAAATTGTTGATATATTTTTATAAATTTTATTTTATTATGTTTATTTACAAATTCATGACAGAGACCTTTATTTTATTAAATTAAGTTTAAAATAAATTTTATATATAATTAATCTATTAACTAAATAATATTTAAAATATGGTATTAAAATTTAAAATTTAAAATTTAAAATTTAATTTTTAGTGTTAAAATAATTTGAAGCATTTGATTTAATGTTTTGAATCATAAATTATGATTTTAGAATTCTAGATTTAAAATATAGTGTAATTTTACCTAAAAATGATGTAATATTCTTAATTTTATAAAATTTTAATATGATATATATAATAATTTATTTTAAATAATAAAATATATAATTTTTTAATATTAAAATGTCTGTATGTAAATGTTCCTTAAACTTTTATGCAAATTTATACTCTTGGAGAATTCTTTAGATTTGTGGGGAGCTTAATGCAAAAGTTGGCGGCTGTACAAATGCATGGAGCACCTCTCCAATCGGAAGAATTACAGATTAGCCTGTTGGAAGCCGAGAGAATAATTTTTCCTTTTTTTTTTTTTTTTGAAAGAAAAGCTGAGCGAATTTTTAAAACGTGGGAAAATGTAAAAAGTGGAAATGCTTTCCTTATTTAAATAGACGAAAATTAAAAAGAAAATACTTTTTTTTATGGAAATTGGAAACCCACCGACAGGTGACTGGAAGTACTCCTATGACATTTTCCCCTTTTTTTATCTGTTTTTTTATTTCGTTTTTTTTTATAAGATGCGAAAATTTAACTAAATTATGGTAATTTATTTATAAATTCTTGATTTGAAACACAAAATTTGAAATGTTACGTAAGTTCCTCGGCTTCAACCATTATTACAATTTGGTCTACATCATAAATTATATTATTATTATATATTATAAGGTATATTACAAATAAGTTCTTACACTTTATCCATAAATATATTTTAATTTATATTTTTTAAAATCCTTGAATCACTATTTAAAATTTAGGATAAATAATAATTAGATCATTCTAATTTGGGCCTATATATATTTAGCCTTCTCTAATTTTTAATTTAATTAAGTCAATTTTTTTGTTTGAAAAAACATGTAATATTAATAAATACACCCAATAAAAAATATTTTTTCCAGCAAATGAATCAATTAAATTTATTTATAGATATAAAAAATATAAAAAATATTTCATATGTTTGTCGAAACACTTCACTTAGATTTTTGTTTTATTTTACTTTTATATTTTTATTTAAAATTTAAGAAATCCAAAGCAAAAAAATTTAAAATTTATTGACCGTAAACTATGGGGGGGGAATAATATTTTTTATTTTATAATAATGATGTAATTTGATAAAAATATTTAATTATTAATGTAACAATTAGTTAAATATGCCAATAAATTGGTGATAAGTATATAAATTAATTTTACCAACAAATATATACATATACACTGAATAAGAATAAAATTAGACATTTAATAAAAATAATATATGAAAATGGAGGATGTATATTATAATTTTATATGCCAAATGTATAATAATTTTATAATAAAAATTGTATAATAATTTAAATGTTGTAAAGGATGGATATTATAATATTTTTTTTTTTTTTTTTTTTTTTGATAAACTGCCTTTTGAAGTCCGCAGCCGTTAAGTTGTGCCACGGTGCCACTTAGCGTGAGGTGGAAGTTGGACCACCTTAGCAGCTACAAGAAAAAATAAAAAATAAGAACATAATTATATGTTATTACGAAGGATGATAAAAATTTTGTGATTATTTTATGATAGGATTAATTACATTTTGATACCACGAGGTTTATCTTTTTTCATAAACATCCGTAGTTCTTTATCATTTTAGATAGGTTCTTTCTCATAAATCTTTTTACAAATAAATTCTTAAATTTCTAAGCTTACTCAATATGATCCAGATAAACCCATTTTACGTATAATCTATTGTCAAAAAGTGCAAATCCTACACCATTTTAAACAAAAAATTATTATATTCTAATTTCTAGACTCTAAAATTATAATTTAAAATCTAAAATACTAAATCCTATTTCATAAGCTATTTTAACATTTAAAAATAAGCTCTTAACTCTAAATCTTAGAGCATGAACTCTAAACTTTAAAATTTTATTTTTCTTGAATTAATTATACAAATAATTTACTTAAAACTTAACCTAATTAGATAAATACTTCTATTATGAACTTATGAGTCATATACAAAATTTACAAAAATATATTAATAATTTATTTCATAATTATTTTCATTAATGTTATGTAAAATATATAATTTTATTAAATTTTAGTGTATTATATATAATTATTCCTAATTTTTTATGGCTCTTCTGATCATCTTTTCTATTCTTCTTTATCTTTTTTTATTCTTTTTTAAAAAAATGATGGTCCTCCTAATTGTTATTTTTTTCAATGCACAAGACTAAGCTAATAAATAAAAGCAATATTTATATATTAATACCTTAACATATTATTAATCATACAATATGTGACAATTCTTATATATGTATTTCAAAAAATCTCCCCGTTCTATATATAAGAATTTTTTTTATATTAAATACTCATTTCTCTAATAGATCATTTTTTTTTGTTTAAGTGCGATCCACCAAGTGTTATACTTGAACACCCCAATGCATATAGGGAGTCACTCTCTCTTAAAATTTTTATATCTAAGCAGTTATCATTATGCTGATCAATTAGAGCACAGTCAGTACAAATTATTTGATCTCAACAGGTCTTGCTTCGAGCCAAGTAAGATTTCAGTAGATTACTGTCATTTTCAAATTTTAGAGTCAACTTGATAAAATTTTCAAACTCTAAAGTTAAATTGAGTTTAAATTGAGTCAATAAACTTGATACGTAAATGACTACAATAGTTTAGCTCCTGAAGTGATAAATATGTAATTTTAAAATTTTAATAATACATCGAGCGCATGTAATAGTTTGCCTCCATGCTAATTATCACAGGCGCAATGCATGCATGCAACTAAAAAGCAAAATATTTGAAAAAAATAAAATATAGAGATTAATAATCCGCCCGCTCGTGAACTAAGATCTGCTGAACAAGGACAGAGGCCTGTAGTATTCATTTTCTGTCCGACTCCACCGTATACCGCCACGTCAGCTTTACAACCGTGTTTGTCAGCTGTCGCACTTAACCCTGCGAGTCTGCGACCCTGCCTCTCTTATCGTCAGCCCTGAAGATTCGGCATAATTAACCAAACTAAAAATAATAATTTTAAATTAAAAAAAATCAAATTAATCAAATTAAATTATAAATTAAATCAAATTATTCAAACAAAAATTAATTTAGTTTAATTTGATTTAATTACAATTATTTTTAAATTTAATTTATTATTTAAAAAATGTTATAAATATTTTAATAATATTATTAAGTATTACTATACAAANAAATTTCAATAATAGTTTATAAAAATTATTCAAACACATGAAATAACTCAATCACATCACTAAAATAAACTTAATCAAAAATTCAATAAAATTTTAAAATTAATAACATAATCAATTTTATAATATAAATAAAATTATATTTATGTATAAAATTATTTAATAATAAATTAATTTAATCTGTTTAATTTCTAAATACGTGTAACTAAATATAAACTGATTAATTAAAATATTTAAAATATCAAATCATCATAAAATTATTAGATTCTAAACTAAATTAAATTGATAAATTTAAATAATTAAGTTTAATTTTTCAATTTAAATTATTATTTGAACATCATAAATAAAATATTATTAGAAGGCCTACAAAATTTCGTGGAGTAAAAAGGTCTTAATTTTATATTAATAATTGACGTATAATATTAAATAAATATATATTTTTATATTAAAAATTTATTAAGATGCGCCATTTAAGATTGTATTTATAAACTAATTATTCTAAAATATTTATTTATTTATTCAACCAATAATCTTTAATATTATATAAATGTAACTCAAGTTAATTCTCGTTAAATAGAAAAAAAAAATATACACAGAATATTTTTACTCTGATTCTCTCTCTTTATCCCTCTTCATTTTCCTCACCCTTGTGGGGGATATTTTTCATCTCTTTTTCTTCTTTTCATTACTTAATTATCTGGATTAAAGTGGTTAATGACAATAATAATAGAATATTAATGTTATAATACTGAAAAGTAAAAAAGATAATAAGTAAATAAATATTTTTTAAGAAATAAAATGTAAATATAATCATATATACATATATCTATATATAATAGTATGTAATATATGTAATTGTTCCAAATATTTTTTAAATAAAGAAATTATTTCGGTTAAGGCCTCGTCGAATAATGTATCACCAAACAAATTATATAAGAGAAGTAAAATGGGTGCATAAATATTAAACAGTTGCAGTTAACCTATTTGGCGCGAGGACCAAAATAATAATAGTTTTAAAAATAATAATAATAATAATAATAAATATTTTTTTAAATTATTTTACATAAATTTTAATATAAAAAAATATTATTTTATTTTACATACTCAATAATTTTTAAAAAAAATATCAATTTTATTTCAATTCTAAACTAAAATATTCGATTTTAATATTTTGATATATGATATTAAATAAAGTTTATATTTTCATTGAAAATT
>JAEMOT010002584.1:0-49678 GCA_019297695.1 Apostasia ramifera | reverse complement strand
ATTGAAAATTATTGAGTATATAAAATAAAATAATATTTTTTTATATTAAAATTTATGTAAAATAATTAAAAAATTTTATTTATTATTAATATTATTATTTTTTAAATGAGTACTATTTTGGTCCTAATTTTAGCTCTTGCACCAAAAAGAACTAAGCTATTAATTTTACACAAAAATTAAAGACCGGTCAAAAATTGAATTGAATTTTAGATCTAATCAAGCTCAACTTAATCTAAATAAGACGACTAACAAGTTATTTTTTTGGCTCGAGATTTTTATTAGTCTAATCTTGAGCCAACATAGGATCAAATCGAGACTGCTTAAAATCGAAATTATTAAAAAATAAAAGAAATATATATACATATATATGCATATTTATACAAGCAAATGAATTTAATATATTTTTTACAATAATTTAATTTTTCAATAACTTTTTTCAAATCATATTTATTGTAGATATGTTGATGTTTTTGTTTTTATTTTCAAACATAATGTTGAGAATAAAGCTATTAATTTTGCTTGAAGATCAAAAATTGCTCAAAAATTGAATCAAAATTTGGATTGAATTGAGCTCTATTCGATCCAAATGAGCTGACTAACGAGCCTTTTTTTGGCTTTTTTATCAATCCAATCTTGAGTCGACATAGAATTGGATCAAGATAGCTCAAAATCGGATCGAGTAAACAAATAAAATATATTATTTATATATATTTATATAAGTAATTAGAATTAGTATGTGTTCTTTTTAACAGTTTACTCGAAGGCTTCATTAGAATTTTATTAAAAAAATTTTATAATTATTTAAATCATATTTATTATAAATTATTTTTATTTTTATTTTTAAACAATGAATCAGAGCGAACAACCATTGTTTAAACTAATTGAATAAACAAACATATTTCATATTATTTGAATAAAAGATCAAAATTTAATAAAAAATTGGATCGATTTTAGCTCGAATTAAACTTGATTCGATAACAAATGAGCTAGACGCAGTTCAAATCGAGATCAAATCTAACTCATCTCATTCATTCTCTGGATCGAATCGAGATCAAATCGAAAATTTTTAATTCTATCAGTGAAAAAATTTATTTTATTGAATAATACAATGGATTAAATTTAAATTTTCTATTAAGCATTATATTAATCATTTAATGAATCTGTGTAACTGGAATTATGCTTTAATTAAGAGCTAAACTTCAATTGGGATATAAAAACAAAAACGTTCATCATTTCTTGATTTTTTTTTTTGTATTTTCGATTCTAATTTTGAGTATTACATTTTAAAAATAGTTGGTTAATTAAATCAAATTATTAACACAGAAAAATATAATTTTTATTGTTTGATGAACGATAATAACGAATAATGCAAAAAATACTTAGATAAGTGTAATTACCAAAATTACTCATAATATGTGTTTTCTTTTAAATTTATAGTTTAGATAAGTAAATTTGTACTACCATTGTTATCACTTACTGTACTTAAAAAGAATTATTTGGACTTAAAAATATTTTTGTAAGATTAAATGAACGATTTCAGCATATGTTGTTTGATGAAATAAATATTATTATATACCTTAGCTTATAATATTAGATTATTAACTAATAATTAAAAAATTTTATTAACAGATTATCTGGTTAACGGTCTGATTAACTAATAATAGATTCTAAATACTTTTTACAAATATATATAAGAAATTAATTCCATATATAAGTTACAATAAATTTAAAACTAAAATCAACATTTTAAAAATATATTAATTGTGAAATAAGTATTAAAAATTTATTAAGAGTGAGTTTACTTTAATAATATGACAATTATATTTTGCTCTTATTCTTTTTAAAATAATTATTTTAATATTTATTTTAGTGGAACAGTTATTTCATAGAAATTTTTATTTTGCATTTCATGAAATAGTCATTCTTTACACTAACTCAAAGAAAATTTATTTATTACAGGTTAAAAATATTATTTCAAAATTACCCATATTCACACACTCGTATATAAACATATGTATAAATATGCATAAATTTATACATATTCTTATATGTATATTATGTATAAATGTATACTTATATAATTATATTCATTCATTTGTTTGCATAAAATTTTAATTATTAATAATAAACAATATAAAATTTTATTAAGTCAAATTCATAAGTATTTTAGAAAATTTTTTAATTATTTTTTATTTATATTCTATTTTAAATAAATAAACTAATTTTTATTTTATTTTTTTAATTTTATTTGGTAGAATGATAATTTATTTAAGTGTTTTAGACGACTCCACCCAATCTGATCTTAAACAGGGATTTTATTTTAATCATATGATCTTAAAAAAGTTTAGGAGGTATTTGATTTAATATTATTTTTATATTATGTTATATTATTTAGAGAAAATAATTATTTAATTTAATAATATTTATAATTATTTTTTTTTATAAATTTATAAAATTATTAATTTAAAATAAATATTTAAATAATATAATATTTAGATTACATAATATAATAATAAAATAATAATGAAGTAAAGTTTAGTTAGTAAATTAGTTTGTGAGGTTATATCATTTTGCTTCCCTTTTTATTTATCTCTTCCACCGCAAAAGCCGCCGGCGGCCAGTGCAGCGCCGCTCCCCACCACTTCCGGCGTCCTTCCTGTGGACTCTGCCTGCTCAGCTCCTCAAGTCAAATTACGGTCGGAACTCCGATGCTCTCCCACGTGCGGCGGTACACTTTATTCTTCCTCCCCCAGCTCGCCCCCTTTCAGCACCCAAAACCCAGCATCCTGGGCTCATTTTCGAGTACAGTTTCCACGTCCCCCACAACCTTCACGGTCGGATCTGATCCACCTGCGGGCCCCATTGCGGTCCCCGGCCAGCTGTCATCTTCATTTACTGCACTGCGGGGCCCATCGCTCAGCACGGCCTCTGGGTGCGCGCGTGGGGGACATCCTTCTGGTGCTTTCAATGTTCCTTGGAATTCACGGTGGCAGAGCCGTAAATACGAGCGACAGCCAGGGCCAGTACTGGCCGGTTTGTTCGTTGACTAATCATGGCCGTCGAATTGTTTTCTCCCGGATTTATGATGCATTTAATTAGGCGAACTCAGTTTAGCGAATTGCTCCGAAATCCGTAATCAAATTTTTTCAAAACTGTTGAAATTCACTTTCGAAATTTCCTTAATTTAAACCTTTTCAATTAAATTGAAAATTTATGAGTGCAAGACATTTTATACTACGGATTTTACTATTAATAAAAATTTATATCTATTTTAATTTTTTTTAAAATATATTTTTAATTGCACATATATGTATATATGAATAGTAAATTCTGGGGACTTATTTTATCGGATATTTTGATTATAAGGTCAAAATAATCTTTAATTATTTTATTAAATTTATTTTATTTTTTATTATCAACACATAAATATTAATATAAAAAATTTATTTTATATCACATTTTTCGTAATTTTTAAATATATTATACTTAATTTTTTATAAATATTATTTTTAATAAAATAAGTAGAAGTCATTAAAATTTAACAGAGCTTTAATATATTAAATATAAGGTAAAGAGCACTTGATCGAGGCTCATGTAGTCATGTTCCTTTGCTTTCAAACATTTGCTTTCAAACATATTTATTTTCATCATTAAAATAATTATTTTAATAAAAAAATCATATTTATTTTGATTCATCCAAAATTAATTCTTTGCCTACTTGAATTCAAATAAACTTATATAAACAATCTAAAAAATCTTGTGGATAAATTAGGATAAATAGTATAAAAATTAGGCAAAATAGTATAAAAATTAGGATAAATAGTATAAATATAAGGTTAAAAAGAGTTCTATCTTTTTAATGATCTTGACTGAAAATATATCATGTGATATTTTTTATTATTTTAAATTACATATATATTTTTGATTATTTTAAATTATATATATATATAAATTAAAAAAATAATATACGCTTTTTATCCTCTCTAAACAGTTAAAATTTAGAGATAAATTTTTTTCTAAAATTTAGTTACTCTCTTCTCTGTTATAATTTAAAATTAAAAATTTGATTTATTAATATTTTAAAATATTCTTAACAGTCGAGAATAGTTCGAGAGTATAATGATAAAAATTTTGAAAATTGAAAGTCTTGTTATAATTAGTTTGAACCAAACAATATCGAAAATTTTTCAATATTAGGATAAATCTGTAATGCCCTTAGGACTTTAGGGACCCGACTTAAAAAAATTTATTAATATTTTTATTATACGATTCTAAATATTTTAAGACTTTAGGCCAATATACACTGAATATCTGAAAACTGATTAATCAAAAATCGGAGCTAAATATTTTATATAGATTAGAACAAATTAATGATAGTTGTCTACAATTTATTTTTAATTATATTTTTTTAAATATTACTCTCTTAGGCCTTTAAATTAAAATTATTGGAACCATCCTCTCTCTATTTTGTTTTATTTTTAGATTCTTATTTTAAATTCAAGAAAAATTGGTGAAGAAGCCGAGAAAAAAATGTTAGAGACTTCAGTTAGCTATTTTTAAAAAGCAAAATTACATATAAGACACATAAAAATTTCTTATTTACTTGTTCAATACTCAAAAAATAAATATTATTATGAAAATACTTTAACTAGATTAATATTATTATTTGTTTTATACTGTGATCTCCATAAAACAGTGGTCTTAAAATTTTAAATTATATGATCAAAATATTATAATTTTATTTTATGAAATAATATTATTTTTTTAATTATAAAAAATTATATATTAATTTATTGAATTAATATTACTAATGTTTTATATTATTGACTAATATTTAATTTCGAAGACTTGTTTTAAAATATTTATGTGAATAAAGTACGGCAGATGACTAATCTAATTAAGGAAATAAAGCAGTTTTACGTGACAAAATATTTTTTTTAAAAATATGTAAATGGAAGTATAATTATAGGTAAAGTATAAGACGTAGCAGTAATTTGCCAGTAAGAATTAATGAAGCCTAGCAAGTTCTGAGTTCTAAACCATTATCGGCACCGGTGCATTTAATTACGGGCCGCGCCATTGACCGAAAAGGGCATCATTAGAGCTAATCACTTTACGCTTTATTAGGGAACCGGTGGGCTAATAATATTCGCTTATTATAAATTAAGCATTATTAAAAGATTATTAAATTACTAATCTGTCCTTTTAAGCAATGCTTTACCCAACATAACCTCGAGTAAAGGTGAAGAATGTCGCCTCTGCTGCTTTCCTGCTCCACTGCTTCCAACCAGCTCCAGAAAATCTACACCATTTTTGCTCTAACTCTCCTTTAATTAATTTATGAACATATATGACATAAACATTTTTTTAAATAAATATATATATATACTAAAATTATATTGGGACACCTGTAGTCGAAAAGAGTGGAGAGTGATCATCGATTGATGTATTAAGAGAAAGAAATTATTGAGATAAAATACTGTTCCTGATAGGCTTTTAGGCTAATAAATAGCGGTGAGTGGGGCATATAGATGAACCATTTCACATCAGAAAGAGAGGGAGATGCTGAGCTCTAAAAGTAGATAACGTGATCTCCAATAGTAGAGATGTCTTTTAGAAAAAAAAACGTGAAACTAATGATGAAAAACTCCATAGTTAAATGTACTTAACGGTTGATGTTCTGAGAGAAAGAAATCACTGAGGTAAATGCGGTTCCTGATAGGTTTTTGAGCTGTAAAAGTAGACAACGTGATCTCCAATAGTAGAGATGTTTTTAAAAAAAAAATTATGAAATTAATAATGAAAAACTCAATAATTAAATATACTTGGATTGAAATAACATTAGAATACGTGATCTTTTAGAAAGTATCATCTAGAAAGTGCTCAAATTATGTAATTTTTTAAAATAAAATGAAAAATACATTTATATTTGGATCACAAAATAATACGTATATATATATATATATATATAATTATTTTTTAATATCAACTAAATTCCTCTTATTTTAAATTATATGTAAATGAGTAACTCTAGTTTTGAAACTAATTAAATTAATCCTCTAATTTATATAAAATACAGATAAGTTATTTTCAGTATTAATAAAAATATGCAATAAAAATATTTTTTAATTATTAAATTAAATATCATATTTATTTAAAATATTAATGTAGTTTTTCTTTTTGTTTATTTCAAATTTTGCTTTATACAACACATCTAAAATTACTTTTATTTCACATCTAAAATAAATACGAATATTAGAATTAACTTTATTTTATATGTTACACACTTCTAAATATTAAAATAATTTTTTTATTAAATTTATAAAATAAAATATTTATTCTCTTTTTTAAAAATTAATTCTACGAGATTTTTAAATTAACAAAATTAGCCTGCTAAATTGAGATACTATCTTTCATTGCATTCCTTTATTGATAACAATATATCTTTTTGCACATTATTTTAAATTAGATAATCAACTTGATTAATTTAAAAATTTAAAGAACCTAGTTAATATTAACCATTTTATTTTTAAATTAAATTTCTAACTAAATTTAATCTGAGCCTTGCATGAAGCACAAAAAAATTATAGAGTATTTTCATACATATCTCTCAATTCGTCTTCAATTATATATTAAATTTTTTATTTTTTAAATTATTTAAAAATAATATATTTAAATTATTCTGAAAATTTAAAAT
This sequence comes from Apostasia ramifera, assembly GCA_019297695.1. Classification (NCBI taxonomy): domain Eukaryota; kingdom Viridiplantae; phylum Streptophyta; class Magnoliopsida; order Asparagales; family Orchidaceae; genus Apostasia; species Apostasia ramifera. Next base: position 42,981 of record JAEMOT010002584.1, on the reverse strand, counting down.
TTTTGTATTAATTATAATTATTTGAATATTTATTAATAATAATATATATATATATACAAAAGTATTATAAATATATTTAGAAATATATGTATCTTTCTCTTCTTGTTTTTGATGTTCATGACTTTAATATTATGTTAAACTACAATAAATATTTTTTTAAAAATTATCTTAAAGGTCAATAAATTATAATTTCAAAACGAACATTGCTACACAACCTAAAAAATATCAATATGTTGACTAATTATAATTCAAAAATTTAATTCACTATATTATTTAATTAATTATTCATCATTTGATAATTCATAAGATTAGCTATTTATTTTGGAGTTAATATTATTAGCTATTTATTTGATAGTAACTCATTTGTGATTTTCATCCAAAATATATATAACTACCGCATTTTATATATATATATATTTTATCATTTGAAGAATTGCATATGTAATTTTAAAGAATTTTTTATTCATTTAATTTCTAAAATTAAATATTTACATAATTTATTTTAAATATATAATTACCAATAACATATTTTTATTAAATTAAAAGGTTTAACTTTTTATTATGTTAAATAAGAGAAAGATCCAGACAATTATTAATATTAAGAGGGTGCCGCTCATAATTATATATTTAAAGTATATGATAATATAGATAAATATTTAATTTTGAGAGATAAATGAGTAATTTTTTTAAAATACTGCTTGTATAATTTTTTTTTATTATTTTGAGATAATTACATGCTTGCTATTGATATCTAATTATTTATATATTAATATTTTAATTTTTAATATTATATATTAGCAACTAAAATTATATAAAAATAACTTTTTATGCACAACTTATATCACAAAATTATGATATATATTTAATAAATATTATAATTTTAATAACTAATATATAATATTAAAAATATAATTAGTCAAATATTTAAATTAATTTAAATTTAATGATATATATATATGTAATTGATCCATTTATTTTTGGGTTAAAACATATGAAATGATTTCAAGTAAACCGACGATAACACGGCTACCATCAATGTAGTTTAAACTCGCTATCATGAATTTAGTTACAGAATGCAGTTGCTGGCATGCAGTTTTGCTTCAAAAACTTAAAATTTTTTTGAGATGAGTTTAGCTTTTATTTGAAGTTAATTCAATTTTTATGGCCCTAAATCAGTTCATTTTAAATGGTATCAAATCTTAACCAACTTCATATATAATAACAATAAATTAAACCTTCACCTACTAAATGATAATTTACACACATATATACATATATAAATACATAAATAAATATATATATATATATATTATATATATTGATATAAAAAAATATCATACGATCATAGTCATACAAGTATCCGCTTGATGTTTTCGAGAAGTTCTCTTAAAATAATAAATCAAAAATATAATATATATCGGTGAAAATATTATTTTTTGTAATAATAGGCAAACATTTTTAATTTGCCATCGAATATTGCTTGTCAGCATCACTTTATTTTTCAAGATGAATATTAGCAAGGATGGTGATCACAAGTGGTCACATTTTATTCCCTTAATATAATAAAAATTTGCTGCTAATTGAAAATGAAATCATTAAATTACTTCCTAAAATGAGCTTATAAATTGTGCACTGAAATATTTATTAAGACTAGGTATTTATTTTTACGTTACATTAATTTTACCCGAATAATGACATTTCAATCATTTTTAGCCATCAGAATCACTCGTTCCTACCGACAACATTGAGAAGATCCCAGTATTTGATGTAATCCTTTACGTCAGTAGAATACGTAAGAGATGTTTCCTAATAGATATATTTTTTTTCTCTTCTCTGTTATTTTTTTTCTCGATTATACTTTTAAATAGAATAAAATTTAATTAAAATAAATTGAACTCGACTTTAAATTAAGAATCTCGAGCTCAAATTGAGACAGATTCAATGGAACTCGACTCAACTTTATGCACTGCTGGCATGTCTCGTCACCCAACTTCCCAGTTTATAATAATTTATACTTTTTAAATTCTTAAATTTTTTTTTAATTTAATCATGCCTATTTAAAAGCTGATAATGTTGTTATAAAAAAAAAAAGCTGAAATTTTAAAAATTTCTACTAAAAATACTATAACATGATAAATGCTTACTATAAATAAAAATGTTAAATACTTAGGTTTTACTTTAATTTATTGTATTACTTCAATTCATAATTATAATTTTTTTTTCTATTTATAATTTTAACATAATGAAATGATCAAATAGCTAAAAATAATCATCTGATCGATTAATTGGTGGAAAATTGCAGTTCTAATTATTAGTATTGAATTTTAATTGAATAGTAATTATACTTATATATAAATATCAAATTAGTGGTGAACATAAAAAATGAGAGGCTCAAATATTTTAGGCTTATTCCATTATTGCCCACACTTGAGTCCCATCATATAATGAATGATACTTTAAATGCTGAAATTATTATTTCATTTTCGCAAAAAATTGAGAACATGTGAAGGAGGATGAAGAGGATGAAGAGGATGAGAAAAAGAAAAGAAAAAAAAATAACAGATATTAATCAAGCATGAACGATAAAACGCAAAAGAAAAAAAAAGGACAAATTAATAATATGATAAAATAGTTACCTTTTCAGATTAATAGTACTTTTAATTAAAAACATTTTTTTTAATTATTTNAAAATAATTAAAAATTATTATTATTAAATTAGTATTATTTTGATCTTGATTTTGATTCTACTGTCAAACAAGATCTCATTAAAGTATTTACATGTACGTGAACATGAAATTCTAATAAAATATATATTATACTCAAATTATTCAAAAATTATGCAAATCATAACAAATCTTTTATTTTGGTTTTGAATGTAAAAAAAATTGATATTTTTATTAAAAATTATTGAGTATATAAAATAAAATAATATTTTTTATATTAAAATTTATGTAAAATAATTAAAAAAATTTATTTATTATTATTATTTTTATTTTTAAGCTAGTGTTATTTTTATTCTCACATCAAACAAGACATGAGTTACCATCTATACTCATTTTAGAGTATATGAGATTACAGATAATAAAAAATAATAATTTATGATACGAATTAATTATTTTACAATTTTAAATATACTTCTGTGAACAATAATTACCAAATTAGTTCCATTAGTTTTACATAAAGTGTTGAATTAGACTGATTCTTACAAACTGAATCCACGTATCACACCATCAAATTTAAAAAATAAAATTTATTTTTTCTTGAATTTTTTAATAGATTATCAGACTGTTTCTAATTTTAATTTTACATAAAAATTAAAACTATCTACTAATAGATTTTGAATACATGGAACTAACCCGATTAGGAGTGACAATATATGATCTGACTTGTGAACTCAATCCGAATCTGACCAGTAAATTTTGGATATGGGTCATGAATTTTGACTCATTTATTAAACGGGTCGGATTCGGGTTGGACATAGTTGGGTCGGGTAGGGTTCGGGTTCGACATTTATCAAAAAATATCCTATAAACGGGTCGGGTCGACCCGCCAACCCGACCCATTTATTAATCGGGTCGGGTTTGGGTATAGATTTTGACTCATTTAATAAATGGGTCGGGTTCGGGTTGAAGCTATTTGGGTCACCCAAATCCGACCCGTCAACCCATTTTGCCACCCCTAAACTCGATCTCTTTGGGATATCGAATCCACCCAGAATTAAATTTTGATTGAGTTGGATACAATTTGGAATGAAATTTTTGGACTGATTTTAATTCGATTATGAATGAATTCAGTTAGATCACCACTCTTCTTTGCATTCTAAAAATAAAAATAAAAATAAAAATATAAAAATATATATCATAAAATAAAGTAAAATATTAATTTATAGAAATGGAGTCATTGTCAACCAACATGAAGTTTCCATTCCACCATGATTGCACGCAAGACAGATAACAGTGAGGGCGTGATGTGAGGGGCATCCGTGTCATTTCCCTCACGGGGGCATGTCGGCCACGTGAGCCATCGTCCGATGGCAGGTGGGATATTTTACAAATAAATACCGCATTAGATCAGTAATTGCATCCAGCACCCCTGTCTTGTCCATCAGTCCATCTCTATCAAATCTAATTTAATAATTTAGGATGGCAAGTAGAAGGAAAGTTTTACGAAAATTAAAAGCGATTTTTAATTAATGTCACAAAAAATTTCTCAAATTATGTACAAAATATTTAAAATTTATAAATTATATATATAAATTTACATATAATATTATGAGGTAATTACCTTTGGGCCCCTTAGACAAACTTACAATTCCATAAGGTCCAAAAAATAAAAATATATTATTTTGGTCCATTTAACTAAATGTTTTTTCATGTAAATTTTTTTAACTAATTTTATTAAATTTGACTATTAAATTAATATTTGTAAAAATTAAATTTTTTTTATTCATAATAAATTATTCTTATTGAGAAGAATATAATAAAAAAAAGTTAATATAATAATAATTTTAAATATTTATTTTATTTTTTTTTAAACTAGTAATTTAATTGTTAAACTTAAGAAATCTACTAAAAATGAACTAATGTGGACAAAATAATTTGAATGTAAAGAACTTAAAATGATATGTTTTTATTTTTTTAAACTAGCATAATATTAAGGAATTACTTTAGGGGTTCGAATGAAATTATTATTATTTTATTTATATTTTCTCCGATCTCACTTGAAAATTACAGTGACGTAGTTTTGAACTGGAGACTCGCTTATTCTTAGTTAAATTGATTTCCCATCGACTTAGAAGAACTCCTAAATATAATATTTTTATATAAAAAGAGAAGTAATTAATACGTAGTGTTCTTTTAGCGTAATAAAAAAGAAGCTTGTCTAATAACAAGAAAGCCTCATGCTCGAATTACAATGTTATCATAACTTATAAATGGACCCGGAGAAATGGTGGCATCAAGAGTTAAAATAAAAAAATAATCAACACTAATTAAACTAAATTAACTTGTAAAAAACTAAAAGAGAAAGTCTATTAAATTTAATGAAATGTTTCTATTAATTTATAATTTTTTATTCTTAAATGTATTATTTTTTCTTGTTACATATGCAATTTAATTTATTTTGAGCGTTTTGTGTGATATAAAATAAATTTATTGTAGCATATAAAGATCCAAAACTGAAAATTCCTTTGAACTTCTTATGAATTAAATATATAATTATTTTTTCAAATATTTTAAATTTATGATAGTCATAAATTTTAATTGATTTATGATTAAAATAATTATGATTGAAAATTCATCAATAATAATATAAATTACAAAAAATCATAATATTTTAATTTATTGTAGTTTTGGTTATGCATATTTTGGCTATCAACATATAGGCCCTGTTTGGCAACTGATTAAAAAATAACTTATTTTAATTATAATCAAAATCTTAAATTTATATTAAAAATATTTTAAAAATTATTTTATATCCTATCATACACAAATTTCAATATTAGACAATCAATTTATTTCATATTCGATATAATTTTTAATATAATTAACTTACTTTATTTCATATCATATATATTTTTCTAACATTTTTTATAAATTTTTTAAAATCATCTTTTTTTTTTTTTACTTCAACCAAACAGAACTATAAATCTAGTAATAAGTGTGATTTTTTTTAACATTTCATAGAAAATCATATAAGTATTTGTGCGCATTTAAAATAATATTTAATTTTAATTTTATTTTTTTAAATATTGATATTATCATAATATTATGTTAATACAAGAAAATAAAAATATAAAATTAATTAGTATAAAAATTAATGGGAGAAGGACGCCCCTCTAATTTCAATATTTTGGGTGTAAAAGAGGTAAGAGCAATAGGCCAACCGTTCGTTTCGATCGGCGAGCGGTCACATTTTGCGGGTCGATTTTCTGCGTGGAGGTTTAAATTTCTAATTTGGACATTTGCAAATAATTTAGAGGATTGGATGGTAATTTTCTTGTTGTTATGCACTTAATAATAGTTGGATCATGGATGGGAGCCACTAATGTGGGCGGTTAGGCTAACAAAACGATTAGGAGTCCCTTTCATGGGCCCCATTCGCAGGGCCCATTTGCTTAATTATGGGCTTAAGTGGGCCGAATGGAGAATATCTCTGCATATTTAGTAAATTTACTAATTGTGGTAACGGGCAATGCTGCCATAATCTCATATTAAATAATATGCTCCGATTAACGATTTTTCTAATGGCTACATAGATTATGAAAAAGACACTACTTGTTTTAATTTATTAGTAAAATGATTTTATCAAGAATTTGTTGAAGGTGTTGTTTAATCCTTTTCATCAAGAAAAACAGTTCAAAAATTTAAATTATCCTTACATCGTTTTGTAATATTTATTTCTTTCCACACAATAAAAATTATCTTTCATAAATAATATATATATATATTCATGTATTAATATCTACAATTATATAATTTTATATATTTATATATTTATATTTTTATACTTACATATATATATATATATGTGCATATATACATATATTTATGTGTATGAAAAAAATAATGTGTGAAGTGGTATAAAAGTAAATATTAAGTTTAATAAATAGTATATAAGTAATTTAAAATTTTTGGATGACGTGGATTACGCAGGACTTTTGATGCAGGATGAAATGTTTCCAAAAAATTAAAAGAAATACATATATTATGTATAAAATTATCTTATTTATTTATTAAATATCTAAAATATAAATATTACTTAAGAGACCCCTTAAATACATTAATATTAAGAAATAATGATCTTAAAATTTTAAATTATGTAATTTATAATTTATAATTTATAATTTTATTTTATAAAGTTATGTTGTTTCTTCCTCTATAAAATATTATATTAATATTATGTATAAAATATTAAAATAATATCACATTATTACTAATATTTTTGTATTATTGAGTAATATTCAACATCAAATATTTACTTTTAAAATATTAATCATAATATAAAATATATAATGTTTATACATTTAAAATAATTTTAAAATAATATTTATATTTTGAGTGGCTAATAAATAAAAATAATAATTTTATATCTTTAAGGTAAAATTTTTAAAATAATTTATAAAATTATATCATTAAAGATATATATATATATAACTACATGCCACACAATTTAGTTTTATTTATGCCTTACCTATTTATTGTTAGTTAATTATACTATGCACACTCAAAATATTGTAAAATCTTACATACACACATTTTAATTTATTTCTATTATAATGAGTAATCATAATTTTTCAATGACTTAATTATAATTAAATTACAAAAAATCTGGGTCATTCAACATATTATTTTAAGGATATTTAAATATATTTTGAGTGAAAATCTTAAAATCTTAATATTTAGGTGGCGACAAAGGAAGGAGACATCCGCGACGTGAATTGATTTTAGGACAAATCAATGCTTTAGTGTGATATTGAGGAAGAAAAAAAATATACCATTAAGAGTAAAAATATAATTTTAATGATTTACTAATAAAATATATTTTTTCAAATAGATTTTGATTAAGTTTTAACTCAAATGTGTGTATGTAAGATTTTGTAATATTTTGAGCAAGATTTTGAAAACTGGACCGGCTTCAGAACCGACAGACTGAAAGGTTCAAGGTTCAATGGTTGAACCGGGGTCGAACTGGGATGAAGTAAAAATTAAAAAAACTAATAAAATATAATATAAATATAGTTAAGATGTATATTATTCACACATCAACAGAATAATTAGACATAAAATGAATATTTAATAATTGAATTTAACAAATAATAGCTTATGTCAATAACCCAAAAAATAATTCTAAACAAATCGAAATAATAATAACCTAACAAAATATTCGCAAATCACAAATTGAGTATAATATTTAGTACATCATTAAAAGATCTAAACAAATGTATGTTTTATTAATATTAAAATACTAAATCATTTCATCATTTCATATCACTAAAATACTAAAATATCATTTCGAAAGAATGAGGGCTGGAGAGGAGAGTGCGAGGCAAGAGAAATCGCGAGTTCGTGACTGTCGCGCGAGTAGAGATCGCAGAATGGAGGCTGAGTTAGGAACTCAGAGTTTAGGAAAGTTTTTTTTTTTAATTTTAAACTCAACCGGTTCAACCGTACCGATTCACCGGTTGACCGGTTGAACCGCGATTTAGATCGATTCTGACCGGTTTTAAGCGGATCCGGTTATAAAATTAAACCGGACCGGTTGGCTGACCGGTTCACGGTTCGACCGGTTGAACCGGCCGGTCCGGTCCGGTTTTTAAAACCTTGGTTTTGAGTGTACATAATATAATTAACTACGAATGAATGGGTAAGACATAAATAAAACTAAATTGTGTGGCATGCAGATAATTATCTTATATATATATATATTAAGCAACATGGGAAGATGTATGAGTAAACTTGTTGCAGAAGACACTTCAGATATTTTTTTTATTTATTTTTAAGGGAATGGTTGTATCAAAAAAGTCTGGATAAAGTCATGTTAAAGTCCAACATATGTGAAAATTCCAAATTAGAGCTGATCAGCATACTTTAAAAAACTGACAACATAGAAAAGTGTTGCTTAAATTAAAAAGAAAAAATAAATTTATACAAGTAGACTGAACTAATTTGAGTTTGAGATTCAGGTTAATATATGATACAGTTTTGTACTTCTAATATAGAATTTATAAAATAATAATGCTACATCTATCATTATTTTTTTCACAAAAGATTTGGCATTTAGCAACAAAAATAAAAAAGACCAAAATGCTATTTACCCATATAATTAAGTACAAAAAGAGGAACGAAGAAACAAATTCTAGTATGAATATGACATTAAGCTCACCAATGTTATAAATTTTATCACAAAATTATCGAACAGTGACTAAAATTAATTTGAAAGCAAGTTTCATGAATTTGACTCCTGAAAGGGAGCACTTGAAAATGAATCACAACAAGCTAATGAAAATGAGGATTACATACAGATGATCTAATTTAATAAAGTTAAGCAATGATCTCACAAATCCTACATACACCACATAATTGCCTCTAAAATTACCATGCATTTGAGTATTAACAGAATATTACAGCTGTGGTGTTTTTATTATTTGACAAACATTGCTGTTAAGTTCAAAAAAGTAGTCCACAAGCATTTAAATATCACATGCTTTTTTTTTTATTCTTAAATATCACATGTTTCACTAAATGGAATTCTGCTTACAGAATACAAAGAAAATGATCTCTGCAAAAACATATTTGGTTGGGAACTAATTTACAAATTGAGGAATAAAATAAAGAAGAAGCAAAGCATCAAAGAGTATTTTCACCGCAAATGAATAATTCTAGTGGAAAGGGGATGAATGACCACCATTAAACTTTTGAAAGTGCTCTAATGAACAAGCTTCAAGAAGAAGTCAATCAGTGTAGTTTCCCTTTCTTAAGAACTGGGAAACAAACTTCCTAATAATTCCTTTTTCAACTGGGAATAAGCAGAGATGATAGAGGGAGGTTGCTACCATTCCTCTCATGAAAGCTTGCCTACAAAGAAAATAAGGAACTTGCATGAATATTGTAGAAGAATGATGTAATTACATTTTAATTAATCAAAATCACAAAATTTATATTGTACTCTATCAAAATACATAATTATTATGCTTTACAAACTTCAGCTAACCACCAGGACCACTGTGTTGATAATATTGAATTAATTATAGTCTGAATGAAGCGATCCGGTCTGTCATCCATGATATTTGCATACATCACATCATTTGAATGAAAATAAACGAAAATATATGCTTTTTAAAAGAATGTGCTAACAGAGGTTAGAATTGTTGAAATCGTAAATACGTGGTCTGAATGTGAACACTGTCAGTTCCATGATTTGAACGTTAAGTTCATATATAAATAGGCGGATTTACTGTAACATGCCTGGAAATCTATCAAATAATACGGTTTTCAGATCCTGGGAGTTGTAACTTTGCAAAAGGACTGAAGGTTCCCATCATCTAGGGAAAGAAGATAATTACAACATCAGTTTCATAGGTTAACATCCCGGGATGAAGGTCAGAGGAACAACTGCTGGCAATTGGTTGGTTGGAGGCTTGGAGCCTTTAAATTCCGATAGCAGCTCATTTGATAGAAACCTCGGGAATCAATGGCACAGCTTTGTAGTAACAAGAATCAGTAGAGATCACCTTCCTGTCTTCCAAACCGAACCTTGACGTGGCTAATTGTTGGTGGAAGTCGCTGTCGCCAATTAAAAATTTGGAAGGAATCATCATCGAAGTTGCTTCAAAGTGACAAGAGAAATCAGAGATTTAAAAAAGAGCACCCATCTGTTACAAAACAGGGTAGAGATAAGTATAAGACAAGTTCAGTGTGGTCTGGGAATTTTATTTTTATGGAAAGATGTTATGTTATTGAGAAATGTCATTATAGAGGTTTGTAGTGTGCTTTAAAACAAATTTATGCAAAATAAAATGCTGGTTGCAATAAAAAACTTTAGTAAAGTTTGAGGGCTCCATTTGGCACTCAGTTCCTTCTCTGGGACAAGGCCCATTGTCACCAAGATAACAGCTCTAAATGCAATGATGACAGTTCTGCAGGAACGAATAGTTGAAACCATCATTAAGGGAATCATAGGCCCCTGACGAGAGAGAAAGGATGGCAGTATCAAGCACCCCAACATTGTCTAGATATTGTCTATTTTGGCCAATCTACACTAGGGTATGTTTGGGTGGAGGAAAAAAATTGTGGCCTTTTCTTGAAATACATGTACAATGAAAAATAAAGCTAGTCATTGTTGACAAGTAAAATCATCAATCAAATCTAATGGTGCAGGAAAATAAAGAAAATAAATATCAAGTTCTTAAACGGAAACCAATAAAGCTAAAAATTACGATGCCAATGTTAGACAGTTTTTAAAAATCCACCAATGTTATAGAAGGGAACTAGAGTGAAATGATTACAAAAGATTTCTTTAGTCAAATCTGGGGTTAGCTATGGCTCAGCTTTCTAGGGAATTTTGGAGTTTCAGAATAAAGGGGAATCGATCCTTTGCCCATTGTTGTAATAAGCATTCATAACGACTAATACCATCATTGCTTTTGACCATGTTGCCCCATGCTTGATATTATACTCGACCGTCGCAGCTCCTGAGGCAGCGCGTAGGGCAGCACAAAAGTATTTTCTTAGGACCACTAGATATTTTATCATATTCTGTGGGATTTACAAGTTACAACGCCTTTATTAAATTTTGGATGATTTGCGGTGGGCATGATGATGGCTTTTTGATCATGTTTAACTTTGTTTGATGAAAGGTCCTCGAGGCGATAATTCAATGCTGCTATTTCGTGATCTTGACATAAGCATATGAATGGACTTGCTTTCTTCTTTAACTTGGATCTCAATGTAATGGTTATCTTAAAAGATGTATAGGATACGAAATAAAATTGACTGATGATTCAGAATTGTATAGGATGTAATAACATAAATTTTTTATATTGGAGTTTCTGTATGAAAGATGAAAAATAGCTTATTATTACTATTCTTTTTTTTTAAGGTTGAAAGCCACTTTGACTATGTTTACATTGCCTAGTAATCTTTGACTTTCAAAAGAATCCCCCTTTATCTTGTATGTGGAATAATTCATTCTTATATCCCTTGTGAACCAAGAAACTTCTAATGCACATTATCTAGAACTTAGGCCAAAGTTATTAGTTTTTAATATCTTAGGAGAGTTGCCATACAAGCCTACTACCTTTCATATGGTCCTTCCTTAAATGACATCACGTTGTGAGAGGTTGGCTTTTTCTGATGATACTATATGTTTGGGGAAAAAATCCAAACTAATTAAGAAATAAAAGTAAATATTTTGCTAAACAAATATGTTATAAAGTTTGAAGAATTAGGTGAGAGGAAGAAGTAAAAGATGGAGGGGGTATTTGCTTTAAGTAAGGGATGGAGAGCAGGGAATGTGTTGGCCATTTGCCGCTGCAAAGAAATTAGGCTAAGTGGTTAAGCTAAATTGGGGTTGTCCTATGAGCTGAAGAGCCCAGTCTAGTGAGTTAGCCGAATAGCTAAAAGAATGAAAGAATTGTCAAATCCGGGGACATAGAGAGAGCCCAAAAAAAGACCCTCTCCCTACAATAAATATAGGCATTAATATAGAGAAAAAAATTATTAGAGTAGACAATTTCATTAATAAAGAATTTTCTAGGTATGAACTGATTACCAAATTAGCCCATACCAGGAGGCTGCCTCATTAGCCAAGGCTTGCTTCCATAGGCTCACTATATTGCGGAAGCATGATTGGTTAATATTGCATTAATTGTTCTGTCAAAAAGAGAGAGAGAGAAAATGCAAATTTGAATAGCCTATTCGGGTAAGTTATTTGGGTGTTATTCAGTTGGGTAGTTTGATTAAATCCTTTGTCTTTGGGTCGCCTTTACGTCCACAAAAATTATTCGACGACTCAGGGTTAGACAAATAATCCATATCCGAGAGTTGTTAAAAGTTACTCTTAACCTAATCTCCTTAAAGTGCATGGTTTAGATGACATGGCGATTTGATCGCACAACACTATATGTAACAGTTCAAGCCAATAGTGTACAAATACTGTACGTTTGACCGAAATTATGCCAAGTATCATAATTTTGTACTCAAAGGTAGCCTCTACACATTATTATAGAATATCACTCCTATAAATGGTTACTTCCCTCCATCTGTGATGTGGGTTCATTTCTTTGCCATCCTAGAACCTACTAATAGTTAAGTAACATATTGCTAGATTCATTCTCACAATATCACTCTTTACTCTTTATTCTCATTAGATCGTATCATTATAATGGTGCAAGTCAATTTATCAGACATCGACACTATGTATTGCAAGAATTTCATTGCAAATGGTATTAAACATTGTAGAAACTAAATAAATTGGTAGTTTCTTTGTTAAAATTTAAAAGTTGATTAATAACGAGTTTATACTTCATTGTTGCAGCACCATAGAAGCTCATGAGATTCAAATTATATAAAGATAAGGAAAAATAAGGGAGAAGAAGGAAATAATAACAGAAAATTTTTCTTGCAAGCCAAATGCCATCTGAAAGAAAAACTCATATTCATTTGACAAGAGAACAAAAGACTTCTAAATTTTACTACCAAATATCAAGATTCTCAAGTAAAAACCATTAATTTCAAGAAGATATATATATATAGATGACCAGGAGAACAAATTAATAATACTTCACAAGCCCGCATCCTCAAACAATTCTTGATCTTGACATGATGACCAAGTTTTGATATCTCTCCTTATAAAAGTGAGAGGAAGGTCGATGAGGAGTCGAACAGAGCAATCATCAAGAAAGTTTTTCTTTGAAGAAAACTTTCTCACAGAAGTTGTTTATGAAGAGAATTGTCAAAGTATCAACAAGCATTTGGAGACTTCAATAAAGAGAACACTCAGCCAAGGATTGAAACCTTGGGGATAGGTGATCCTTATAAAAATCCTCGAAGGAAGTCTCCAAAAATCTAAAGCTGAAAACGATGTATTCCAGAGATAGTTATGCAAGAGTGGCCACGTCAAGTTTCATACAAAACTATTGTACTAGTGACCTAGTTTGGACAACAACATAGAGGTCATTATCGACGTTTTCATTGAAAATTGCTACTTTGTCCTCCTGTTATAAAAGGCCAAAGAAGGACAATGTTCAGTGAGCTACTACTATGAAAAGAGACACAAAGAGATTTATGACACAATGACGTCTAGCGGTTAAGACAACTAGCAATCTAGAATGAGTTCACCTTTTAAAATCCTCTAGATGAAGAGGAAGAAAAGCAAAGAACTAGTTCTCTCCTAGCTATCTAAATCCCATAAGTTGAAGATGAGAAAACGCAAGCCACTTTTTTAGTTTTGCTAGTTGTCTTACTCGTAAAAAAAGTGAGAGGGAAGTTGTTTAAGATCCTAGCTAGAAGTGAGAGGGAAGTTGTCTGACACAATGATGTCTAGCAGTTAAGACAACAAGCATTTGGAGTCTTCCTGTAAAGAAACCTGTAGTTCCTCTGAATCACCAAAAACAATTCTATTTTTCTTACACGGAAGGCAAACCAAAGTGATTATCTCTTCAAAAAATTGAAAGAGGGCTAAAATAAAACGTTCAAATAAAACCTTTCATCTTGTCTAACGAGTAAGAAAAACAGCCTGATTTTCTTTCCATCATAGCTTTGGTTTTTATGGTTCGAATCAACATCCCAATTCACTCAAAAAGATATCAAATCAACATCACAATCCACTCAAAAAGATATCAGTATGGCAAACCAGAGTCTAAGCAGACTGAGATGCCAATAAATAGTTGTAACCCACAAAATCAAACAACTATACATAGCAGTATCTTGATGCAAGCATTTTTACTCAACACAGCAAAATTTGAAGTGCCCAATCCATTCAGAGAACCTTTTTTATGGTACATTCAAAGAACTTTTGATTCGTCAATCACTGTAGCATAATCAGCAACATACATTGATTCGTCAATCACTGTAGCATAATCAGCAACATACATTCACCGACGCCAATCACATTTGTAAATTAAAAACAACATTAGATCATATGAAATTGGTGAATCGCCGAATAGGTTCACTGAATCAGAAGCGCAGAGTAAACAGAGAAACAGAGCAACAGTACTAACCCAAACTCTTGCTTGTAGCAAAACAAAATATTTCAGGGCAAAGAAGAGGATGGAGCACGTTGGAACCCGTTTGCAGGTCTTACGCGGTCCTCCTGTATGGCGCATAATCGAGCAGACAAGCAGTGCCAAACCCTAGTGGCCATGAAGGCGGAGTAAGACCGGTGGAGCGGTGCGTAGAGAGGTGCAATTGTTTTATATTCACAAATTCCCATCGACGGCTGATTGGTTATATCTGCAATTTAATAGTAATAATAAATAAAATATAAAGATTATATTTATAAAATACACGCATTTAAAAATTTAATTTTAACAATTTTTAATTTTTTAAACTGATATATCTATAAAAATAAATTTCAATTTTTTAAATATTTAATAAATAGTAAAAAATAAAATAATATTTAAAAATATAATAAAAAATTTCAAATTTTTTTTAACCTATTACTAATAATAAAAAATAAAATGATATTTATAAAAATATAAAATTTATTTTTTCCCAAAAAATAATATTTTAAAAATAAGAATATTTTTATATCAAATGCTAAATAGTGCTATAATTTCTTACAAAAATTATTTAAACAATATTCTCTAAAATAATAAACTATATGGTAGAATTTCAAATACTATAATTTTATATTGAAGATGACTTTTATGTAAATATTCATATGTAAAATAATTAAATTTTAATTATATATATAACAGTCTCTATGAACACTCAAATGAAGAATTTTTTTAAAAAATTATTTTAAATGAAAAAAATTTGAAATTATAATTCTACGTGATGTTTCTCCCTAATCTGAGTACAGCGTACCTGCATGATAATTTCTTTCCAAAAAAAGTAAAAATGGGCTTGGAGTAGTTTTCAAAGCAAGTCATCATGGGCCGCTCAAAAAAGGCAAGTCATCATGGGCCGCTCACAAAAGGCAAGTCATCATGGGCCGAAACTGCATGCTTTTAGGCCCACTTAAGTCCTCTTTCTCTTTTTCCACAATCTCATTTGTCCTCCAAAAACCCTAATCGAAATCTCGCCGCCGGCTGGCTATCACTCCGATTGCCATGGCGACGACAATGAGCTCCCCCAACCTGGAGTTTCGTATGTATGAGGCCCGGTACCCGGAGGTCGACACCGCTGTCATGATCCAGGTCAAAAGCATAGCTGAAATGGGCGCTTACGTCTCCCTCCTCGAGTACAACAACGTTGAAGGCATGATCCCGTTTAACGAGCTGTCCCGCCGCCGCATCCGCAGTGTCAACTCCCTCATCCGCGTCGGCCGACAGGAGCCCGCCATGGTCGTCCGTGTTGACCGCGACAAGGGATACATCGATCTCAGTAAGCGGCGTGTCTCCGAGGAAGACATTCACGCGTGCGAGGAACGATACAACAAGAGCAAGCTCGTCCACTCCATCATGCGCCATGTCGCCGAAACTGTTGGTGTCGACCTTGAGGATCTGTACGTTCATATCGGATGGCCGCTCTACAGAAAGTTTGGTCATGCATTCGAGGTCCTCCTTCTTTCAATCCGCTTTGTCTTTCCCCCAATCCAGCCTCTTATATGAGTTTTTTGTCTTCTTTCCTTATTATTGTTGTGGCAGGCTTTCAAGTTGATCGTGTCGGATCCAGACTCATTGCTGGACTCCCTGACGAAGGAAGTGAAGGAAGTTGGGCCAGATGGGCAGGAGGTAATTCAGGCTTAGAGACAAGTTTGGCCAATTTATGATGTTTCCTGTGCTCATGCAAATTTGAAATGCGGTAGGTGACCAACGTGATGCCAGCTTTAACCGAAGAGGTCAAGGATGCGCTCGTCAAAAACATCAGGAGGAGAATGACACCACAGCCGCTGAAGATCCGTGCAGACATTGAGATGAAGTGTTTTCAGTTTGATGGTGTCCTGCATATTAAGGTCTAAAATTTATTTTTTCTTCTTATTTGTTACAGTTGGTTTGATTCTATCTTGGAACGGTCTGATTTTTTTTTTTAAAATTTTTTTTGACAGGAAGCTATGAGGAAAGCAGAGGCAGCAGGGTGTGACGATTGCCCTGTGAAAATCAAGCTAGTTGCACCTCCTCTGTATGTTCTTACCACACAGACACTGGACAAGGTTGGTAAAACGCTGGTTAATGCTATGTATTCTAGCTTACTTTCTTGTTTGTTATACTGTTCTGTATTCACGTGTTCTTTGATTTAAATCATTAATGAATCATTTAAGTTTTATTTTATGTATGCTACATGCCCAGAAAATGCATATAGGATGAGCTCAAATTACTTTTTTTTTGCATAAATTAGAGAAGCAAACAGGAGGGCTATAGCGAAGGATTAAAGAAAGGACTTTGTCATGACAAATTGTTTCCTACTAAATGGGACATGTGGGAGATCAGCTTCTGTTTGAATTTGTTGATTCTTCTTTTTATTAGTAAATTGTAGTTAAACTTTAGTAGAGAATGGGTAATACATAACCTTTTGTTTCAGGTTGTAGGGCATGATGTTATTAATTTTAAGCTTTCAAGATGCTGTCAAATGCCACGAAATGTGTTGTTAATTACTGCTTTGTCTGCTGGACTGAAGAAGTGCACAACTGTAGTCTGGAAACTTCGTTGAAAATGTAGGATTATTTGCATGTAGGTCTATAATCAATATGCACGAGAAACAATACTTGGATTATCGATCTGAATGCTAATTTAATGTCATGCTCATCTTGGAATTGCTTCATGATCTGCATTTGTGTTTGGTGTCTTTTTTTCCCTGTGGCAGATTAGCTTTCAAGGCTTGAAAACCGAATTACTGCCAATGTTAAACTATGGAGTTTGTGATTTTAATGATCATTATTAAGAACAATGAAACGAACTACAAGTGTTAAGATGGCGTGTGTGAATAAGGTCATGACATGTAATGCAGAACTGTAAAGGATCAAGGGGGTCATGAAAAAGAATAATAAGAAGAGGAACAAGAGAGTTTTAAGCTGGGAAAAATAATATTTTTTGGTGAATTCCAGGATAAGTAAGACTATTATTGCAATTTTAACAATAAGAGAAAGATATTAGAAAGTACACTTTGTTCGCTGATGGAATTATGACATAGGCTGGAAACTAGGGAAGCTACATTAAAAATGAATTATGTGATCTTATGAATATGTTTGAAAATCTGGTGTGAAAGGAAAATATAAATAAAGGTGGAAGCAAATAAAATATGAATTTTGGAACATGAAGGACGATATTGTGAAATGTGAAGGCAGAAGGGATAAAGTTGGAGATAGCATAAACCCATTTGAAGCGTTCCTCTACATGGTTAGTACATTTAGAGCCCTTCCCATATGGTATATCTCTGAAAATCTTAACCTGTTTGATGTCCATTTGTAGTACCTTTGGAGTTCTTTCTAATGACAATTCTAAAGAACCAAGCAAGGCTTAGAAAAATTGAATTTCATTCATCATAGTCTCTATGTTTATCTTTATTACATCATTACCTATATATAGACTCACAACATTACAAAACAACAAATATACCCGTGTTATATGAATACTCAAATAAAACAAGCACTAATAACTAGAACGAAACAACAAAATGCTGAAAGTAAAGGATCACCAAATTATTTAGGTAGTAGGCTATAATCCCTTCATGGAGTCGAAGGCGATCTAAATTTTCCCATATTAAACTCTATCTCTTAGAAGAACTCGGCATCGAGTTTTGAAGAGATAGAGGGGCGAGGTCTTTTAAAATTCTTTCTCTATGCAATCTGAAAAAATATGATTCTTATCAACCAATTTATACATAAGTAATGTGATCTTAGTTACTTAGACTTAGATAAGAATTTATTAATTGATAGAGCGCAATGAAAATAAATGATTCATGTAGTCGACCCCACCTAGTGTGATTAAGGCTTAGTTATTGTTGTTGTTATGATGTGAAGAACATGCCTGAACATTCCAACTCAAGACATAACCATAACCATAACCATAAGCAACTCTCTATGGCAATAAGCTTTATGGTCTTGTTGTTGGGAGAGCAGTGAGCAAGAAGCACTAGAGTGATGTTGAGATCACTGTAGTCGGGCGACATAGGCAAGATTTGTTGGCTCACTGTAGAAGAGCTGTGGTGGGCTTGCTAGAACTATGATGCAAGTCGGGCGAGCTTGCTGGAGTTTATTAGACTGGTGATGGGGCTGACGATTATTGATTGACTGGACGACGTGCATGTGTCTTGTAGACAGTGGGCTTACGGTGGCTAGATCATGCGAGTAGCAGCAAGACCATAGCCTCAGCTAGGTTGCGATGACTAGCCGTAGTTGTTGATCAAGAATTTTGAAGGCAATGATTACTGGTTATAGTGGATTAGTGGTCGTCGATGACAACTTGAAGCGTGAAGCTTTCTGACAGAGGACAGACACTATGGGGTTGTCTAAGTCAAGATGATGGCATCCTTATTGAAGGGACATCATGGTGCAGTTGGATGATGGTTGGAGGTTGGAGGAAAGGTTGTTGGAAAAATCAGTGGCAAGATGGAATGAGCAGTTTGCGAGAAGGAGTTTTAGGGTTCGGTTATGAGAGAATGAAGATGGAAAAATTACATGTAGGTCCTTAAATATTGAAAATAACTTAACAATAAATAGATTTTAAATGTAGGATGATGTGGAAGTTGACATGACACTTGTTTGGGATGTTTTAATATGGTTTAATATGGCTCATCAAATTATTTAATATGGTTTTAAGAACTAAAAGAATATCAAATTAATGGAGAGCTGTTAGTACCAATTTACAAAAACAAAGACAATATACAAGATTATGTTAACTATACAACAACAACAACAACCAAGCCTTAATCCCACTAGGTGGGGTCGGCTACATGAATCTTTTGTTTCCATTGCGTTCTATCAGTTGCCAAATTAATTATGTTAACTATAGAGGAGTTAAACTAATGAGCCATACATTAACTTGTGAGAGAATAATCAAGTATAGATTACGTCATGACACAATTATATCACAGAACTAATTCAGTTTTGTACCAAGTAGATTTATTATGGAAGTTATTCATTTGTTGAAAGATTTAATAGAGAAGTTTAGGGAGAAAAGAAGATTTGCATTTGATTTTTGCTAATTTAAACAATGCTTATCATAAAGTCCAAATGAAAGTGCTTTGGAGAGTCTTAAAAAAAGATAGTTTATGCTGTTTGCATTCAAATTTATTAAAGACATATATAATAAGGCTGTTAATTTGTTTTGTTCACTGACTATGATGTTTTGAAGTTCATTAATCATCAATCAGTTGAGTAGCAGGCATGTGGCGTGGGCAAATTTCATTCATCATCATGTCCATGTGGACTATGTTTATGCATATTATATAATTCCACCTATATATTCAGACTTATAATCTTATAAAAGGACAAATATACTGTTTCTGTACTACAAAATTACGCAAACAAAATAAACACTAATGCCTAAAATAAAGTAACAAAAAAGGAACACCAATTATCCGAATAACAACCTAAAATCCATGAATCAGGTCAAAGGCGGTATAAATGCTCCTGCATCACATTAGCACCCTTCAAAGGGATATCAATAAACTATGGTGTAGTTGTTTGACTATCTGTGAAAGCATGCATTGAGAAATTGTTTATAATGATAATCTGTGATTATTGGGAAGTATTGGATTAAGCGATGTTGCATTGTCAAGCTCCTAGCATTGAATAAATGCAAACTTTCCCTGCTGTTTATATATGATTTGCCATGGCACGGGAACCATGATGTTCCCTGTATTCCATTAGTTATATTTATTCCAGCTTAATAAAAAAGAAGCATCCTAAAAGCAGAACTCCATTAAATTATATATATTCTTTTTATGATTCATAATGTATGTTTCATGTTTTCAATGAACAGGAGAAAGGGATCAGTGTTCTCAACAATGCGATCAAGGCTTGCAATGAAGAGATAGAGCGTGAGAAAGGGAAGCTTGTCATGAAGGAGGCACCAAGAGCTGTGAGTCTCATTTTACTGGCCTTTTTGTTGGAAGAGAGAATTATCATCCTAGATATTGTTTTATTGGGTGACTTCAGCCTTTCACCCCTTTTTCCCCTTGACTATATTTTTCTTGTATTTTCCTTCACCGTCCCAAGGCCCTGACTATACAATATAGTATTGTATAGGTTTTCACTCAACAGTTAGGCTGACTTATTATTACCTATATGTTATGAGTTTGGATTCGTGAAATGGCCTCTCTGATAAGCGGTTGCCAAGATGCGAATATCAACTCTTCTTAAGATTTTGCAATGTGAGAGCTGTATGACATCATCTACCCTCTTTAGCTTGAATATGACATAATCCATTAGAAAGATGTATAATTTGCTCTCTCTATAAAGGACTTGAAATACCTTGCTTACGTATCATTGGGAAATGCATTAATATAAATATGATAATAGGAAGAGGCAATACAAAAGTATGCAAACTATAAAAGCAAGTCAAAGTGGATTGGCCCACTACAACAGTTCCATGTAATATGTCTACCAAAGGCAATCCTATTACAGGAATAGCTTCAGGCCTGTGATGATTTTTACTGCCCAATACTCAATTTGGTCCCAAGATAAGGAATAACCAGTTACACTAAAAGATGTTGTTAATACAAGTAGTACTACTCTTGTAACTCAAGTTAATATATGTGGTTTTTTAAACCCACCTAGGTTGCAAAATGGATCGAAAGTTTGGGTATTATATCCTTTGCTATCCAAGTATGTCAGCTTTAACTCAACAAAGCTAATGGAACACGAATTCTTAAAAAAATTCTAAGATCAAGCCAAAGCCGACTCGACCTATTTTAAGCCAAGCAAAGACATCATTGTGACACCAGCGCAAAATCTTTTAAAATCATATACATTATCGACTTATGTCAATTATTAGGGTTCAACTTTTGAATCCTTTTTCGGTTATTATTTTTGTCCAATGCAACTTGTAATTTTTGCTCTAAATTATCCAAATCTTTTTGTATAATTTCTAAGTTGCTTCCCTATCCTTTTGTCCTTTAACTTCAACAAAAATGTTATATAATAGTTAGGGTTAATTACTGAAAGGTCCCTATAGTTAATCCCTAATTACACTTTGGTTCATTGTTTTTATAACTTTTTGATAGATCCCCATTTTAAAAACTTTGTAACAATAAAAATCTTTTAAAATTATGACTATTAGATAGAAGGTTCAAATTAACGATTTTTGTCATCATCTTAGCAATATTTCGTTATTTTATTTATCAAATTCCGCCATACTTTGTCTCTTTCTTTCGCCTTTCTCTCCCCAGCGATTAGAGCGTGCACCACCGATGGAGAAAGCAGTAGAGTAGGGCGGCAGAGGAGCGGTGATAGTGGTGAAGGGGAGGTGGAGGAATAAGCCAAAAAGGGCGGGGGAGAGGTATTGTTCACTTTAGCTTTAGGGAACTACGTGACTTGAGCACTTTTCAGGAGATCACCCATCCCACGTCTCCCTCCCTTTCAGATGTGGGATGATTGATTCCTGTGCCCCTCTCACCGCTATTTATCAGCCTAGAAGCCTATCATGAGCTGTACTTTACCTCAATGATTTCTTTCTCTTAGGATATTACCCAACGATCACTCTCTGTCCTCTTCGGCCACGGGTGTCAGAGAGAGAGGGTATGGGAGAATGGCATGTTTTTAAAAATTTGAAAAAATATAAAGGGTAAAATCAAATATATGCCAGTGATAACTGTGGAGGGATTTCGTTTATAATATTAGATAAATTGTGGACTTATCAATTTTTTTTTAAAAACTATGCACTAAAATATAATTAGGTTATTTTATAATTTTGGTCTTGATAGTTGCTGGTCTGATTTTCACTTATATAATAATTAACTTAGCCTTGCTAGGCATCCACGTTAAATTTTTCATTTCTATAATTCTTTCTTTTATTACTAGTGATTTAGTGTGCAGCCTGAACCCAAGCCATTTAATAAGATGCCTGAAAGTTTTTGGTGTGAGCCTGTCTCCAAAAATAACTGATCATGTGACCTTAAATTTCTTAGTTGAGTTGTTGAGTTTGGTTATATGTTATAACTCAAAAAAAATTTTGTTTTCATAGCTCAAATGACTAATTGATCACAACGGCTTATGTAGGTGAGCGAACGTGAGGACAAGCTGCTTGCTGAGCATATGGCTAAACTGCAATCTGCAAACGAGGAGGTTGACGGTGACATAGATAGTGACGAAGAGGAAGATACAGGAATGGGTGAAGTAGATGTTGAAAATTCCGGCATCGCTGAGTAAAGAAATCCTAAAAGGGAACGGTAAAAGGTAGTTTAGCAGAATCAAAATTCCATCACTCAATTGTGAAGAGTTGTATAGCCGAGCAAACTTCTGAGTATTCTGCTCAGTTCTGCCAAAAGTATTGAAGATAAGCTTTTAATCTTGTTACATGTTTTGGTTAATTCTGTGATTGATTTCTGAATAATGTGCCTCTGGTTGTAATTTATTCTCTATTTGTTTTGTGAGTGCTGTAGAACTTTTGTAGTGATATCTTGTGCTCTAGATTGGCTGCAGGATTATGACCCTATTGATTTTTTTGAGTAAATTTATTAGTTTTGTGGTTCCACCTTCAATTATACAAGTAATCATATTCCACTGAATTCTAGTTTTAATTTTAGTTTGAGTTTGATTCAAAGTTAATTAAAATTATGGTTTTTGTTTGGTTTTTGTACTGAAACAATCTCAGCTAGCTCATAGCTGGCCATTTCCTGAAGATAATTTATTATACATCTTAGAATATGCATATGTATATATGCATTAAATTTTTTTTATAAGCTATACATGCATTATTTGTGTAACTTAAATTTGTTTACTATTCACTTTCTAACATATGTATATCTATTGTATGTGTTCAACATGAAAGTTTTTTTTTGGGTACATATTAAATTGATTTTGAGTTAAATTGATAATTTTTTTAAAGGATTTGATTTTCTACTCTAGAAAACACTACAGGTTTTTACAATAGGGCAGTTTTAGGCTTTTTTTTGACAACAATCTAAAAATAAATAAATAAATAAATATTTTATTAATATTGTAAATATGATATTGGTTTTAGTTTTTATGCCAAACAAAAATTTAAAAAAAACTATCTAAGAAATATATCAAGTAGAAGAATAAGAAACATTACCGTCTCTTTAAATTTAATAGGCACTGCAAGGTTTTTTTTTTTTTTTTTAATTTATTTACATCAAGCTCCTTCCGCACTCGAACTACAGTTCTCGAAAGCATGCTACTATAATACTCTCTTTCGATGCTCAAAAAAAGAAGGAAAAAAAAATTCTCTCTTTCGGTAACAGCGAGCAAGCTCTCTTCGGCTCGATGGCAGTGGCGGCAGGGAAGTGGAGTGGGACGGCGATGCTCGTCATTGACATGCAGGTCTGATTCTGAGATCTTGCGGTTTTCGATTTGTTCTTAATCCCGAAATCTTTTGCGTTTTTCTTTTTCATCATCATCCGTATACTTTTCCTTCGCGCCGTTAATTGGTGGGTGATTGCTGATTGGGGTTACTTAATTTTGGTTCCCAGAACGATTTCATTTTACCCGAGGGTCCTATGTACGTCGCCGGCGGCAAGGCCATCGTCCCGGCAGTTATTCATGCCGTTTCCGTAGCTCGGGACCGCGGAATCCCTGTTATTTGGGTTAGATTGCACTCTTGTACTCTTTATGAGTTTATTTTCTGTTACATAAACAGATTCCTTTCTGCTTTGAAATACTGATGAAATTTAGTCATTGAAGATTTATCTTGGGTAACATTCTGTTAACGTGTGGTTCCAGCACTATATTTCAGCCGTACATGTGGCACCTCGAGAGGCACGCTAATCCTCTATCTTGATAATTAATCACTAATGGGCTTTGCTTTTGCAGATCTCAAACATCGGACTCGACGATTCAGCCTTTCACCAAACAGCGTCGACTAGGATTGAGCTACGATATATCCCAGCTCTCCCCAAACATCGTGAACGATATATCCCAGCTCTCCCCAAACATCATGGACGATATATCCCAGCTCTCCCCAAACATCAGGAACGATAGTTCGAGCCATCTTCAATATCATCGGTGACGATGTTTCTCAGCCGCGTCTGTCGCTGTCAGCGTGCCACGACCGCACCATTTTCAATGCTGCACGCTCCTGCTAGTCACACAAACCAAGGGCCGGCATGCTTCAGCTATCACGGACCATGAAAAGAAGTACGAAGATCAAGGGGACATGCTCTCCACCCATTGCTTCCAGCTCCTTCGGTGGCCGACAGCAGTGGGACCACCAATGCAGGCCTAGCAATTGTATATATTACTTTCCTCCGGAAAAGCCGGACGGAGCTCTTCTTCCTTCCGCCTATAAATACCTTTGAACAGGCTTCAAGGAGAGAGACATATGCCGGATCTTTTCTTCCCTACTATTTCTACCATTGTATTGAGCCCAACGGCTCTCTTTCTTGAGATATATAGTGGAAGACTCAAGCTGATCCGGTGGACGTAGGGGATTTCATCCCTGAATCACCTTAAACTTCTGTGTGTTTTTCTGGATGCTTTTCTCTCTCATTTAAGCCATAATTATCAGGCTTAGCTCTCTGCATACCGCTGTCTCTCGGGACCCACTTCTTCTCACGTCAACATTTCAAAAGAGATTCTTCCTGGGTAAGTAAAAGAATATGCTAAATTGATTCAAATTAGGTTTTTGTTTGAAAGAACAAAATTTAATAATGGTGAGCATTGATTCCAAAATTTGTCAACTTAGATGGAATCTTGATCTCATGCCTGGGAGATTGTTAAGCGTGGGGTCTTTAAGCCAATTGTTGAGGAGGGAAGATTGAAAATGGAGGTCATGACAGAAAATATAAAATTTAAGAAAAATAAAAGGGAAAAATAGGCAACACACTTTTACATGAAAATCCCTCAGCTAGGCAAATTTGTGGTGCCAATTTTTGAGTGCGGTTTGTAAGCAATTTCCATTAGTTCTTGTCCAATTTCAAGGTGGGGAGTTATACGGGATATTTCCCAGAGAATTTTACCAGACAATGTTGACAAGAGGATTACAAGAATTTAGGATTAATAGGGTTATAATGAACTTAAGGCATTGGCATCGTGAAAGTATGTGATGTCCCCCTTTCGGGACACCACGACAACTCTCTTAAATCATAAGGGAGATTATACATAAAACATTTAACTTTAACAAAACAAAACAATTCAACACATACAGCGGAAGCAATATAATTTAAATAACAAACTAATTTACAAGTAACATATTTAACACACATTTATTTATTCACAGGTCATAATATTCATCTGATTTATTACAATAAAAAAAACATCAAATCGATATACAAATTTCCCTTGATTTAGTGCTCGTAGATCCCTCGTGTGTCTTTTTCTTCACCAGTACCTGTCAATAAAGGCATCAGTCCACCGACCTCAGGACTGAGTATGCAATAAGCACTAACTTGCTACATAAAAATTATTTACAAGCAACATACATTATTCTTTCTTATCAGCATCTTTAACAGTCATAACATAAATGCTGATGTCACATTAACATGCAATATAAGTAATACGCTGTAAATGCTTTTTATTCTTTATACTTTTATCTTTCAGGCTCTGATTTTTTGAATTATGCCTCAACTGCCTCTTTTTCACATCACATATACATAGGATCCGTGGTAACTCCTATTCCCCATAAATGGAGGAGTGCCACATATACAATCATCCCCGCTAGTTAGCAGGTTGTTTACATCTTGGCAATCATCCCCGATATTTGACAAGTTATCATATCACATTGCTCGAGCATAGACAAGGACATAAACGCGACAAGAAATTCTTTTTAATTCATTGTCGATTTTTAAAATATCTTTATAGTTACATTTAGTTATTCCAAGTTCACAGATCTCATTTTGCCTTTAAACTTAATAAACAACTCAATAATGCACTATATACACATCATCATACTTTTGATATTCTTGTAGATTTATTTTAGCATAGAAATCAATGTTCTATTTTACGATTAATTAATCATGCAACTTGATAAGAAATCATGCATATAACGAATCATTTGAAATAATAACAATTCCAGTAATATGAATTTAACTATAAAACAAGCATTTAACTGTACATATCATTTTTAATTCAACATAACACATAAAAACACATATATCAAATTAATTGATTAATTTGCAGATTTAATTTAATAAACAACTTAGAACTCTTGCCTACCTCTTATACGGCATGTTGATAACTCGACGTAAGGCAGAGAAATACGAGCAAAAATTTGGACGAGAAAACCGGTTTAATCCCTTTTCCTCCTCTTCTTCTCCTTCTTCTGCTTTTGCTGGCTGCGGGCACTGCAGCCGCTGCTGCGTTGTTGGCTTGGGCTCGGCGGAACAGGCGAATGCGGAAAGGCGGGCAGCAAAGAGAAACCGAGAGGGAGAAATTCTTTTCTCTCTCCAAGCGCGGGCGACACGCAGAAAAGGCAGAGGCGATCCCATTTAATGGGAAATTGCAATTTAGTCATCCTATTTTTATTCTCTTATAAATGGGTCCAAAACTCTTATTTTTAGATCCAAAAATATTTCTTTTAGGTCTAAAACAACCAGTCATCATTATTTGGGTGTCACAAAGTATCCTCATGGTCACCCCTTTTTTAGGTGTCTTCTTGGTGTTCGAGCTCCTAGGCAGCTCCAATGGTGGTTTCTTCTTTGTGTAAGTGCCCTTTGTTGGTGTGTGCACATTGCCAAGATAAAGGAGGAAGATTTGGTATGGCAATCTTTGCTGTAAAGGAATGGTCATTACATGATTTTCATTGTAAAGTGAAGGCCGCCTTAGTGGGGAATGGAGACATTCTTCACTTTACGTTTCTTAGTTGGATAAAGGGTGGTTGAATGAAATTATTAATGCGATTATTCCAATTAGAGTGAATATCATACATGGAATAATGGTAAAAATTGTTACTCATATCCATCATTTAAATAAATAGAAAAAGAATCTCTAATTCATTCGAAAACGAAATAGCATTGTTAATCTCAAAATTTTCTTTTTCAATGTCAAAATATATAGAATAATTGTCACCATTACTATTCCGAAATTAAAAGGTATCATCCGAGATCAAACTCTAAATGTTCTTGCTAGTAAAGAAATAATTTAGATAATTAACATTACTGAAATTAGAAATGCTACTATGACTCCAACTAGGAATGTTTTTCTCCACATTATTTAGAATAGGTTCTTCATTTCCACTAGTATATCTAATATCATTATTTGTTTTTTCTCCTATTAGTTTTGAACAGTGCATGCTGAAAAAAGCTTCTTCATCTATAACCCATTCAATTTAGATTGGTAAAATTGTACGGAATTTAGGAAACCATGTGTTATGGCTTGAATCAGTAGTCAAATCTTTTTTTTTGATTGGAATGATTGACAATTGAATTCAAATTTTCTCATTATTTGACTATCGATAACATAATGTGAAAAGAAGACTTGGTTCCAAGTTTTTCAAGAGTACTGGCGTTTTAATTTTTCAGTTCTTTGCCTTAGGATTAGCTAGTTCTATATCTTGATAGGACTAGGAAGGGATGTAACTTAGTGATAGAGTGTCAGCTTGCCGTGGTGAACTATTTCATCTTTTCAAAAAATTTAGTCATGAGCATAACGACCATATTTTTTTAATGGAGAAAGGAACCTATAATTCACTTTTTTGAAAATTTTCAAATGAACAATTAAAAGTATAGTTACGAGCATAATGACCTTATTTTTTTTGATTGAGAGAAGAACCTATAATACACTTTTTGGGAAATTTTCAATGGATAATTTTAATGAAATCTTTAATTTTTTTTATAACTCTATGTATTCCTCTATCTGTAGAGTACACTGAATTGCTATAATAGATTATTTACTGTCTATACTTTTAGTATCTAATTTCATAATTTAAGAAAAATGAAAATAAAAAAGAAACATATTGATTATATCAAAATGAAGATGCACCAAGAACTCCAGTTTATCATGGGTAGGGACTCTATTATTGATATAGTTGTTTAAATTGTAAATTACATTTTCATACCACCAATGCTACTATTGATATTGTTGGGTTTGTGGAAGAAATAGCTTATAAGCAGTGGATTCTACACTATCCCTTGAACCATACTTTGAAATAGGATTATTGACAGAATTCTTTTTGGAGAATATTAGTAAATTCCAAGATCCATCTCGTCGTCGAGTAGTTAGAACAATTTATTTGATTAGCACTGCAATAGCCCTATCGAGAAATCCCATGAAAGGAACATAGGAGTTTGTCTCTAGGTATTTGACCAAATAGTATTATCTAATTCCTATAGAACCTATCACTACCTCTAGAAGATGGAGAATGAAAATTGTTAGTCCTACGCAAGGTTTATGTATAAGCATGCTACTTTATGTGCTCTTTTTTTTAAAATTTGTCAGTGTAGTTGCTAAAGTTGTATGATTTCGTTTTTCACATATGTTTAACCGATGCTATGAAAGGTTTCACTCCCATTTCAGCTCTTATACACACTATTATTTTGGTAGCATCAGGAATATTTTTATAGTTTGGCTTCTTCTTCTTTTTGTAATTTTATTTTACATAATGATTTTTATTTTCCTAATAGACATTACTTATTTTTTGAGACCTCGTTATATGTTGTTGTTGTTGTTGTTATATGTTCTATCCATAAATGCTATGATCGCTAGTTCATACTATACTAGACTTAGTTGCATTTGATTGGAATTAAGAGAATAACACAAATGTATTTTACTTGAATTTTCTTGCAAGATCTCAAAGTATTTTTGAACCTACAAATATTGGCAATACAAGAAGTATTATTAACCCAGAAAACTAACTCATGATAAAGACAGTATAAATTTTTGCCCAAAAAATCTTTCAACAAATTGAGATTTATTTATCCTCATATTTTTATATTTCTTTTTAGTCCAAAAGTTGGTTAGCTTCTCAGTTTTTTACTAACCGGAATAAAAGAGTTAGTAGATCTTTTCCACCGAAAATGGGGATAAGCTTGAGTTATGTAATCACTGAATCGACTCAATCATCAAGTCATATATTCTTTCCAAACTACCATCGTCGAAGAAAGTATAAAAAATGGGAATCTGCGTACCGATATTTTCCATCAAAGGTTCAAGTCATAACAATTGAGAGGCTATATAACTCAACTCTTGCATAATTACTATTATATAGTTGGTTTTTTTGGGCACTTCAATAGTTTTCAATTATTTTAGTGCATTTTACATATTGAAGAGTAGCTTTTAGACCACCTAAAAAGAATATTTTATTTGATCCATATCTTGACATACAAAGTCCAATGAGGACAATTTTGAAATGGTAATCTATAAAAAAAACTATATATGATTGGTTCGGGGAAAGTCTCAAAATTCAAATGATTGCCGATGATATAATTATTATCTAGTAAATTTGTTCCTCATGTCAGTATATTTTATTCCCAAGTTTAGATTTTCAATCTTTATAGTTACAATGATAAAAAATTAAAGTATCACTATATTTGTATCTTTTTCTACTTCTTTCGAGCATAAGATAACCTTAAGAGATTGTGATTTTCTATCATTTGGGTTCCCATAGGAATGTTCTACAGGGTTTATAACTACTACTCTTATTGTAGGATGCTTACCTAGCCAACACTTAGATTTGGCTCTAGCCAAATGTTTTTGGCTCATCTCAACATTATCCACTTGTTTGATTGTTGCTAAGTCAGCTGTGAGATGCACTACCTTGAGGTGGAAACTTGGGTTTGGGTCACAATATAGCTACCTCAATCATTTCGTGGTTCGGTCACAATGTGGGTCTGACAGATGTGGCTCTTGGAGACCTAGAACTATCTAGTAGTTTGGGCATGGGATGGACCAATGAACTATTTTGCGGAAATCCAATGTGTTAGGTTTGATACTAATTCTTGTGAGGGAGATTTTGGATGGCTAAGCGGTTGTATGTTGTGTTGCCTCGTGTGATCTCTATGACATAGTTGTTTAGGCACCGGGCTTCTTGTTTGACTATTAATTATGATTCTTCGACTTGACTCGTAGTGTTGAGGTGTTCTCCATGACGTGTAGGACCCAGATTTATTAGCAAGCATTTGTATTATGAGGAACTGATTACAAATGAATGTGCAGTAGCCGCTTTAGCTTTGTATGATACTTGGAATCAATTTAATAGTCATTTTTCTTAACTTTCATCATGTGATTTTCTGAAGCTGTGCCACAGTTAAATCATGGTAATTTGTTATGGAGTTTTATGTAAACTTTAGACTTAACAATATAACAGTCAATAATGATGATTTCCCATGATTTGTATCATGGGAATTTGTTGTGGAGTTTTATGTAAACTTTAAACTTAACAATATAATAGTCAACAATGATGATTTCTCATGATTTGTATCATGGGAATTTGTTATTGAGGTTTATGTAAACTTTAGACTTGACAATAGTCAAGAATGTTGATTTCTCTTGATTTGTTAGTGGGAAAAGCATTTTATTTAACATGTTGCTTCTTTGTTGCATTTCTACACATATGATCATCGTTTTGATGATCAAGTAATTCATCTTCCCCTTCCTTACAACTGTGAACATTTATAGGATTCTGGCCCATTCAGTGTTTGTAAACCAATGAGCAATGTATGTAGTTATTATTTTATTTGATAATTAATTATTGGGTACATATAACATAGTAACGAAGTGAACGTAGTAGGCGTGGCATAAGGTGTTTCCTTGTTTCCATCCTTCCAAATATGGGCTAATCACTAAAATGAGCTACAGTTGACATTGTTGCTTACCTCGAGTCACTACCAATTGCTTCTTCCAGTTTTTTTGTTTGTCTAGAGCTTTGATGCTGTTACCTGTATATGCAATTCTACCTCTTATAAATAACTGTGTGACATACATATGCATGTATGTGTATATGCATAATTGAAGTCATACGAGCTACCTTGGAGTATCAAGAAAATCAATTCTAAGTTCAAGTTAATTGAAATTCCAACATTATTTTGAGCTTCAACCACAATTGCTAGTACTCTGCGCATAACATTGTCCAATGATGCTCTCAAACTATAATGTTTTGCTACGGTATGGATCTTCTTTTTCTTGAAATTTTGTCATCATTTTTACCATCTTTAATTTAGGTTGTAAGAGAACATGACCCCTTTGGGAGAGATGTTGAGGTCTTTCGGAGGAATCTTTATGCAAATGGGAAAGGACCTACAGTGGAAGGGTCAAAAGGGGCAGAACTAGTTGAAGGGCTTGCACCGATATTTGGAGAATATAAACTGGTGAAAACACGCTTCAGTGCATTCTTTAACACAAACTTGAATTCACTTCTTCAAAGCACTGGAATCAATAGTTTGGTTATTGTTGGTAAGTATTACGTTTTATACATAAATATGTGCACAAAGCAGCACAACTTCTCACATAACTGTATTTGATATTTATGTTAGCAATATTTGCCTCTTTAGCTTCGGATAACTTGAAATATGAGAATATAGTTTGTCTTATTGGATTCCTTTTTAATAGAGTGCAATGAAAGTAAAAGATTCATGTAATGACCCCCCATAGAGGGATAAAGGTTTAGTTTTTCGCGGGAAATATTTTTAATTTTTGCGGGTTTTAAAACTGTTGTTTCACAAGCTGAGAACAACTACCATTCCATTAATCCTGAATTTAATAATAATTATAAATTTATAATATAAAAATAGAAATAATATAATATAAATCACTATGGGAGTTAACTTGAACTTTTTTTGAGTTATTCATTCTCAACTCAAACTCTATCATCAAAATCTTGAGTATGACTCGAAACTCTACTCAAAATTATTGATTTTGATTTCGACTTGAGCCAAAAATCATGCTATTTTCAAGTTTAGAATATTACCCATAAAAACCAAATTATCTTTTTAAGGTTACAAATTTATTTCAATTACTTATTCTTTATATCTCAAGGAAGCATAGAAGAGCATGTCTCTTTAGGTAAACAATGAAGAATATCCAACATTAAACATTGAAGAATATCCATGTAAATGTTGGAAGTGGAACTGGATTACAACCATTTGGCTGTCCTTTTTTTTTCTATTGAGAGAATATGATTATAGCAGATTGATTAATTGGCATATTAACTATTTGGGTTTATTTCAATATTTCTTTCAACTGTAAATGTTTATCATCTTATTGCATTAATACAGGAGTTCAAACACCAAATTGTATTAGACAAACCGTATTTGATGCTGTAGCATCAAATTACCAGCCTGTTACTGTGATTGTTGATGCAACAGCTGCTGCTACGCCAGTAGTACATACTGGTAAGAGATCACTTAATTTTAAATTTTTATGAACATATTGACTGCTTATTCTACAATCTACATAAAATCTTTGATTACACTAAGCAAATAACTAGGATTGGGAAAGGAGCTCGGCTGTTTGGTTTGGATGATCCTGAATTTGGCCGAAATCTGTCAGCTCAATTTGGCCTGACATAGTTCAATAAATGAGTTAAAATTTACAACCCAAACACGATTCAAATTTTCTTATGGTGTTCTCGAACTTGTCCCTAGTTGAGTGTGGGTAGGCTTGTGCATTCGGTTTAATTAATTGGTTTGGTGACCAAACTAAAAAAAAAAAGATTGAGTTCAATTTTAAATTTAATGAAACTAAACCAACCAAATTAGATTATAAACCAAACAAATATCGGTTTGGTTTGGTTCGGTTCGGTTCGGTTAAAATCATATTTTTTATCTCAAAAATTTTCTTAATCTTTTTATAATGCTATTAAATATTGCTATATTAATATCTAGATAATAGCTTTAATATAAGAGTAATTTAGCACAATAAGTAATTTAATTTAATAATTCAATCGCATCACCAAAATAAACTAACAAAAAAAGTAAGAAGAATTCAGAAGCAATTGCACACATCATTACATCAATATCACAGTATAATCAAAATTACATAACAAAAATTTCATATGTTTATCAAAATGATGAATATTTTTTCAAGTTTTTAGACAATCTTCATTGTAAGAATTCATCCTAATTACCATACTTGAAAAACATGCGTTAAATAATTAGCATAAAAATACACTAAATAATTAACATAAAAATACATTATGAAAACTCATAAATGTATATATATACTATCACTTTAATAGATTCAAAGTCAATAGTGTAAAACTACTATAATACAATTGAATCGGCCTAACCCGAAAATCATATTTATACGTAGGTTATTTAACAATCGATTAATTCGGTCAATTTAGTTTCCAAACATGTGAAACCAAACTCAAACCAATTAACCGAAATACTCAAAATATCAGACCATCATCAAACCGTTAGATTCTAAACCAAACCAAAACCATTAAATTTAAACGGTTCGATTCAATTTTTTTGTTTAAACTATAGTTTGCACACCCTTAAGTGTGGGTCAATCTGCTAACCTTGTAGCACAGAATTTTATCAAAAACATTTTAAGTTCTTAATGTCGGTCAAACTACCCATCCGGTCCCAACTCTGTGGAACACGGACCTACCCAACTTTTTAATAAATGATCAAAATTCATAACCCTAGCTTTATCTAAATAAATACTTGTAGCGGCCTGAATTTTGAATTGTTTGGTTGGACTAGGGCTGAGTTTCTTGGGTCTGTTCTTGTATCACCATTACCATATTGATAAGTAATATAAGTTAATTGCATGGTATGAAGCTCAAATATCCTGCTGCATTTTTAGAATCATCTGAGCTCATGGGATGTATATTAAATGTACTAACTTATTTTCCTTGTACCAGCCAACATTCATGACATGAAAAACATAGGAGTGGTAACACCTACTCTGGAGGAATGGTGCAGCACAGACGCTTGATTTGCTAGCAAAGCTTCCAATCTTCTTTTGTAGTTCAACTCCAACTACATTATCAGGTCTGGCTTGCTTGGCAAATTTTACTGTAATGCTCTTAATTACCGTTAAAATACTGTTGTTTTGCGTTTATTATCTTGGTTTTTCACTTGTTAGTATTTTTGTTGATGTATAGAATATTTTTCTAATATTTCTGCTTGATATTTTATGTTGTATTAGTTTTAGTTTATTACAGTCTTGTTAAATAACATCTTATCTTTCATCTATGACATCTATAATGGCATCTTGTTTAACTATTTGTAACAAGTTTATTGTTTGTTATACATGTATTGCGTTCTGCTTACATGTCCAAATTACTTGAGCTACTAGTTTATAATCTTTGGGTCGAATAGTTAGTGTAGCTTTTCATGCACTGTTATTCTAAATCACGCTACAGATTTAACTTGACATTGCCATTTTTGCAATATTAGATTTTTGTTAGGGGAAGTTTTGGTTCAATGTAACTGTGTTGCCGTGATTATTTGAAAAAAAGAATTATTTAATTTGATGATATGTTTTTTTTTTGGATAAAAGGATTTCATTCATTCTTTGATAGAAAAATTGTTGCAATCATTCTCGCATATGTTTATAATAAAATCTGGTAAAACACCTCGCCAAAGCAAAAATCTTTTTATTGAGAGCGCAAATTTGGCTAGATTGTGAGCAATAGAATTCCCTTCGCGCTTTGTGTGGGATACTTGGTGAGTCCTGAACAAATTTAAATGATTTTAACAGTATTTAATGCAAAATCCAATCAAAGAATAGTTGTTGAATGAGCGCAATAATGATCTACCTTGAGCCACCTTCAAGAATAATATCTTATAATGCAAACTCCGTAGACATCTGAATGGCTTTCTTCGCTACAATTCCTTCTTCATAAAGGGGATTAAGGGCTCCACTCATATTAGCTGTTAGGCTTGTGATGGGTTGGCTGAGATGATTTCTAACAATAACACCAAACCCAATACAATCTTTTTCAGTGTCAACAGCAACATCAAAATTAACTTTGCAGATAAAAGGGGGAGGAGCTCTCCACTTAGCGTTGGAGGTTAAGGCATCTTTGATTGGTTTCCGATTGGCTTCTTCATACTCTTCCAAATAGCTCTTGGTAAAGTCTACAATGTCTTCTGGTTTGCGAGCAGATCTTACTGGGTGTATGGAGTGTGTACACTGCAAACTGTTATAAAGTAACATGGACCTAAACCAGTACAAATATTGCACCAAAAATTTTATTTATAAAAAATCTATCAAATTGCCGAAATATGAAATAAAATACTATAACAAAATAAGGAGTTATACACAAAAATTTAACATATAAATGTATTTATTTTAAAAAATGTGAAAAAATTTAGAAGTAATTTTATATTAAATAAGTAATTAGAACCTAAGATCATGATTAAAGAAAATCAAGATTAAGAAAAGTTAAGATACCAAATTATAATTTTTTAAATATAAAACAAAGACTAAGATTAATCGTGAGACCAAATTATAATTATCAAGACTAAGAGAGATTATGGTATCAAATTAACATTCCTAAAGATTGGCTAAAAGAAATACTGAGCAAATAATAATTATCGTTGTAAGGATTTAGGATATAAGAGTAACACTATAAAAAATTGGGATAATAAATTATAATTTTTTAGACCTTATACAAAGATTAAGATAAATTAGAGACCAAATCATAATTTTATTTTAAGTAGTTAGGACCTAAGACTAACATTAAGAAAAATTATGGGACTATTAAATTTTTATTTTAAGAAATTAAGACTTAAAACCAAAACTAAGAAATTAGTAGATCAAATTATAATTTTTTAGAACCTAAGGCTAAGTCTAAGGTAAGCCGGTGAGCCAAATTATAACTTCTTATGATCTAATGAAAGATAAAAAAAAGATTCAACTGATAATTTTTGCAAGGAATGAAAATATGTAATTTAGACAAGTTTTACCCTTTTAGGCCATCCAAATGACACATGCTGGCCACCAAGTACTAAATTATAATTTATGAAGACCTAAATCAAAGACTAAGATAAATTATAATTTATCAACAACAAATGATAATTTTTATAAGCAATTAAGATCTAAAATAAAGACTAAAAAAATTGAAAAACTATTTTATAAGTTTTCACCTATTCTTATCTTATCTCATGCGCTTCTCTCACTTTGCGCACACGTTGAACCCATTTGGTAGCCCTCTTCTCACTCACTCTCTCTCTCTCTCTTCTCTCTACTCAAAATTTTTTAATTTAAAAAGCTAAAAATAGGGTTTAAGTATAGTTTTTTAAGGGCAAAATTGAAATATTTTAATTTCAACAAGGGCAAAAATGAAAAATCTTAATTTCAACAACTTGGTACCACCTTTAATAAGATATATAAGATTATTATTATTATCATTATTATTATTATTATCAATTTATCATTATTGTCATATTATTATTATTAAATTTCATGTAACAGCTTACCTCCAAGAAAATGCTTCCATCCAAGACCATGTGATGACGGTGTAGATCAGATCCACCAGGCAGAACTAAGATGTCCGGAACAATATCATCCTCTTTAACCTACGCCA
The DNA here is from genome assembly GCA_019297695.1 of Apostasia ramifera. Taxonomy (NCBI): domain Eukaryota; kingdom Viridiplantae; phylum Streptophyta; class Magnoliopsida; order Asparagales; family Orchidaceae; genus Apostasia; species Apostasia ramifera. Next base: position 5,786 of record JAEMOT010002584.1, on the reverse strand, counting down.
AAACATAGGTTTTTCATAAATTGTAAAACTATCTCTAATGTAATTGGAAAACAGACAATGTTACAAAGTAATTGAAGACAAAGGGAATTCTTGAAAGTAATTCCAACCAAAAGACGTGCCCAAAATAAATGAAGAATTCAAAACTTGGACAGGGCAGGGATTTCTTAGGTAATAGTGAAATCAATTAGCTATATATTTTCTTACGTACAATAGTTCAAAACTTGCTCGGGTCATTACATTTGATACACTGAAAGCATCATTTGAATCAAGAAAAAAAAAGGAACAGATTAAGTTTGAAATAAAATGCAACAAAGAACTATCAAAACAAAAAGAAATGCAACAAAGAAGTAATGCCATCATTCAAATCTTACAGTCCATATCACGGGAATTCAATGATTATTAAAAGATCATTGACACATTAATCAGAAGAAAAATGCGGTTCAAAAATTTAAAAAATGCGTAAGTCCAAATGCACTCGTGGAAAGTCTGATAATTTAGATGATACTAATTTACCCTCTAAATTCAAATTAAAAGACATTAAGAACCCAATAGTACGAGACATGAATAGCCAATTATAATGATCAGCCAATATACTAATAGCATTCCAAAGTTTAAATCAGTAGTACCATTGTATGACGGAAATAAACTAAAATTACTGATTTATTGCAAATTATTGTTTATTACAAATATTTAAGAAGATCCATAAATTTTGCAAAATAATGTCTTGAAACAAGCTAAAAAAAAAATTAAATTGTTAAAAAATTACAAAGTAGATCATCAAATATGTTGCTGCGTATTATAAGGAAAAACAATAAATTCTAGATTTAAGGCATTTACAGCTCTATAGTACCTGAATACTGATCAAATATGCAGCCAAGGTTAATAATAACTAGAGAAATGCATTGTAGCCCCCATAAGTGACCTCAAACTTTGAATCCAACTAGAATTTTTATATGACATTTATGAGGCAATGGTGCAACATAGAAAAGTAACTTTTTGGCCTATGATAATTTATGTACACTGCAAACTGTTATAAAGTAACATGGACCTAAAACATAAGTCTAATCAAAGGTGAGATAAACATGTCAAAAGTAACAAAGAGATTTCAGCAATTAAAGTGATTTGGGACTTATGACCCTGTAATGTAGATTCGCTATGCAAAGTTGACTGATAGTTTTGCTACCATTCAAGCATTTCCAAAGGATGTTATAAATCAAGAAACACAAGTTTTCCGTACAAACAACTTATATGTGCTTTTAACGTAATGAGCTTCATGTATCAACGCAAAGAAAGCACAAAATCTGAGTGCGGCAGTGAACATTCATAAATCAACTTAGACTACTACCATAAAAGAAAAGGAGCATTTGCTAGGATCAGAAGATGTAGCTATAGAGAATGAAATGAGAATTCAAATTACCAGCCCAAAAAGGACATCATAAAGTAACATGGACATATTGGAGGCTCCACTTAGGTTCTAGACTTTTCTCGTAAAGGTACAATCTTTAAATATATGATCGATAGTTTCAATGTTGGTATGACATAAAAGGCATTTAGTCCATTTGCTTTCCGGTATTTTCTGACCGAGATTGGTAAATATAGGAAGAATATTCTTGTAGATTTTCCAAGCAAAAAGTTTTATCTTACTGGGTGTATGGAGATCCCATATAGTTCTCCAAAAAAACTTTTGGTTTGTTGCCGAAGATGCCTCTCCAATAGTTTTCTTGTGTTCCCTACCGATATTAATCATTCTGTTGTCAATTAAGTCACAAATAAATTTATAGTCATTCTAGACGAGTATTTCCTACTAGAGTTATAGGCCCAAATTCTAGTATCATTGGTATTAATGTCTTCAAGGGGAATTTGAATAATTTTCTTGACATCAGCTTCATAAAAACTTTGCTCGATGATATCTATTCCAAGTTTGGGAGGATAAGTTTATAAGATTACAAACTTTCTCATCTTCATGCTGGTAATTGACAGGGGTGATTTGATAAGACCATTTTCTTGGGATCTATTTATCTTTCCAAATACTCACAGACTTCCCGTTTCCAATTCTCCAATATTTTTTGCTTCTCAAATATTTCTCCGCACATAAGATAGCCTGTGGCAAGGTTGGCTTTGAGCAAATCACTGTCTGGAAAATATTACGATTGTAGGACTCTATAGCTAAGAGAGTCTTTGTTTTGTACAAGCTGCCAGCATTGCTTTCCTAGCATAGCAATATTGAAAGCATTTAAGACTTTTGAAACCCAGGCCTCCAAGCGACTTAGACCTACAAAGATCTTGCCATTTAATCCAGTGCATCCCTTTCTTGTGTTTATTCTTTTACCACCAATAGGAAGTAGAAAGTTTCTCCAGGTCATTACAAAAAGTAATAGAAAGTCTAAAAATACTCATAACATATGTAGAAATAGACTAAACTGCTGCTTTTATAAAAACCTCTTTTCCTCCTATTGAAAGGAGCTTTTCCTTCCAGACCTCAATTCGTTGATTGATTCTGTCCTTGATATTATTGAAGCATCTACTTTTTCTCCTTCCTACTATAAGAGGTAAGACTAAATATTTTTCAAAGCTTCCTTTTGCCAAGATTCCCATATTCTCAATTAAAGCAAATTTAATCTGATTTATAGTATTCCTTCTAAAGAACAAACCAGATTTGCTGAAGTTCATTTGTTGTTTAGAAGTTAGTTCATACTCTTTGAGAATCTTCTTGATAGTATTTTCTTTCTTTTCATTTGCTCTAAAAAATAAGAGGCTATCGTCCGCAAAGAATGAGTGAGTAATATATGGGCTCCTTCTGCAAATTTGAACACCTTGAATTTCTCCTCTTTTTTCAGCATGAAAAATAGGAGGAGAGGCTTTCGGCACATAAGATGAATAGGTAAGGGAAAGGGGGTTTCCTTGTCTTAGACCACTCTGGGGTAAAATTTTACTTAGAAGATGGCCATTGATATTGATTTGGTAAGATACAAAATTGATGCAAGCAAGTATCTTACTCCCAAAGTATGTAGGAAATCTAAAAGTAATCATTATTCTCCAATAAATTCCCACTCTACCTGGTCATAAGCCTTACTCATATCAAGCTTTAGGGCGCAGTGACCAACCCTTCCTTTTTTATGCTTCTTCATAGCATGTAATGTTTCATATGCCACTATGATGTTGTCGGAGATCAATCGATTAGGAACAAAGGAACTTTGATTGTCAGAGATAATATTTGGGAGTACTCTCTTTAATCGGTTGACTAGTATCTTAGATATGATATGTTAATATATTGCAATTTTTGTTAGAGATATGAAGATGTCACTTGAAATCAGACATCTAGATAGTAATTCTTATAGGCTGATTAGTAATAGTAGAAAATCGGGGGAAGTTAAGATACTAGAGATACAGTATGAAGGTGGAGGCTCTTAAATTGTGATTAAATTGCTTTTTGGTTCGTGAAATCTGATAATCATTACTCTTTAATTCATAATATATTTATAATGAAATATAAAGTAATATTTGACAGATAATATAAAAATGTAGATAATATTATTTTTTAAATGATATTAAAAATTTAGAATATTGCATTGAACCAAATGCTTGTAATTATCATTACCAGCATATAGGATTTAACAGGAACAATTTATTTATCAGATTTAGAGGGAGCTTGTTTCAATGCAATCTATCTTATCTAACAATTATTATTTATTGAAATCAAAATTAAAAAGAAAATAATTATTATTTATTTAGTGTAATATCAATATATTATGAATTCAAGTGTAATGATTATCAATGTTTTTCTAGCTCAATGAAAAAAAAGAGAGCTTATCTAAGCAACACCACTATTTATTTTTTAGTATGGTGAGAAAAATGGTGCCTAAAAATAAATAAAAAATTATAACAATTATCGAATTCAGGAACTTAAAAGTATACCTTAAAATTTGTAGTCTTCAGTTTCTTCGTATTCTCTCTTATATTCTAACTTTTCTTGCTTATTTGTTGTCGCTGATGTTATTTAATTTTAGGTGATATTAGATCTCATTTTAGAAATGTAATTTTATAATTTGTTTTTAAGTACTAACAAAACTTATTATTTAATCAAATAATTATCTTTACTAAATGCATCATAACATCAAGAAATCATGCTTTAATCATCAAATGATAATAAGTTAAATATGATGAAGGATAGTTGGTATTTCTATACATATTTCGTGTTGACAAGTTTAATGCTCTCCTGAAAAATCAAAATAGAAATCATTATTTTTTGTTTGCTAATTCATAAGCCAGAATTTTATTTTAATTTTTTTGACATATCAGGGAGAATATTTCAAATTGTAGCTTTCATTGTTTCCTTGTAGTTTGAAATTATGTTTTATTTTGGGCAAATTACGCTGAGATCTTTGAGTTTAACGCTTAATATCGCGCTAATTCATGTTTTTAAAATTATAACATCGGGGTTCTTGAATTTTAATAAATTATCAAATGAGTTTTTTTTTTTTTATAATTAAAATTTTTTAAAATTATCGTTTTATCCCTGTCCCTCTCTCCTCCCGATTCGGTGCACGCACGCCGGCCTCGTAGCAGTTGGTGGCCCGGCTGTCGTGTTGCGTGTCCGTCAGCTGCAGCGTGACCGGCCGGCGGTCGTGCGCCGGATCGGGAGGAGAGAGAGGCCTCTCTCTCTTGTCCTGATCCCTCCCACGCGCGCGAGTTGCGCGGCCTGTTTGCTTGCGGTCGTTCGACCCGTCAGCGGGTCGTGCGGCCGCCGACGATTGTGGCCCGCGCATGTGCGCCGGATCAGGAGGGGCAGGAGTATAACGGTAATTTTAAAAAAATTTAATTATAAATAAATAAAAAAGACTTATTTGATAATTTATTAAAATTCAAGGATTCAGATATAATTTTAAAAATGTGGATCTATGTAATATTAAGTATTAAATTCAAGAACCTGACTGTAATTTATCTTTTTATTTTTTAAAATTATATCAGCTAATATTTGTCGGTCTTTCGGTATTTACGTTTTCAAATTAATCTATCTGCCTATTAAACTAGAAAGTACTTATATAATTTGGAAGTGTCTGATATATGAGGATGATAATTTTCAGCTTAAAAAAATGATAATTTAAGAAAGCATTAATTAATAAAAGATTTATATAATTTATTCATGATTAGTGTTTGATTTATAATTTTTAAAAATTACTAAAAAGTTCTTATAATTTATTAAATATTACAAAGAACATTTTTTTGTCTCCTCACCTGTTTGGGAGAGAGAAAAAGGGAGTGTGGAGGGGGACGGTGTTGTGGTTGCCGGCGTGTGTTTAGGGGTGGTAATATATGATCCGACTCGTGAACCCGATCCGAACCTGACCTGCAAAGTTTAATAAATGGGTCATGAATTTTGACCCATTTATTAAATGAGTCGGGTTCGGGTTGGGCATAATTGGGTCGGGTCGGGTTCGGGTTCGGGTTATGGATTTTGACTCATTTAATAAATGAGTCGGATTAGAGTTGAAGCTATTTAGGTCGGGTCAGATTCGGGTTCGACCCGACCCGCCAACCCATTTTGCTACCCGTACGTGTGCCTGTATGAGAGAGAGGGCAGCTAGCTGCCCCCCTCACCTACACGGGAGAGAGAGGGTGGAGGAGGCAGGCGCCTATATCCTGCCATCCTCTTCACGGAGAGAGATAAAGAATAATAGTAAAATTAATATTTTAAAAATTTTAAAATAAAATATTTTTTTTGATAATATCAAAAATTGTTTAATTGGATCAGTTATGTAATAATCATAATTTATAAAAAAAATTTT
>JAEMOT010002583.1:254160-298994 GCA_019297695.1 Apostasia ramifera | reverse complement strand
TTACAGCACATAATATCTTCCAATTTCAGCAAGTAATCACCAATGATCTCGGAATTCCACACTATGTAATACATGTAAGTAGTATTAATATTAAGTATTTATTGTATATATCCATATACTTCTGCAATTTCTTGGGGAGTTAGTTCATTGAAAGAAGACATAAGCCACAGGTACCTCAATTATTATGTTTCTTATACACTTAGGCCAACACCAAACCTTTGGCCGCCTTTGCTGGCAACTCTTTGTATTCCTTTTCATTCAATCCATCAACAGTAGCCTCCTTAGCTTGAAGTGCACTTATGGTCTGGTCAAGCTCTTTTGTTTTTGCTAGGAGATCTCCACTACTGCTTTGCTCCATTTCTTAAGCTTTCTTGAGTATTCTTTCCCCTTTACTGTTGAGTACAGATACAACTCCCTCTTTTGTAGGTTGTGTCTAGGATCTTGTTACAGTTTTGTTGGCTGCTTCATAGGTGAGGTAGGTCTCCTCAATATTTATGCCACTCTGAACTCTGAATACATTAACATTACTTGTGACCAACAAGTGGTAGTGTGATCAGTATTCTTGGTAGGTGCCTGACAAATAAACCAGGCGTAGAGTTTAGGATTTTAAGTTCACTGATACCTTGTCCAACTTCTCTCACGTTCTTCTGCCTCCTTCCTTATTACTGCAACAGATGTCGGGGGGCTTGTAAGCCCTATATCTTGTAGGTCTCCGTCTTGCATGTTGAACATTTTCATTCTTGATATCATATTTGAAAGGCATTCCTTTCTTCCCATCTTGGCTTATAATGACATCAAAGTTCCCACCTAGCATCAGGAGTTGTTGCCTTGCCAAAAAGGGCTTCACAATAATACTCCATAGCTGATGCCTGATGTATGCATCAGCAGCAGCATAAACGGCTCTTATTGTTTGTTTGCTGCCATCTCGAATCAGTACTTCCCCCCAAATTACTTATTTGCATCTTAAGAGAGTATATTAACATTAACTTTGCTGCTGTCCCATGCCAGAATGATCCCTCCAGATTGCCCCTCTGAAGGCATTGCTTCAAAATTCACATCCCACCTATAAGCTTATCTGCAGTCATTTTATTTACAAGATTTAGGCTAGTCTCCAAGAGAAAAATTAAGTTTGGGTTGTGTTCTCTAAACAAATAGAAATATGGTTGTGGGTAGTGGTTTTTGCAGCACCGCTACAATTCCAAAGCATGATGTTCATTGATGAATTGTAATGTCCCCTCCCCCTTCCTCTTGCAGTTGCATACTGCATTCTTGGTTACCTTTCTTCCTGTTCTTATCAGGGAGTTCCTCTAAGTCCTCAAGTCTGAATTGTTTGGTCTTGGAAGGCTATCTTCCTAGCCTTAGTCTATGATTTCTTTTACTTCTTGCTCATCATCACATTCTCCTGTTCTGACAATTTCCCCATGTTAAAAATTCCTTTGCTAGCTTGTGTCACCTCCCTTGCACCATTATTTTCATCTGGATACCTCTCCAGGGTTTCAGCATCTGCTACGGAATCCAATTGTGGTATGCTTTCCTTCCCTTTGGAACTGTTCAAATTTTTGTTTTTTCTGCTGCTGTTCATCTAAATGGGAAGATATTGGCTTGCTGAGGTTTAAATGCCTACTGCTTTTCTGCTCAAAGTGCTGTTGCTGGCCTCCACCACTGAAGTTGCTCCTGTTTCTATTTTCTGTAGTAGTTGAGGTAGGCTCCTTGGTGTAACTTCTATGTTGCCATACATCAAAGCCTTGGCAATTCTATTAGGGAACATCCTGTCTTCAAGGTTGATCAAACTTAGAAACTGCTCTGGTTTTGATTTTTGGCTACTGAACCTAGCTCTAGGTTCTGCATTGCCAGGTCTTCCTGCTTTAATAGCATCGGTTTTCTTCCAATGTCCAGGGCCCCAATTTTCCATTTTCTTCCTCCTCCTATCTGGTAGTGTGATGGTCCATATTGTTATGGTGATCTTCCTTCTTTTGCCGACTTTCTTTTTGGTCCCTTCTGCTATCCAACCTGCAATCTTTGTCACTTGTCTTCTCTTTCCTCTTGCTCCCCTTATCTTCCTCTTGCAGGGCTGCACCTCCTTTGCTGGGGCATTGGCATTTGTGTGTCCCATCCTTCCACATTCAAAGCATATTGTAGATGTGCATATTCAAACTTCTGATAGAAGGTCCCCTCATCATCTTGTATCCAAACCCCTGGTTTGATTGGCTGCTACAGATCAACCTTTACATACTCTTGCATGTAATCCCCTTTATCTAGAGGCAATGTACTGATCAAGTAATAGTGGCATTAGTTGCTATCATTGCCAAGCTTCTGTGACCCGAACATTCATGGGGTAATCCTGGAAGTCTAATCCACAAGGGAATAGTTGTGATTGCTTGTTTAGAGGCCTTGAATCTGGGCTTTCAATTACTAAAGGCCATTGTTTGGTCTTCTATCAACCATGGTCCTCCAATCCACACCTCATTTTTGTCTTCTTCAAAGGTGAAGTTAACAATAAATTAGTCAAAGCTCACATCTAGGATCTTACATCCCTCCCTATTCCCCCACTTTCTATGTTGCACTTCCCAAAGACTTTCCCGACTAGAGCAAACTCAACTCAGCTCTAATCTAATTAATTTCAGTTCTATATCAACTAGAGCAAACTTAATCCCTCCTTTTAGCTCTAACCCTGCTTCCACACATCTATAGGGATGGTTACACAACCGCCTTTCCTTTCAGCATCAGCCTTGCTGGTTTGCTATTTCCTTTGTGTGTAACTGTTAGTTTCCTGATGGAAATAAGCCCCTTCGGGCCACTAGAATTGCCATCATATGCACCATTCTCATCCACTATTGCATTCACATATACATCACAATTATTTGCATTACATAGAGGTACGACTCTCCTCAAGACCATAAGATGTTTGGTTGTCATACCTTGCCAATGTTGCATGTAATCCCCTGTATCTAGAGGCAATGTAATGGTCATTAATAGTGGCATTAGTTGTTATTATTGCAAAGCTTTTGTGAACCCAACATTCAAGGGGTAACCTAGAAGTCTAAATCCACAAGGGAATAGTTGTGATTGCTGGTTTAGAGGCCTTGAATCTAGGCTTCCAGTTATTAAAGGCTATTGCTTAGACTGCTATGAACTATGGTCCTTTAGTCCACACCTCATTTCTGTCTTCTTTAAAGGTGAAGTTAACAATAAATTAGCCAAAGCTCACATCTTGGATCTTAAATCCCTCCCTATTCTCCCACTTTATATATGCGCTTCTCAAAGTCTTTCTTGACTAGAGCAAACTCAGCTCAGTTCTAATCTGATTAATTTCAGTTCTATATCTCAAGTTGTACAATCCCTCCTTTTAGCTCTAAACCTGCTGCCATCACATTTGTAGGGATGGCTACACATTTGTCTGTCCTTTTAGCATCTGCTCTACTGATTTGCTATTTCTTCCATATGTAACTGCCAGTTTCTTGCATGGAAATAAGCCTCTTTGGGCCACTAGCATTGCTAGCATACGCACCATTCTCATCCACTATTGCATGCACATATACATCTCAATTATTTGCATTACATAGAGGTCTTGAAACCACAAGATGTTTAGTTGTCGTACCTTGCCAATGCTTGGCCATCATCTGCTCCATGTCGCTTTACCATTTTTGGGCTTCCTTTGAGCAGGCTTTATGGATTTCCTTTACACCTCCCTTTTGCGACCTTGGCTTGGTGGACACTAGTCATTCATCAAGTGACTTCTGCCTCCTTGAGTTCAACAGGAGATTGGTCTACTTTGCTCTCCATTTTAGTGCAAACTGGTAGCTTGTCCTTTCCCTCTTCGCTGTCTGTCAAGTTGTTTCTTGCGAGTATTTCTGACGAGATCCATTTTGCTGGGAGTTCTTCGTTTTAACTCTAACCCTAAGCAATGGAATAGAGGCCCATTTTAATTCTTTGCTGGTGATTACCTGAGAATCAAGATATTCCTCCATGATTACTTGGTCTGAAGCAACATTGTTTTCCTCCTCCATGATGTTTACTCCCTCGCCAGAATTGCTTGCAGTTGCTTCTGTTGCTGGAAAGCTTCCTTCAGATCTCCAGGTTTGCTGCCAACCTAGCTGCCAACCCACTCCCCACCATCATTTGTCCCCGACCATTTTTTCGTTGGATTTGTGCGTCACCTTTTGCCCAAAGTTTGCCTTCCTGCCCAATGCCAAATTTTTTGGGTTCTAAGGCTTTGTTAGTGGAGACTTGCGTGCAAGGATCCGTATATTAATTCTTGAAATCTTTACAAATTACACCATTAGCCTTGGAATCTTTAATATTACATAGAAGTCCTCCATTTTTTAAAACACTATGAGGCATCTCCTCGAGTTACTAATAATCCAGAATTTAAGGTTGGGTCCTATTAAAATATTTAATTTTTTAGCCAATCCCAATTTAGTTCACTGTAGCTTAATGTCAACAATAATTGTAAACACCATGGTGATCGAAGTGATTAATTTCAGTAAGGTCCCTTGTCAAAGTCTGATTACTTTTATTGAAGTATGACTCGCTTTTTTTTTCTCCTCGTTAAGAAAATATTTCTTCTGGAATTATTTTGAACTCCCTTTTACCTGATTTCTTTTTTTAAAAAATCTCTCAGGTACTTTCAATCCTTTATACCTGTGTGTATCTTAGTTTATTCCATATCCAGTGTAGATTATAATCAAAAAATGATTTTTGCATTTGCAGTATACGTCTGCAATTGACATTTGGAGCATAGGTTGCATTTTTGCTGAGGTTTTAACTGGGAAGCCTTTATTTCCGGGAAAAAATGTGGTTCATCAACTGGATTTGATGACTGATCTTCTTGGAACACCCTCCATGGATACCATATCTCGAGTATGGATTTGTAAGATATTTGTTGAAAGCTAGTCTCATGCTTATGATGCTGTTGGTATGTTAAGTTCGTGTCTCTTCTCTAAATCTAGGTTCGAAATGAGAAGGCAAGGAAGTACTTGATCAGCATGAGGAAAAAGCATCCCATACCATTTGCACAAAAGTTTCCAAATGCAGATCCTTTGGCCCTAAAACTCTTGGAAAGGCTTCTAGCGTTTGATTTGAAGGACCGTCCAACTGCTGAAGAGGTATTTTTTTGTTTCTTTAAGGTTTGAAATAGAAGTATAGAACTAATCGATGAGGGCACTGGGCTTAGCATGGGTGGGCCTGTTAAGCCTATTTTTCTTGGCCTAGCTTGGCTTGGGCTTGCGCGTTAGGATCTTGTCGGGCCACCAAAGCCTATCCAGGTAAATTGTTCGGCCACCAAACTCTCTGGTACATAGTGAAAGGAACCCACATGGAACGATTTAATGACAAATGTCAAAAAATGCTTATATTTAATGTTTGCATTTAGAATCCTACAAATCTTATATTATTTTATTTGAAAACATCCCTAAAATTAGCAAAGCAGTATTATTAAAAAAAAAAAAACAATGCATTATTATATATAATTAATGCACCTTAAATTTCAAAATTATGATTTAGTGAACTTATTCATTTTTTCATCACATATCCTTCAGAATGTATTTTTATGGTTTTATATTCGATTATGAAATCATAAATAAATTAAAAGTTTAACTTTTTTTACCTTATTATTGATACTAATTTAGAATACTACGTTAAGAAAATGGCTAAAATGCTAAATTGAAACTAAAAGATATTTTATTAGAATTTAAACTTTAATGAAAGTGCCAAAGAAAAATCAAAGCCAAACTTCAAAAAATTTGGTGGATTGTAAATCATGTATTTATTATCTCTCTCTCTTTTACGTTTTAGGTGTAAAATTGAATGAATAATTTGCTAACAAAATAATGTGGATAAAAGATAAAAATCATAAAATATAATAAATTATGGGGTCATTTATGTGTACAAAGGCTCAGACGCAGGTTTCTCTAGCTTCCTATGTTTAGTACATTTTCAATCAAATAAAGTTGTGCAAAACAACAGAAGTAATCCTTTTATTTGTTTTCAGGCCTGAGCTTGATTCAAAATTAAGGCCAGCCCAAGTCTTTAACAGGCTCAGGCTTTGAAGCTTGATACTGACGCAAAGGAAATTTTTTGGTCCGAATGTGTGCATATGAGCTCGGGCTTTATTAGCCTGATTGACTACCTGCCCAATTCTTGTGTATAGTTTGAATTGACTTTCCTGCCTACTAATGAACTCTTTGGCCTTGTTTGTTTGGAGTATATTTTTGAGTTTTAAATTTTTTTGGCATAAAGAGGGAAAAAATATTTTAATATTATGATATGAAATAAAATTATTTAATCATTCAGAATTGTGTTGTAAGTGAAATAAAGTTGAGTTTTTTTATTAAAGTGTGTGTAGGATGCAAAATAAAACCAGTTTTTAAGGTTGAGGTTTGTGTAGGATGTGAAATAAAATTAATTTATAATATTTAAATTTATATATGATGTGAAATAAATATAAAATATTAATGAAAGTATTTTTAGAGGAATTTGATGTTTTTTTAGCTCCAACCAAACGAGGCCTTTGTGCAGTCATTCTAATTATATGAAATCACAGTTATCATTGAAAAAAAGACATTTGGGCTCTATTTTATGAGGGTATTTTAGTTTAGTCCCTCTATTGTCTCAATTCATCTGTTTTGTTCTTACTTTTTTGATGGAATCATCATGTTGATTTCTTTATGTTATGATGTTATTAGTTGGATAACAAAACTGAACTTCAAAAATCTACCTTTTCCCTAGATTTTCTAAAGGCAATTTAGTCTTTTCTATCCAACTAATGGTAGTCCTAAGTTGAAAGGACATGAATATTGGATTTGTCAAAAATAAATGGATTTTAGTGTTGAATCAAGAACTAGAAGTGCCAAATTGTAGATAGCATCAGAATTTAGAGAGACTAGTGCTTCTATCAATATGTTATTTTGTACGATTGATTAGCCATTGACATGGTTTGTCATTTTAGGCATTGGCTGATCCATATTTTAGGGGCTTGGCTAAGGTGGAGAGAGAGCCCTCCTGCCAACCAATTTCGAAAATGGAGTTTGAATTTGAGCGGAGAAGAGTGGTGAAAGAGGACATTAGGGAGCTCATCTTTCGTGAGATACTTGAATATCACCCTCAACTTCTTAAAGATTATGAAAATGGAACCGAGAGAAACAACTTCCTTCTTCCCAGGTTTATTTTGCAATTGTATCTAAGGACTTCAATTTTGAACTTAAGTATCTAACTGCATACTCATCACTTATGATATTTTTGATCTCAAACATGCAGTGGGGTTGATCAATTCAGAAAGCAGTTTTCCCACCTTGAGGAAAATGGTGGTAGAAGTGGTCCTGTGCTTCCACTCGAGAGGAAGCATGTTTCTCTTCCCAGGTGATGTTAACTCAATTTTATGCTTTACTAATTGTAAATCTTTTCGAATGTAATGTACAGGTTCTCTTCAATCAATTAGTTACTGATTTGAGTGATTCTCACTTATTTTCATGCCCGATATATTTGGAACATTTTAAGTTCCTTTGATATCTTGTTTAAGTAAAATTAGCCTTTAGTTTATGATTTTAGAATTTTAATGAATTGCTTTTGACTTAAAGTCAATCCCTGATTTTTTTTTATTCGGGCTTGAGACGAGCAACAACAATTTAAATGATGTTACTTCTGCGGATTTAAATTATAAGTTAGAACAGTAAAAATTAGTATCAGAAGGAAAAAGACTTAATTAGTAGGAACAGATGACAGTTTTTGAATTTGTAATTTTAGTGGAAACATAGTTACTAATAGAAAAAGACAGAGGAAGGATTAAACATAGTTTTATAACTTTGCATCTCAAAGGAGAGTAATGGGCCATGAGATAAAATCATCACTTATGGTAAAGTTGGATAGCCTAAATGAAGAAGTGGATTTGGGGTATTATGCGACGTAGAGATATAATTTCTGGAGAGGGTAATAGAATCAATGACCATCAATTTCATAAAAACAGTTTGGATTTATGTTGGAAAATTAGCTAGAGAGACTTTATTTCTTGAAATAAAAAAAAGGAGACTTTTATTTTTTGTGGAAATTAATGAAAAATATAGAGAACAAAGAAATGATCTTCATTTGATATTTGTTGATCTTGAAAAGCAACCCGACATTGAATTTGATGGGCATGGAGAAGAAATTGTATTTATGTGAGATGTGAAAAAGTTATCAAGAATATTATGGAGCAATGACTAGTATAGAAGTATTTCTAACGGCTAAACAATTTTAGTAACAATAGGCCTAAGTCAAGAATCAACAGTATCTATTTATATTTGCTTTATATGTGCTTACAAAAGATGATAAGAAATAAAGTACCTTGGGTCATTATTCTTGCAATGATTTGTTATCATAGGTAATTCTCAAGAGGTTAATCATAAGTTAGAAAATGGAAGAAAGCATTAGAAGAGAAATATTTTAGAATTAGCAGAACAAAATATGAATATGTGATTGTGATGTCAGGGAGTTAAAATTAATTACTTTCAATCAATTGTAATTGAGGGGAAAATGATCCCTGGACGTGATAAGTTTAGGTATTTTGCTTTATTACCCAGAGAAAATGATATGTAAATGAGGACATTAAAGATAGAAATAAAACTAAGTGACTTGAATTGAGAAGTCTTAAAAATATTGTGTGATAAAAAGTATAATGGAAACTCAGGAAAATTTTAGAAAACTGCAATTAGGTAAGTTTTATTATGGATCAGAATGTTCAACAATAATCAAATCACTAGCAATAAAACTTCCAGTTATCACAATAAGAACCTTTAGATTGGCATATTTGAAGACTAGAAAACATAAAATAATGATAATATAGATGATATTCAAAATAAGATGTATTGAAAGTAAGATTTTAGATGATAAATTTTGGTGCTATGATTATGTATGATGTAAAATTGCCATGGTTGGTCCTAAGCCCATATGAGAAAGGTTGAGGGTAGTTGATGCTACGTTGACAGCCAGTCTTGAAACCATTTCAAAAATCATGAAATAAGTCCTTACACTAAAAAATTTGGATTTAGCTATTTTTGATAAATATGTAAACATAAAGAAGAGGGACATTTTTAAATAGAATGAGGTAAATTGCTCTCGGGCGCTTATGTTGGAAGGATGTCTGCGTCTTAACTTTTAAAAAATCTCGATTTAAGTCTCTCATGTTGGGTTTGCACTATCATTGGGACACTTGGTTGGTTCCCGCGCTTTTATATAGTCTTTTAGGCAAAACATTTAATTTAATGAGAAATTTTGGAAAATCAAATTTTTAGAACAAATGTTTATGCAGGACAACATGTGAAATGCAGCCCTAATCAAAGATCAACTGATGTAGTAGCAAATAAATAGAAAATTTTATAGGAATTAATACTTAGGATAATTATGCAATAATCAAGACAACATCAATATCGCAGGGAAATTCAATTTAATATATGTGAGAAATGAGTTAAAATAATATAGAGGATTCTCTATAAAATCTAGGCAATATGAATTCAACATGTTCAGAGCTAGGGTACACAACAACATAGGTGCACTCACAATTAATAACCCAACAATAATTTTGTCACACAATAAATTTTATAGTTCACACGGGTGAGCAAATCAATCAATCTCTACAATAGAAATTATCACTAGAATTTGGCAGATAATCGAAATTTTTGTTTAGATTTCAGAATTACCTAGGATAGAGAACTCAGATTCACAGAGGCAAGGTGTAGCAATAATCCCAGCGAGCCAATATAGAAGATTGGAGAATCGCGTTGGCGGTGACGGTTCATTGTCAAAATCGCTGGCATTTGACAACATCCCACATAGACATAACTGGTGATATATATGTGGACAAGCTTCGGTTGTGGCGAGGGAGAAGTAGAGGAGGGCGTCAGGTGCTGTAAGGCGGATGCTTGTGGGGGGAAGTGGGGTGGAACTAAGACGGTGGCTGACAACAGCCGACTAGTTGGTTGTTGATAGAGACGGAGGCGGAGGCTGGCGGGAGAGAGCAATCAGGAATCAGCAGGGGTCGGAGGCGCTAGAGCACTGCTAGAAGGAATCAGTTGGCAACACTGGATGATTGGCGGGATGAGACATCGACGATGGTGAGGTCGTTGACGCAGTGCGGCCTGTGGGGGTTGCCGCAATTGCGCGGTGGATGGGTGAAGCTGGTGGAGCGGGCGAGGCGGAAAATGCTGCAGGCACGGTGAACATGAGGGGGCGATGCAGTGAACTGAAGCGAACTGAAGCGAACTGTGCTGGAGGTGAAATTAAGGTTAGAAATTATGAATAGGTGCTTGGACTAATTGTAAACTTGAAATAAAGCAAGTGATTGAGAAGAGTTGAGGAATATTTTAAATTTTTTTAAGGTATTTAAGAATTTTTACCCAAGGCTCCAACCCTTCTCTTCACTAGGATGTACACACAATATTTCATTTTTTAAATTGATTTTATTTTAGAATTAAGAACAAACAATGCCTGTCCATGTCTTTATATAAATCTATTACAATCAAAGTTCAAATTACAGAAATAAATGTAAAAATAAAAGAAAATACAATATTCCAAATGTGAACATCTAAAACAAAAAGAAAACAAATAAAATCAGCCCAAAATTTCAAAGATTCTCATTTAAATTAATTAATTGATTTAAATGAGGATTTTCAATCTATCTAGCCAGCCACCAATCACGCCTGCTGCCAAATTTGCTGATGTCAATCATCTATTCAGATTGATGTCATGTGGTGAGATCTCAGGCATCAAGTGTAGATTCTGATTGGAATGAATTGATAGTCCAATGGCGTTATGCCCTCACCAAAAGTTACTTTGAGCTCTCTCTCTCTTTCTCTCTCTCTCTCTCTTTCTCTCTCTTATGTACAATGCACTTGCTACCTCTACTGCGCTGAACCTTTTGCTCTCTCTCTCTCTCTCTCTCTCTCTTTCTCTATCTTATGTACAATGCACTTGCTACCTCTACCGCGTTGCACCCTTTGTATTCGAAAAATGATAGCCACGACTCACAATGTAATGGGCCGGTTCTGATTGGCCTTGGGAGTCAGCCTCAATTTAAGGGTGATTGGAATGCTCTTCCAAATGGACTTGTTAGCATGCTTGACTTTGTTCATTGACCTCCCCACATCCACCAGTCCCTTATCAAAGAGATGGCTTCTAGCCTCATTCACATTGCCTTCAAGTGCGAGCACTAGAACGTCACTATTGCATTTGTCGGAGTTGACGGAGTGCAGAGTAGGCGATTGGCGCATGTTGCACATAGTGGAGTCAGTATCAATGGGCGACAGAGTGAGGGAGTGGAAGAGAGATCAAATTTTAAACTTTTCTCGTTACAAAATTTTTAAATTTCAAAATTTTAAATATTTAGAGAGGAGAAGGGGGGAATAAATTTTAAGGTTTCTATTTCAAAATTTTTTACATTTTCAATTTTAATTTTAGATTTTCAGAGGAGAGAGAGCATGGGCTAGAATTTAAATTTTACATTTTGTTATTTCAAAATTTTAATATAATTATTTTTTAATTTATATTCTCATAGAGGAAAATGGGGGAGAAATTAAATTTTAAATTTTTAGAGAGGAGAGAGAACTAGACCTGGGCATGGGCTTGGGGGACCCGCACGATTCAACTTGGCCCAATGAAATATAGGGATTGAGCAATAGTGCAACACATTCTAGTTGGGCAAGGTAAAATAGGCCTGGCTTAATTCGACCCAATTTGATCAAAATATCAGTCAGATTTGGGCAGAGATAAAATAGCCCTAGCCTGACTCGAACTACATTTAAGGTTTGCAAATTATGAACTTGTGATTTGTGGATTGTATTGTGACGTGAGTATTTTTACTATTCTTTCGTATAACTTGTTATTATTCAATTCTATATAATTGTTTTATAGTATCATTGTAAATTATTGTGTTCTAAAAAAATGTAATATTTAATATTTTTACTAGTTATTGTATCCCTTCACTCTTACCAGTTTTAGTTTTATTTTATTTGATAATTAGTTTGAACTTTAAAAGAAATTTTAATTATAAAATATTGTGGGAGGTTAGGGAGGAATAATTATGTTGCTTCGAATGAAGTGAGAGAGCAGAACTAAGAAGGGGGTCTTACTAAATACAAGAATGAGCAAGAAAGAGTAGAGGCTAAGGTGAAAACTTAGCCACTATAAAAATGAATTCTAATTGAGCGTATTGTGAACATTTTGCTTTCATTTTCTTTTTGTAAGCTAACACGTATACAACATAAATAAATGCTATAGCCTATTTTTGGCGCATTATGCTATATCCAACAATTTTGTTGGGAGGGATATGCCTTTCCTTATTGATTTTGTAATTTTCTTAAAGGGATGTTAGTTAACTCTTATCCTTTTGTAACTTTTTTTGTCTTTTTTGTACTTTGCATTAGTGTAATGCTAGGTTATGCCACTTTTCAAAAAAAAAGAATTTGTTATATGTGATTGGCTTAGATAATTTCGGGATGAGTGCAAGAGTTACAAACATCAAACTTGCGATCATAGAGAATACTATGATATATAATTTGGGATTATTATGAGTGAAAGATGTTTTGTTAAAATAGGGAGATTGTGTTATGGAGAGGGTGATCGAACAAAGGTTACGCCATAATACTAGGGTATCAGAGAATCAGTTTGGTTTTATGCCAGGTAGATCTACTATAGAAGCCATTCATTTACTAAGAAGTTTAATGGAGAAATTTAAGGAGAGAAAGGAAAACTTACATTTGATTTTTATTGATTTGGAAAAAGCTTATGATAAAGTCTCAAGAGAAGTACTTTGGAGAGTTTTAGAAAAGAAAGAGATTTGCACTGCTTATATTCAAGTTATTAAAGACATGTATGAAGGAGCTGTTACCTCTGTTCGGACACAAGGAGGTTTGACTAAGGATTTTCCTATTACAGTTGGATTACACCAAGGCTCGGCTTTAAGTCCGTATCTTTTTGCTTTGATTATGGAAGTCATGACTGAACATATTCAAGATAAAGTGCCTTGGTGTATGCTCTTCGCAGATGATATTGTTCTTATTGAGAAAACTAAAGAGGGAGCTAAAGCGAAACTAGAGCTTTGGAGGAATGCTCTAGAATCTAAAGGTTTGCATCTCAGTAGATCAAAAACTGAATATATAGAGTGCACATTTAGTCAAGAAAGAAATACTTATATTGGAGATGTGACAATTGGTGATCAAATTGTCAAGAAGAGTGAGCGCTTTAGATACCTTGGATCAATTATACAAAATGATGGCGAAATAGATAATGACGTTATTAACAGGATTCAAGCAGGCTGGGTAAAATGGAGAAATGCTTCTGGTGTGTTATGCGATAGAAAAATTTCATCCAAAATTAAGGGTAAATTTTATAAAACTGTAATAAGACCAGCGATGATATATGGTGCTGAATGCTGGCCTGCAAAGAAGAAACATACAAATAAAATAAATGTTGCAGAAATGAGAATGTTAAGATGGATGTGTGGATATACACGAAAGGATAGAATGAGAAATGAGTATATCCGAAAGAAAGTTGGTGTTGCACCAATTGAGGATAAACTTAGAGAAAGTCGGCTTCGATGGTTTGGACATCTAAATCGTAGGCCAATTGAAGCTCCAGTTAGAAAAATTGAGTTATTGGATTTTGCCCATGTACAAAGAGGAAGAGGGAGACCAAAGAAGACATGGCAAGAAACTATAAGGAGTGATCTTAATTACTTAAACTTAGATAAGAATTTGGTAACTGATAGAGCGCAATGGAAACAAAGGATTCATGTAGCCGACCCCACCTAGTGGGATTAAGGCTTGGTTGTTGTTGTTGTTGTAGGGAGATTGTGTTATATTGTTTTGTTGCATGTAATGTTATATGGATTGGACTCGCAGAATGGAGAGCGAGAGAAAGTAGATTATGTTTTCTCTGAAACAGAACTGAAAGTGTAAAAGAAATCAGTACTATAGACATTAGATAAATAATTCTAGAATTAAATCTCATATTGCTTGGTACAATGCTTAACAACCTAATTCAATGTGGATGGGGAGTGATTGTTGGATCCTAAGTTAATGTGCAGTGTAAAAACTTAAAATTATTTTTAGGTCATAACCAACAAATTTATTATTTTAGGTCGGTTATCAAAAGTTTAGCATGGTATCCAAAGCCATAGGTGTCGAGTTCAAGTGGTGAAGTCATCCAATTATTTCATCATAAGGATAAAGGAAAGAAACTATGTTGAATTTAACTTATAGTTTAAAGCAAATAAGCTTAAGCGGAGGTATGTAAGAATATAAAATTGTTCTTGGCTGTGCTAACAAGCTTAAGCTTTTAGGTTAGTCTGTTACTGTAGATTTAACGTGCAACACTTAGTAGTTTTCTAAGATGGTGGGGGACAAGAATTTGTATTATCTAATTGAGCACAAACTTGCGACTTAGTATGAGCTTTGCTAAAGCGAACAATCTCTCAATGCTATTGGGTTGGGTCATGACAATTGGTATCAAAAGCGACTCCTTGCAGCACGTTGTGGTTTGAGGATAAAATCAACAGAAGCTGTTGGGCTGTAACATCTTGATCCGTTAGATGGTGAGGATGTGATCTCCAGGGTCTAGGTCCTATATAATTTGTAGGCAAGCCTTTAGACCGTGGGCATGAATGATTAGTTTGGAAAGTTACTGGATTACATATGCAATATTCTATGCTAACATATTGATGTAACTTTTGAGGATAAAATTTTTAGGCTTATTTGGGCTTAAGACAAAACAGATGATACTTGATAGTATTGGGTTGGTTCATGTATTAAATGACAAAAAAGATTTATAAAGCTCATCCCCTATAATTATAATTTGACAAATAATGATGCTAATGATTGGCAGATCCACATTGGTCCACTCAAAAGCCTTACCTGCTAAGGACCAAGTTACCTCTCGTATAACTGAATGGTATCTTGAACAAATGGCAGGAATTGCTCCGGGGCCTGAACGGATCCCAGTTGGTCTGTTCTTTTATCGACTTCTCCGTATTTATTCTTGCAAAGTTCTTCTCCACATTCAGTTGCATTAAAGTCTCTAATAACTCTGCAAGTTAATGTCATTTCAGCAAAGCTAGGGAAAGTCATGGGACCTGTAATACCACTAGAGAATGGAATCATAGACGAACCCTATGATCCTCGGAGGCTTATATGCAACTCCATCTCTCAGCCTCAAGGCCTTCCTCCAGCTCATTGTCTCCACGAAAAGGCTAGTAAGTTGGAGAATGAGAGAGGAACACCAGCAACTGCAGATGTCAGTAAAAGATGGCAGCAGACATAGCACTCAACTTTCGAACTTCCCCCTTCTTTCTTGGGGGTGACGGTAAGGTTGAACCGACCAAAAATATGACCGGCATTAATAGAAATCTGCCCGCCTGTGAACTCCCCTCCATTTTCTGGGATGGCTGCAGCCACAACTCCCCACCGGAATGTCGGAGCAGTCCAGTTTGTTATGTCCAGAATGTACTAGGTGGCTTCAGAAGCTACATTAGTTGTTTGAGGGAAGCTGTGAGCTCCTTTTTGAGGTGGTTATGAGGCAGAATGCTTTGAGGAAGAAGTTTCAACAAAATGTGGGGGAGAGGTATGGGCTGTGTAATGTTGAGAGGTTGAAGTGCTGGTACCATGATGTTTATCTATAACATGGAAAACTTTTACCAAAGTCATGTAAATGTTTTGATTTACACTTGAAGAAGCTGAAGACATAAAAAGTGCTTTTAGTGGTAAGGTTTAATGGCTTTTAGTCGTTATTGCATTACTTGGCACATCTATTTAGACTCTGGAAGTTGCTATTTTTGTGTTCGTATGTACACACACATGCGCGTGCGTGCATAGGTGTGCGCATTTATATTTATATATATTGTGTATGTTGCATTTAAGGCTATTAGTTTTTGCATGCCAATGTGCTAATGATGTCTTCATTAAAAATATTTGAATATCCAGAATTCCAATAATTGTGTGATAAGTTGCTTCTTGTTTTGTCTGAATTCCAANTATATATATATACATGTATATATATATATATTGTTCTTTTACTTTCAGTGCAGTATTATAAACGTATGAATGGTAAGTGGTAACCCAAGCTATATCTCCACCTTTCCCAAAAAAAAACAAACCTCTCTGCCCAGGGCGGAATGTGAGATTTTAGTATTATAATCATAACTTTTTAGGATTTTAGTATTATAATAAGGGCAAATTTCACTCAGGTCCCTGAGTTTAAGGGATATTATCACACAAGTTCACGTTTTTAAAATTATCATCGGGGTCCTTAAGTTTTCAAAAATTATTATCTGAGTCTCTTTTTNATCTCCGTGGAGAGAGGAAGGATAAGGATATAATGGTAATTTTTATATTTTTTTAATAATAAAAAAATTAAAAAAAGCTCAAATGAAATTTTTAAAAACTTAGGGACTCCAATGATATAATTTAAAAGAATAAACTTGTGTGATAATAATTTTTAAACTCAGGAACCTAGGTGAAATTTGCCCTTATAATAATTTCAAAATAAAAACTTTTGGCAAATGTTTGAAAATTATAAATCAAATAATAATTATAAGTTAACTATTGAAATTTTCAGTAATTAGAGTATGTAATCTTTTTTCCTTTTTGATATAGAGTATGTTATCTTAAGAAATCTGCAAGATAGAAATCTTATACAGGGAGCATGAGTACAGCGCGTCATATATTGAGCAGTGAAGTCGGTGAGAGTTGGATCCAGGAGAAATGTGTAACCATTGCCCGTCAACCAGCCCAACATGCTCATATTGCTCTGGAATTGCGTGAAAATGGAGAGGTTCAGGTTGTTTGGTGATCTGGCACAAGTACTCTGTAGAGAAAATAATGTCGTAATCTTTTTCCTCTTCTGAATCTTCTCTTTTGTCGTCAAAAATCTTGAGTGCCATGTTGGCACTACAAGAGCTAGCCCAGCCGAAAAATAATGGGATACCTAACGCACATCTTTCACGCAGACAGCATACCTGTAAATGAAGACAAGATATTGAGATTAGTAGGGTTGGGAATCATGTTTGAAACTCAAAAGTAGCTTGATGATGATACAAACTCCACTCGGTTCAAAATTAGCCGACTTGGCTTAAAAGAAATCAAATTGGACCAAGGACTATTAGTGAGTTTTTGTTTTTTGAGAAAACTATTAGTGATGATGTTGAGTGCGTACATGTGTGTGTGACACACAATCATACATTAATTTCATTAAATTATCAATTATAAAATTCACTTTTTCCTAACATTACTCCTTTACTATCAAAAAAAAAAAAAAAAACATTACTCTTTCATTACCGAAAGCATGTGAGTTATGAGTTTCAAATTTAATGTCATTTTTACTCCCACCGTGCCTCCCTCACTGGAAAAGTTGGCATAATACTAGTCTTCTTCGCTCTCTCCCTTCGAGGGTGAAATTGTAATGCATGATTTGTAAATTTTTGTTGATCTTCTTCCATACCTCTCTCCTCACCAAAAGTATCAGCACGAGTTTTAAGGGGGTGAGACATCTTAATAAAATCCTCCTGCACCCTCCTACCTTCAATGAATGCGTGGGAGATATCACACAAATTTTAAGTTGATGTCTCTCCCACTCTCTCCATCACCAAAAGAGTGTACATGAGTTATAAAGTGTACCTCTCCCCGACGCTCCATCCTTCATGCACTTTACCGAAAGTGTGAGATATAGATATAAGTTTAAAGGTGGGAAGCAAACGCCATTAACAATAACTCCATTACTACTTTCCCTCCATCCCTTCCATTAACAATAATTCCATGAGATTAAAAAAAGTATTCCAATTTGCACATTGCATAAAACTATATGACCTGTTTGTTTTTTACCCTCATAATAATTCCATCCCTTCATGCCTCTCCTACCAAAAGAGTGTTACAGCATATTAGTTTTAAAGTATTCTTCTCAACCCTCCTCCTCCATCACATCACCAAAAAATGTGACAAATAACACTGTTTCAAATTGTTATTGAAATTTCGATCGCTCCGATTCTCACTTCATTGGAAACTTAACCTATAACACAAGTATAACTTAACCTATAACCTTAATTGTTGGAAACTTAACCTATAACTTCATTGAAAACCCTAAACCCTAACCCCCAACCTCACCCCAGAGAAAAAATAAGCTTAAAAATGAGGAGTCAGAAAGCAACCAACAACGACAACAACAAAACATCGCAACAATCTGGGGTTGACAACATGGATTTTGTAAGAATATAAAAATTATTCTTAAACTATTAAGCTTTTAGAGCAATTGGCAACCAGAGATTGAACATGAAACCAAGCATCCACCGATATATCTCTTTTTCCCCTCTTTAGTTGCCAACTACATGTAGAGTGGAGGAAAGACAATAGCTGCATCACTTCATCCCTCCCTTACTAATACTACAACTTATAGCACGTTTCATAATTTCACACATTCTCCCCCTCCTTCAGTAAAAGTATGAGCAATAATACATGGGTATCAAAGTATCTCATCATTCCTTCATCCTCCCTTCCCCCTTCTCTCCTTCAAAATCTCTCTCCTCCCGCTTCTCCGCTCTTCCAGTAAAAGCTCAAGCTATGATACATTAATGTTAAAAATATCTCATTAGTCCATCCACCCCTGCTTTACTGAGAATATGAGCTATAAACAAGAGCATTGAAGGAGGTAGGGATTAAATAATAAATTATTTCCTCCCAACCATCCTCCTCAACTAAATGCATAGGCTATAGAACATGAGTTTAAATATTATTGGTGTCCCTCTCCCTCAATCTCTAGCTAAAAGCGTATGCTATAGCACATAAGTTTTAAAAAATTTTGTCCCTTCCCCCTTCCAACCATCAGGGAAAATGATGGAGGGAGAAAGGAAATTTATTTGCTCTCCTAAAGAGTGAGCCATAAAAGATAAGGGAGGTGGGGAAGCCCATTGTAAACAGTTTTCATTTTATTTTAATAAAGAGGTTGTTTCCACATTCGAAGTGACCTACCTGCCATGACGGAGCAAATTTATCAATGCACCAAGGTTCGCGCTCTAACCATAGCCTAAATTATAGCTTGAAAAAAAATAATACAGCACATGCAGTTTAAGTGAGTTGTCTGACCTCAACATATTCTATACCCATTTCATTTAGAAGATCAACACATTTTTGGGATGATATTGAAGCAAAAATTCCTCCAGATCCCACCGGTGCTTGTAGAATTTCCCATGCGGACTTCAACAAAATTTTGTTGCTGCCACGACTGATTATTGGAAGCTTAGCTTCTGGTAGAAAGAAAACCTGAAATATGGAAAGAAAAAATTAGGAATTCAACCAGAATGGAAGAGGAAGAACAACCATAGATATTTATTTCAAATTATCATAGTATTAACACAAAAATTTAAAGAAGAAATAACTGGTCAACAGTGTTCCACTATGGGAAAATGACACAAGTGGGGACCTAAGTCACATTTCATTTGAACTGACATTTCTTTTTAGGAGCTTTGATCCCCAGAAATCCCACACTCGAGGCCCGAGATTGGTGCGGAAAAGTGCAGTTGGGATGATTGATGTATAAACTCGCAACTTTCTAAGTATAGGTGAGGCCGACAGACTATAACTGTTGGTTCATTAGCATATCAATCAAGTAACACCACAGCTGTCTAGGCACCCTCAATGTGCTTTGGTTCTATCAAACACATTTTTAATGTCAATTTCTTATTGTATCTTCAGTTCTTACCAGCTTTTCCTCTGATAGATATAGATATTGCTGGATTGGTCTCTTTGGGGCTGCTTCAGCAAGCACTAATGTATTTTGACTTGTACGTCCTGATGAAGAAAGGGGGAGGGGCATAGCTGGGAAAGAATACTACATAGTGTAAGAGGATGGAAGAGAAGGATTTGTGAGAAACCACTGTTAATTAATTGCACTAGAAACAGTTCAAAAAGGAGGGCCACCACTGAGAGCGTTGGCAACTTTCCTCCACATTCAGTGTCCGGACCCCTTGGATCATCATCCTTCTCATCATACACTTCACTTCTGAAGTTCTTTTTGCGGGTTTCTTCTTGTGCTGTCATCTCCTCTGCATTAGAGAGAATGGGATACTTGATTTACACTGAAAGCCAAATAGGCAATGCTCGTGTTAAGTCTTTGATAACCAATTTACTTAATAGCTTAAGCTTGCAGGTTATGATCCAATAATAATTTTATATTCTTATATGGTCACATAGAAGTTTATTTAGCTTTGCAGCATGGAATCAATGCAATATAAATTCTCTCTCTCTCTCTCTGTCTCTTAAAATCTTCTGATAGAAATAACTGAGGGACATCAAGGCTTGAACTTGAGACCTCTTTTTCAGATACCAGGTTAAATTGCTGATAATTAATTGGCCCAATAGCTTCAGCTTATAGCTTAATGCCCATAAATAATTTTATATCCTTACAGTCAAGTAGGCTTCGACTGAATCCAAAGTAGGTACATCAATTTCCACAATCTTGTTTTCTTGTTGGTTGCATGGTTTGGTGTGGACTAAATGCCAGAGAATCAAAGGCAGTCGCTGAACAGCTGCTGTGTATCGGAAGTTGTGAGAGGGTATTTCAAAAGTACTGGTGTCAAAGATATTAAGCACAAAATAGATTCTATTGAGTCTGAATGGCCTGGTTTGATTTAGGGTGAAAACATGATAGTAGGAGGGAGCCGACAGTCATTAATCTATTCAAAGTAAGGAAATGGGCTTCATCCTACAACTATGCACAAGCAAGTATCAGTATTCAAGAACAAGGAAAGATGAAAATTTGGAAACAGGGAAACTAGAACAGAAGAAGCACACATAGGATGGCGGAGACAGAAATATGTCAGTTATTTACTTGTAGTCATGGCTGTTCTAATAAATAATAAACAAGATATACATTCATACCTTCTGATCATTGAATCCAAAGTAGTCATTCTGTGAAAAAAGATCTTCACATATCTGTAGCTGATCAGTTGATGCTATCATAATTAGGGGAATCTCAAAATGGTTTTCTCCATACTGCATTTAACAATCAAAAGTTCCGCAATTTACAATTCCCAGCAACAAAAGGAAAACAAAGGCTAGTGCTCATACGGATCACATGGAGGAAAGCCATTCATAATTGGATCATTTAGACATAGTCATTTTGGTTAAAAAGATATATTCAACTAATTAAATACATGTGTGAATCTTACGGCCTGATAATGCTTTAATACAGCGAACTTAAAATGCATTAAAAAAAAAGCAATACAGTATGAAAATGCATCAAAAAATAATGGAGATCTACTGGTTCATTTTGTATAGAAAATGCAGACAGGTCTGTTTTCATTTTACCCACCTGTTGTTCATACTCAGTATGAGAAGTTTACATTTAACATTTTCAATTCAGTAGTAGAACTTTTCATTTGGCTCAATATTGTAGCTCAAAATTTTTACACAACTATCCATTTATGTATTATGCCCTACAATTCGAAAATATATTATATGAAAAGTTGCATTAAAGTATGTAAAAACTATGATTTACTTGAGCTATTTCAAGATTTGCATTTTCCCCGGGCTGTAGCCTCAGTTGAGGATAAGTCCAGAGAGCGTCGGCTAAGATAGTTTGGACATATAAACCGTAAGCCAATGGAAGCTCCAGTAAGAAGAGTTGAGTTATTGAATTTTGCTTGTGATATAAGAGGAAGGGAAAGATCAAATAAGACATGACAAAAACCATAAAAAAGAATCTCACATATTTGGAGATAAGTGAGAACTTGTTATTTAATAGAAAGTAGTGAAAATAAATGATTCATATAGCCGACCTCACCTATTGGGATAAAGGCTTGGTCGTTGTTATTGTTTGGTTCCTCAGGCTGGTGGTGGACTAGATCCCTGAGGTAAATCCCCCGATTCTACGCAGGTTCATAAAAATGAAAGCATGTAATTTAAGTCCGTCCTGCCCAAATTGTTTTTCATGTGGGTTCTTTTTGACGGATTCTATTAGGTTTGACCATTAGATTATAATTTTAAAAAATTAAAAATACATATCTAAGTATGAAAATTATTATTATAGGCTATTGTTAAAGAATAAGGATGAGGTTACAATAGCAATTGGAAATGCATGAACATATTTTTAACCTTTAAATATGAATTTTTAATTTTTTAAAATGCAACTTAACGATCAAACTTAACAGAATCAATTAAAAAGAACCCATGTGAAAACATTTTTGGGCGGGATGGGCCTAGATGATGTGCTTTTGAGTTTTGATTTTGAGGGCCTGCACAGAATCAGAAGTCTATCTAAGAGCCAGATGGAATTACCCCCTTTTCTAAATAGCATAGCATTGCAGCGATGTGGGGCCAATTAAGTTTTAATTGGTTCTGGTTCCACTTTTCTTATTCTTTTTTGATTTGGTTAAGCCCTTATATGTAAATATACATATTTTTTAAATTTTTAATTCAAAATAACACCTATTTGTAATTTTTCTTAATTATATAATTTTTTTTCTGCTAGTGCCACAATATTTTTTAAATCAATGCAACGTTCAAACGAACATTGCAAGTAAATTTTTTTTTAGTTGAGAGTGATTTCAATAAATTATCGACTTTTAAGGAAGCAACAGAACTATTTTTTGATTGTTATTATCCGACCTCGTCAAATTTTTATTGTATGCTTTTCAGATATTTAAAAGATTTGTAGAGTTTCGATGTAATTAGACCTTAGGAATTTTTATTTTCTCACTAGCGAAAAATTCAAGTATTAGGGGACGATTGCTTCTTAATATTATGTCACTTCACTTCTCGATCCCTATCAATAAAGATTTGTAATTAAAACTTTTCATGCTAGATATTCTGAATTCTTGGGGAGAGAAACCAATGATCAAAAGGTATCCACTTACACCACTCTCCAATAAATATTTTTGTTGTATTACAATGAATTAAATAGGAATCGAGAACAAGAATAGTAGCTGGTGGCATTAGCCCAAAAAAAGATTAGAAAAATTTTTCATGTACTGAGAGAAGCAACGGAAAAGCAACTACGAAGTTTGGTGATGTCAGGAATGACCAAAGGAAAGGAAGCTTCTACAGCAGCATTGTCAGAATAAACACCAACTAACCTGAGTAAGTTGGAATTTTATTAGGAGTGGAGATAGTGATTTCGGGATTTACAAAATAATTTTTAGTTCTACTGGTTATGGCGCGAGATGTTATTGCTACCGAATCAACATTTTCTCTTCGTGGAAGAATAATTGGTGACTACCGTAGCTTGTTGTTGTCCATATCCTTGTGCATGCTAACTTGCCTTAAAGCTTTGTTAAGTGTGGAGAACCGCAATCAAGAAAGAAATTTGGTCAACAAAATTCAAGGACAATGGCCCTGAAGATTAGGAAAAGGTTGCAAAACAAGTATAATGTAATTATCCGAAATAATGTATTAATGTTTTATTTTGTTTGTTGTAATTTCAAACTTTAAATAAAATAATTTTTTATAAAAGTTTTCTTTACATTTAATATAATTTTATTAAAATTAAAAACCAAATAACCCAATCAAAAACCGTTCTGAATCAGTTGGGGGTTTCGGTCTCGGCCTAGGTCACTGGAATCTTGTTGGTTTCGAACCCAAGTTGATGCGGGACAATATGCAAGATGCAATATAAAATTAGAGATCAGTAGATAATTCTAGCGGATGAGTATAAATTAATTCAGAAATTTCTCTAATGATAGGTATGTGATAATCAAGAAACTATAAATCCATGAAGCGAATCAATTTTAAATATCTACAAATAAGTTCAAATGATATTTAGTAAATTTACCAAATAATTTTAGACAACTTTATCTCAACAAATCAGAGCTAAGGATACGCAGTAGTATGGGCATTCTCACAAATAATAATACCCAACAGCAATGTATCACACAATATAATTCCAGATTCATACAGGCGAGCAAAATCAAACAGTCCCAATAACAAATACCACAACAAGATCTCACAGGATTTTCAAAGTACTCAGTTGATGTTCGCATTTACCTCGACAGGAGATTCTAGGCTTCAAGACTGAACTGCTGATACGTCGTGAACAATGTTATGGGCGGCTGAACCAGCGGGATCGAAATCCGAAGTCTTGGACTGTTGCGTGCTGGAGCACTAGCAATGATTGGTCGTGCACGATGTTGCGGTTAAACGTCGTACATGATGTGCAGTAGAAGACCAAAACAGTGGGATCGATGTCCGAAGTCTTGAACGATGGCTATGCTTGAGCGCGAGTAGTGAACGGTCGTGCACGACATTGAAGAAGCAAACGTCGTGAATGATGTTGAAGATGTCGAACCGACAGGGTCGAGGTCCGATGTCTTGAACGACGAAGGGGTGCTGGAATGCGAGCAGTAATTTGTCGTGCACGAGGTAGCAGAAGGCCAAAACGTCGTGCACGATATTGAGGAAGGCTGTTGGTGTTGGCGGCGGCGCGAGCAGAGCTCGCAGGTGAGATCGTTGCCCTCGCCGAAGAACGAGGAGCTGCCGGAGGCGACGGCGGTGCGAGAGGGACCCACAAGCAAGCGCTGCGGAGATTGTCGGGCGACGCAAGACCTCCGAGCTGACAGAAGAAGGGAGATGCCTAGATTTGTTAAGCTGAGATTGTTGTTTAAAAATGTGGGAAAAATTGGAGAAATACCTTAAGTTCCTTAAGGTATTTAGGGATTTTCACCCAAGACCCCAATCTTTCCCTTCACCGGGATATAACACATAATAATCAAACTCACAATAATTTCATTCTAGGATCAAAAACCAAATAATGCTAGTCCATGTCTTTATATAGGCTTATTGCATTTAAAATTTAAAATACGAAAATAAATGCTGAAATAAATGCGGGAATAAAAGGATTACAATCATGTCAAATACGAAAGTAAAAAAAAAAAGAAGTAAATAAACGAAATCAGCCCAAAAATTGGACTATTCCCATTCAAATCAATAAATTGATTTAAATGGGGATTTCCAATCCACTGATCAGCCACCAATCATGTCTGTTGCCAAATCTGCAGATATCAATCCTCCATCCAGATCGACGCCACGTGGTGAGATCTCGGACGTCGAGTGTGGGCCCTGCCTGAAATAAATCGACGGTCTGATGTCGTGTCCCCACCACAAGTCCAGAATTGGTACTCAACCGATTCAAAGCTAGTTCAGGCCAAAACTAGTCCAGTTTTGGCCAATAAGCACCCTTGTATGCCTCCAACAGAAGTGCAATAAAATATTTTGACATTTACCAAGAGCGGCTAAAGTTTTGACATTTTAATAAAGCAATCAATAATTTAAATAATAAATTATCTCAAATAAACATATATATTTTAAATATTAAATTACATGAAATTGTGAAAAATTGATTTTTTTAGTAAATTAAAATTTATAAAATCAAATTGGTGTGTCAATTAGTAATAGATCTATAGTTTCAAAACTTAAATTGTGCACTCTAAAATATAAATCCAACAACAATTCCTCTCAGTTAATTATAAAATCTAGATTATAGTAAAATCAAGAAATTGATATGATAAGTAATTTCAAAATAAAACTAGTTCACCGAGTGGTATGGGAGAGAATTTTACCAAGGGATGTTTTGTTCAATGTTATCTCGATATTATGTGATGTTCAATGTTATCTCGATATTATGTGATGTCATCTAAAGAAAATAATTATTTTATTTGATGATATGTATAAGTAACTCTATAAAAATTAGTTAATTATCGGAAGGTCAATATAGTTAAACCCTAATTACATAATTACACTTTGGTCCATAGTTTTTAAGAATTTTTTATGATTCTTGAATAAAACTGTAGGGACCTATCAAAAAGTTAAAATTATAAAGCAAAGTATAATTAAATATTAATTACAAGAATCTTTAAAAAATTAATCTTAAAAATTTATAAAATGGTTACTCAAAAATGACACCTATATGACAAGTGTCAAGATATACAAATAACATGACATCATATGGAGATAACCTAAATCAAACACCTCCTAAAACTAGAGAACGTATGATTTTTGGACCAAGATTGGATCAATATTCTTATGAATTATTGTGACAACACGGGAGAGAAAGTATGGTATTCACTTGGGCAGACATAAACAGAGGCTTTCTACATTGGAGTTGTTGTCGTGCATAAGGTGAATTAATTGCATCGGATCCTGTTGTGCTGATGCTATCACATTAGCTAAGCTTATCTAATTAATGTAATGGCTCTCTGTTGAAGATGTTGAGAAATTCCACGGACAGCAACAGCAGGAGAGGAGGTTGCATTAATTAATGCAGAACTTGCACCGAATCAATCAAATCATTATCTAAACAAATATCCTTTCTGAATTTTGATCTAAAGAAATATCTACATGGCTTTGGAAGTAATTAAGGTTTTCAAGTGGATTCCTGGTTGCGGCATATGGGAAGTAATGAGGCAAGGATGTAATTTGCAGGCTAGTGGTTGAAGCTTGAATTATCTAAAGGTGAAGACAAAGGAAGGGATGTCTAGGGCCTTCTGATGGGGAAAATTTCTTTGTTTTTCCTGTATCAAAAGATAAGTAGGGTTATTAGGTTTTTCACCAAGGTTTCCTACCTTTCTATTCCAAGATAGCAGTTCATTCAAGAATAATAATTTTACTTAAACTCAAATTTCTTATTTATCATTATCTAAATTGAATGCTCAACTGCAGATTCAATAAATAGAGGGCTACTCACATCCTAACACAACTCTCCATTTTACTCATCCAAGATTTGGGACCCGATAAAGGCACAAAGTGGGACTAAACATTTTTACTAAAAATAAATAAATAAATAAATAAAACTTAACTAAGTCAACTCTAATAAACTCTATGAATGATAAAATAAAGTAAATTAAAAAAAACCTTCATCAATCCATTAAAGACAAATGGGGGAGGCTTCGAGTTGATTTTGAATGAGTTGGGCTCAACTCCAAATTGGAATTTTCAATTTCGACTTAAGTTTGATTCGAACCTACTAAAATTCTTTCGATTTTGAGTTGAATCAAGCCTAATTATAAGATATATTCTTCTATACAAATATCCATTATTTATATTAAATATATTAAAATATAATATTATAAATTTATTTTTAAATTCTATATGTATTTTTAATATCACATCTTTTATGTAAAATATTATATCATATTTATATATAAAAACATTTCAATTGTACTTTAAAAACTTCTAAATATATATAAATTGAATCAATTTCATTTCAACCAAACTAATTTCAAGCTAGAAGAAAATCAAGTTGATTTCGAATCGAGCAAAATACGAGTGATTTTTGAACAAGATTCAATTTTCGCATAAAATTGCCATCCCTAAAGACAATCATGGCACAAATTGACCTAAGCTGTTAATCATAATGATGTCCATATCCATATCAGAAATTCACGCAACAGGAAACATGCATAAAGAAGCAACCACGGAATAATAAGGGAGTAGCTAGGAAAAAATAACAGTCCACACACTTATTGTCAGAATGGTTTCATCAGCTTTATGATTTGTAGAAGAGAGTCAAAACGCACCTTCAAGAAGGTCTTGATATTTAGAAGAACTTGCTGCAAGCATTCGAGGCTTTTCTCACCATTAATAACAAGAACTATTGCAACTTTAGAGCTCCTAAGGACCTGCAGTCCCTCATTATGCAACTCATCGATTCTCTCTGGATATGCACAATCAATCAGATTTTGGTAAGGTACCCTCAAGGCCTTCTTTGATAATGAAGCTGAGTTGGCCTCCAAAAAGTCATAAAAGCTTAATCTGATTTCAAGTTCAAGCATATCAAGTAGAGCTTTTGATAGCATCCTAAATGAGTCTCTTGACATCTCAGTACAAACAAAAGTATAGCATGGCTTTTTTCCATTTACTTTAAAAAATAATGCATAGTAGGATGCTCTGGTTTTTTTTTTTCCATAGTTCAGTTTGTTTTCATAAAATAAAATAAACCTATGTGCATTCACTATCCTACATGATCATCTATTCGCACATAATTGTAGGTATTAAAATTTGATATTTATGCATATTTGAGCATGAGATGCAAGCACGATTCATAGAGAGAGAGAGCATATTTGTTCATAGGTATTTTATATCTCAAGCGCATTTATGCAATTTTAACAGTTTCAAGATGGTTGTATTTGCCTAACATTAACAAATATTTTCACCTTACCGACCAAAATCCGTTGAATATTGAAATCGTTTTTCACCGCATTTACTCTTTTGGACTTATTTTAAAGTGTTCCTTGGATATAGTTCCTCCACAAGTTGTTTTAGAGCAGTAAATCAAAATTGCCAGTGTACAAGTCTGATTGCATTCACATTAAAACTACTTTAGTTTATTTGAACAATTTAAAGTATATGCATAATGCCCAACTAATTGCTACGGTATCTTTTCTTAAAAGAAACCAAAAAAGGGAGCTGGAGGAGCATAGTAGAAATTTGAAATTAATATGTAGATTATAAGCCTACACAATCTCAACTATCCAACGTTCCAAAAACTCAACTATCCTGCTAACACTCAAATAAAACTATCTATTGTTTTCTAAACTATTGATTTTCACTTTAATTTATGTGGATCAAACATAGAATTATATTTTATAATTTAAATCAATAAATTAATTGGCAAATTATTAAAATTAAGCTAAAAAATATTTCTAAAATGAATTATATGATAAATAAGATTTTTAATCATGTAAATTTAAAATATTTTAAAATTAAAATCAATCGAATCGTGTTGTAAATAAGAATTTATTAACTTAAATTAATTCCATAAGTCAGATCCAAGATACAAAATAAAATAGGAAAAATCCTCTCACAATAAAGCCAACAGTAATGTGAATCTCAAGTTGATAATAGGATCACGTAAATGATAGAACAAATTGATAAATCAAATTGAGTCAATACTTTAACTTGATTCACATAATCAATAAACTGAACCAAAATTTTTGATTAACTCGATTCACATTAAAATGGATTAGAGTTAGACTTTTATTTTGTAGAAACTAATAGTTCAGTTTAGGATTAGGTTTTTACTATCAAACGAATAGTTAATCAAAACTATATACACAATATAGTAACCTATTGTGTTAAACAACTAATTAAATATATCTTAAATTATTACAGCTGTAAACTTATAGATAGTAATAATGTAAAATATATTTTTCTCCTTTATGTTCATTTGCACATTCATAAATATATAATAATGTCAGTAAGTTATCCACATGTAGTTTTTTTTTTATACATGGGGGCTAGCATTAAAATTTTTTAATAAAAATAATACCTTCAATTGATTAACTTATAACTTTAACTTAAACGCCTATTATTTGATATAAAAAGTAACATTATTTATATAATTTAGATATAACTTTTTATATGAATGAATTTTTTCATTAATATTATTGAAAATATTTGTATTTGTATTATTGTAAATATTTTTTCAATAGATTAAATGCCAAAAAATTTTATAGCATATTAATTTTTTGAATAATTTGTAAAATTCATAATATTGCTTACATAACATGTTTTGAAATAGCAAATAAATAACTAAAAACTAATAGTTACGGTTAACTGACTAAAAAATTAAGTTAACTAAATTGTTGAATAATCATTAGATCAATTCCGATTTAGGTTTTTGATATTGAAAAGCTAATGGGTATAGTTTAAGTTTTGATTTTTTATTTTAAAATAGTTAATGGATATGGATCACCGCTAGCTTGGAAAGATATTAGTGCCGCACTACAGTAAAATCACGGAGGGTGGTTGACGTGGGGAATGGAACCACGTTGTGGCTTCGTGTGGGCCTGGTGCCATGCTCGTGTGGACTTGTGCCAGAGATGTTGCAGACCTCGGGCAGCTTGTATCCACGGACCTCATGTGGGAAAGTTGGCGTTGGCGGATGGATCCGAAGGAGATGATGGCTGTGGCCAAGCGTGAGGTGCATGGGCTGGAAGGCGAAGTTGTCGATATACCACAGAGACGGAGAAAGAGGGAAAGAGAGATTTTGAGATTTTTTCTTTTCATTCAAAAAAAGGATAATTAAGTTATTGTTATTGAAAAGGATAACTAAATTATTAAAAAATTCTCATCTAATGTCAATCCTATTATTTGCTTTATCAAAACATCAACCTGTTAACTGGATCTAGAGTTTGAGAAAACTCAAATTTTATTTTATTAAACAACAATCATTACAATGCTAGGCAACCTCTTTATATAGAGATCACAATATATAAAAATTAGAAAATATAATTAAATGTATAAAATAAATTTTGAAATATATTCATACTAAATAAAAAATGATTATAGTGAATCTTCATCCTTTTAAATTAGATTCAAATCTTCAATTAGTATTAATTAGCCAAATCAATTTCGAATCATCCCAAATCAATTCGATTCTGAATTTGTAATCAAAATCAAGCAAATCTGGAAAGAGTCAAATACAAACTATCATGATGTTCCCATCACATATAATCTTATTCACAAAGCAAAGTGGGCTATTATCGAGTAACCATTATGATTAACCCAATCACAATGCTTATCGGACCAATTCCACTCGGCATGAATCCGATAGGAACTAAATGGGAGGGGGGGCTGACGGTAACCAACACTACAACGCTAGCGTGCGGGAGCCGCCCACATGCCAGTGTTACCAAGGCTGGCCAGCCTGTCGCTCTTAATAAGTTTTTTAAAAAAACTCCAAATGGTCAAATCACCATTCTAACTCTCTTGCTCTGATATTCATTCTTTGAAATCAAGTTTAGCACACTAATGGCTAGCTGACGTAGATTCATCATCGATGCTTCCTCCGGACACTGACATACTACGGATCCGGATTAACTTCTGAAAATCGAACGCCTTCTCCCCTTGATGGCATTCAATGAAATTTCTGAGCTGGATCTCGATCTTTATGAAGAAACAATCCTAACTTTAAAGTTATGGCCAATGGAGATGTTGACATCGACACAAGCCCATCAATTCACAGCATCTCCAGCAAGGATTGGTGATGCAAGGCATTCATAACATTTATATTGCAAATGATAGTACACCCACTTTATTATTATTATTATCATTTTATCTTATTATTGCAACATAGCTATATGTATAGGCTTTGTAATCTTTGGGCCTATTATCTGTTGGACTTTAGGTGATTTAGGAAAATTTTTTGAGTTTTGAGGGTGATTGGGCTAATTTTTGGCCCAATTTCCCATCCCCCAAAGAATTAGTGAGACTCGGACTAGAGCTCCCAAAGAATTAGTGCAGCCTTCAGAAAGGAAGAAGAGCCTCAACTTGATCTCCATGAAAGACATGGAAAAGGATCGTAAACATGGATCACCCATCTGTGCACTAGTCTCGCTCTAGTCAACAAAGTTCATGTCGAGTTCCCCAGAGATCCCTAAGGAGATTAGCTGAATCCTCGATGCCTTTTCCGATTTGTGCCCCAAGAAATTCCAAGATGAGCTACCTTCCATGCAAGATATTCAGCATGCGATCGATCTGCTGCCAAGGTCATTACTACCAAATCTTTCCCACTATCGGATGAGCCCTACCGAGTATGCTGAGTTATGATATTAGGTACAAGATTTATTGAAAAAAGGCTTCATCCGTGAAAGCCTTTCCCCTTGTGCAGTGTCATCCCTTCTTACACCTAAGGATGGAACCTGGGACATGTGCGTTGACTCACGAGCCATCAATAAAATCACAATCAAGTACCGATTCCCAATCGCTTGATTGGATGGCTTACTTGACATAATGGCTGGGGGGGCAAGTATTCTCAAAGGTAGACCTATGCAATGGTTATCATCAGATCAGACTGCGGAAGGAGATGAGTGGAAGACCGCATTAAGGCAAAAGACGATTTGTACGAATGACTTGTTATGCCATTCGGGTTCTCTAACTTGCTCAGCACATTCATGAGGGTGATGACCCAAGTGCTACGTCCCTTCATCGATGTTTTCCTCGTGTATTTTGATGACATTTTGATGCAGATCTACGAAGGAACACCTTGATCATCTCCATGAAGTATTCGTCATCCTACGCCACGAAAAACTTTACGTGAACTTGAAGAAGTGTTATTTCATATACATGTGTACTCTTACAAGAAGGCAGCCCACTTAGTATGTCTGGCACTGAGATTCTTTTGGCAATTTATCTCATTGCCTAATAGTCCAAATACATGATGAACTTGACGGCGATGAGGTAGTAATGCAATAACAAAGCGCTTGTACTACAGCATAGTATTCTTTGATGTAAATTAAGTATTCTATCATGCTTCGTTTAGCTTCTCACTGAAATACGCGACAGGGTGATTTTCTTGACTAAGCACTTCACCAATTTCTATGCCGGAGGCGTCAAATGCCTCCTCAAAAACTTTCCCGAAATCGGGAAGTCTCAAAATTGGGGCTTCGATTAATCGTGTCTTAATTTCTCGAAAGGCTCAATCAGCAGCTGGTGTCCACTTGAATGCTTTCCCCTTTAGGCAGTCAGTGAGGGGAGTAGTAATCGAGCTAAAGCCTCTAATAAACCAACAATAGAATGTAGTCAAATCATAAAATCTACAAACATCGTGGATACTTTTGGGCATAGGCCATTCTCGGATAGCACAAAATTGGTATAGAGAATAAACCAGCTGATGCCCTTAGCCAAATGTCTGTGATTTTGCAAATGAAACGAGTGCAAGTTACGTGGCTCAATGACATGAAGACTGAATACGTTAATTGCAATGACTTCAGAGGTACCTATGCCTGACAAAACGAAATGCCCTCTCAGTCTGATTCTGAGTATTTAATTAGAAAGGGTTATCTATTTAGGGGTTCTCGACTTTCCACCCCCAACTCATCTCTACACGAGTTTCTTGTTGTAGAGCTGCATGCTGGTCGTGCAGCTGGCCACTTCAATCGCTTTAGTTAGCGATAGGTACTGTTGGCCTCGGCATCACAAGAATGTGGCTCAGGTCATAGCCCGATGCCGCACGTGCCAAATAGCTAAGGGAAGAAAGCAGAATACTGGGTTGTATACGCCCCTCCCAATGCCTGATCATCCATGGGAGGACCTGAGTATGGATTTTATGCTAGGCCTACCTAGAACACTGAGAAGGCATAGTAGCATTTTAGTAGTAGTGGACCGTTTCTCCAAAATGGCCTAGTTCATTCCTTGAGCCAAAACATTCGATGCTTCTTATATTGCTACGATATTCGTAGTCGAGGTTGTCCATCTCTACGGTCTTCCAAAGTTCATGGTCTCTGATAGAGATGTGAAGTTCATGAGTTACTTCTGGAAGAGCCTCTAGAAAAAATTAGGTACCAAACTCCTGCACTCAACTCCATATCACCACCAAACGGACGGACAAACTGAGGTAGTGAACAGAAGTTTGGATAGCCTTTTGAGGTGTCTAGTAGGAGAGCGTTCAACAGGATGGGATTTGATCCTACCTATGGTTGAGTTTACTTACAATAATTTAGTCAATCGATCCACAGGCATGAGTCCTTTTCGTGTTGTCACTGGCTATGATCCTCACCTTCCCGTTGACCTAATCGACCTTCCACCCACGTATAGAACCAGCAAGCTCGCATTCTCGTTTGCATCGCATTTGCATGAGCTTCACTTAAAGATAAAAGGAAAATTAGCACTAGGTTACGACAAGGTTAAAGCAAAAGTGGATAATTATAATAGGCTTGTGCAATTCGAGGTTGGAGATAAAGTAATGGCTAGGGTACATTTTGAGCTACTGCCTGCGCAGGGAGCCAACAAGAAACAAGCCGCTGGGCGCGTGGGTCCTTTTAAGATATGTAAGCATACTGGCGAGAACGCATATGAATTGGACTTATCACTGGAGTTGGGTATCAGTTCAGTCTTCAATATGGCAGACTTAGTCCTATATAATGCACCTATTCCCACTAACCAGTCTCATGACGCCACCCTTAACCCACCAGCTCCACCTATACTTCCCACTACCTCCACCTCTAACGCCACTCTAAGCCCTCATACCTTCTCCACATCCATACCCATAAATACCTCTAGGAAAATAATTTGACTGCCCGTCATAGACGAGAGAGCGTCGTGCCCATCAAGCCCCGACTCGGCACATCCACCACCTCCTTTGGAGCGGTGCATCACCAGATCATTGATCCCAGACAACATAGTAGAGGAGCAGCAGCTCACTACGCCTAGTGGCAATGTTTGCAGGTTCCTTATCAGATGGCGAGGTCATCCACCATCAGACAACACTTGGTTGCTTGGCAAGACTAGCATGCTTTGTAAGTTCACACAAGCACATTCAGAGCTTCACTTGACAGAGTCGAGTTCCTAGCTGTCCGGGAGAGCTAATGCAAGGCATCCCCGAAATTTACACCGCAGATGATAGTATACCTATTTATTTTTATCATTATTACTATCTTTTTATTTTAATATTGCAACATAACTACAAGTATAGGTTTTGTTATCTTTGGGCTTATTATTTGCTAGACTTCAGGTGCTTAGGAAATTTTTTTGAGTTTTGAGGGCAATTGAGCCAATTCTTGGCCTAACTTCCCATTACCCATTTGGTGGCTAGCCCTTTCTCCTCCCCCCTTCTCCACCCTTGAATCATAGATTCTCCACTTTTGATGGTATAGATTAAGTTCCCATAAATCAAGAGCTTAGATGGTGAGGATTAGGGATGGGACACTATATATAGTATGAGATTTGAAAAATTAGAGAGTTTCTTAAGAGAAAGAAACCCTAATTTGTGGAAAGGAGTGATTTCCCCCTTAGCTGCCACCTCCGGCCGGCCATCTCCCACTGTCTTACGCCGTCGACGTGGCCACTATCGCAGCCATAGGAACCCAACACCGCCACCTCGCAACCTTGCCAAGCCTATGAGAGGCTTGGCCCTGCCTCCCTCCACGAGCGCAACATTGCCGATAGCTTCGCCCTTCGCTGACTCCACGCACCGAGGTTGGCATCGCCATCGCCAACGCCGTCTCCTTTTGCATCTCCAATGAGCATCGTCAACGCCAGGAGCTCTCGCCAAGTCTGCAAGGACCGGCTCTCGCTGCTATTGCCTCCATTGATGTTGCCGACGGCTCACTGTCGCTTATACTGTTGCCGACCGACATCTTCCACCAATCACCACCCTCCGCCAAGCTTCACCAGCCGCAAAGCCCTCGTCGAGCCTGTGAGAGGCATGACCATTCTGCTGTAGCCACGGAGACTTGACCAATGTATCGCGTTGCACTGCTATTGTCGCTTGCCGGAAGCCACTCGTGTCTGCTACCTTGCTGCTGATTAGGTTTTGTTGTTGTCGTCGTCGCCTTCCCCATCCGCCGCAACCACTGTGTGGAGTTTGGGTCGTTGCAGACTTTCGCCCTGAATTCGGTGCGACTCTGACTCATTATCATGTGAGATTGCCTCCAATTTGCAACAGAGCTGTGGATATCCTGTCCCCTCTTGGTATCCCTTTACCACCATTTATCTTC
Source organism: Apostasia ramifera (assembly GCA_019297695.1). NCBI lineage: Eukaryota > Viridiplantae > Streptophyta > Magnoliopsida > Asparagales > Orchidaceae > Apostasia > Apostasia ramifera. The sequence goes on along the minus strand of JAEMOT010002583.1, from coordinate 263,560 downwards.
ATGTTTATTTCTTTTTTTTTTTTCATATACTTGATTAGTTTGTCAGTGGTATTCAAGTATAGGTGAATATTTGCCTATAGCTCCAATTTAATTGTGTTCATATGATATTTGCCTCTATATGTTGATTGCCCACATGTCTTAGAACTATTCTTGTAAATATATATTTTTTGGATATTGCTTAATTGAAAATTCCTATTGCATGAGTTTCTTATATTACCATAGATGTTAAAACCTTAATAACTTGGAGTTAATTTCTTCAATTAAATCTCTTTGTGAAGCTCTATCCATAACATTAGAATAATTCATATAGACAACATTAATTTTGCATCTTTCTCAATGTAGGAAAATAGTCTATTAATTAACTCTACATCACTTCGTCCAAACACAGTAAAGTATAAAAATATTTTGATTTACCAATAAAATCTAATAGCAATCCAAAAAGACTTGAAAACATTACTTTTGGCAAATTGTGCAAGAATTAGTGTTCATATAAACCGGATGGTATTAGAGGTGGAATAATTACTTTTAAGAAGCACCAAGTTAGATTTCATAAATTTAATAAGAAAATATGCCAACTCACTGTCACAGAAGATAGTCAAAAGTCTAAAAAGTGGGTCAATGACTTGACCATTTAGGAATGATAAAGCACATAAAAATTTAGCTCGCTTTGTTGTTAGAACTAAACAATCTTCACAATACGTGAAAATGGAGGGTTATTTAGAGTATATCATTTAGTATTTAGAGTATATCATTTAGTATTTATAGTCATTAAACCAATGTATTTCCTGAAGAAGAATTGCATAGCTATATATGAAAAATTTTAAAAATCCCTCATTGAGCACTTTACTCACATTCCTTGTAAGGTTAGTTTGATTACTGATGTCTAGACTAGCATTATACAATAAAAATAATTTAATCGTTACTTGTCATTGGATGGATAGTCAGTGGGAAATACAGAAACACATTTTAGCTTTAGATCCTTTAGACAAAGCTTATACAGATGCTACTACATTTTCATATATTTGTAATATTTGTAAAATTTATATTACTTTATACAATACTTATAAGCAATTTTTGAAACCTCCAGACTCCCCTTTACAGATCTTGTTTTACTGAACATTTGACTATTAATAAGCCTAATGATAAATTACACTCGAGTTCCTAAATTTAGGAAATCTTATTACGTACGTCTACGTTTTTAAATTTTAAAATCTGAATTCCTGAATTCTGAATTTTAATATAATGAAATGAGTTCTTTTTTAATTTTTTTATTATTAAAACTTTTTAAAATTCCTATTCTACCTCTCCCCTCTCTCTTGTCTCTCTCACTCTCTCTTAGCGAGGACGCAGTCAACATCCAGAGAGAGCAAGAGAGACGAGAGCGAGAGAGAGAAAAAGACAGAGAGGAGTAGAATAGAATTTTTAAAAAAAATTAATAAAAAAAAAGACTCATTTGATAATTATATTAAAACTTATGAATCCAAATGTTAAAAGTTTGAAGACATGAATCTGAGTGATAATATCCCCTAAACTTACGGACCCAAGTGAAATTTATCGAATTAAACATGTAGCCAAATAGATTCATTTGAATTCAAACGTTAAGGCCCTGTTTGGTTGGAGGCCATCTTGGCCAGGCCATGGCCAAAATGGCCTCCAACCATTTTATTAAAATTAATAATATCATTTTTCATCCTCAATACATAAATTTTAATATAAAAAAAATATTTTATATTATATTTATACAATTGTTAACACATTATATTTAGTTTTTTATTATTATTAATTTTAATAAAATGGTTGGAGGCCATTTTGGCTATGACCTGGCCAAGATGGCCTCCAACCAAACAGGGCCTAAGGGTGAATAAAAACAAGTTTATATTAACGCAAATAAAAGTTGCATCAAATTTTCTTTACCTGTTGAAACTAGATGAAATTCCTATCATCGTTTGCTTGAATCAATTTTACCATACAAAGATTTACTATTTGCTTTTACAATTCGTATATGATTAATGATGATTTTCGATTACATTCGTATGATTATTATTTTTTTAAAAAAAATTTAAGTCATTTATTTTTGAAGAAGTTACTGAAAGTTTATTAGGTTGCTATAATCTAATCTCACCTAATTTTCTATAGTATATATTTTAAATGTTTAAAAAAATTTTAGAATTTAGATCAGAACCTATTCTTCAATCTTTTATCATACACATGGAAGTAAAATTTAAAAATATTGGGAAAATATTTTTCTCTTATATTACATAGCTTTCATGCTTGATCCCAACCAACAGAGCAAAGCTACTAAGGATTTTTTTGCATAACACTCTAATTTTATGGGGAGTGAAACTGATGCTGATAAGGCATTAGTTTTTTCAACTCTTCTAGATTTCCTTTTTTATATTACAGTAAACATGTGACAAATAAGAATGTGAGATGTATGGATGAACAAACAAAAATGCAAAAAAAAAAATACCATTTTTAATCTTCTTCAGACAATAGCGAAGCATAGGTCACTAATTTCGGACAAAGACGAATAATTCACAACTCAGAGTCAAGCTCTGACAAATTTGAACGAGCTATAATTTTACTTACGCTTGGAGAAAAAAATGCGACGATGACTTGAGCCTCTTGGAATGATGAAAGGGGTCGTCAAAATATTACCCTATCTATCTTTCTTAACTTACGACGTTTTAGCAGCATAAGCACCAACTGTAACATCTGAGTTAGCTTTCTCTAAAATAGGAGATGACAGAAGCAACTTATCTGCTCCCACTCTTTGCAAATGTACTTGTCTATAAGATTAGCTTGCTGCTAAGTTACAAACCCAACATCATAATTTTGTAGATAAGTTCAAGAACAATTTGGAAGAAGAAAACTACTCGACAAATCTAATTTTAGTCTATTTGTAATCTTATTTTACTTCTTATTATTCTTTTGTTGCAAATATTTATCTATTAATGAAAAGCGACACTTTTTTAAAAATTGCTCAGTTGAAAAGGAAATTCCAAAAAATATATATAAATATATATATATATATATTTAAGTTTAATAAATTAATAGAAATATAAATCGGACTGGTTCTGTTTCGAAACCAATCCGATTCCAGAACCATGATCGAACCGGATTTGGCTCGGTTCAGGGGCTCCCACAACCGGTTCCAAATTAGTCCAGTTCGATAACCACCCCTACCTAATCATTAAATCCAAGCCCAAGAAAAACCTTGGTGATGCAATTATGGCTTGACTTCTGTGAGTATAAAGACTAATCTTGATGGTGTTAACCAATATGATTTGCTAATTCGCCAAGAAGTTAAAAGGAATGATTCAACCTACTTTAATCCAATTAATATTACGTATTCTTAACTAGAACTATCAAAATGAAGAGCTTAGTGGGTTTAGGTAGGCAGGAGCCTCTTCAAGCCCAATTTTTACATAAAACAAGCTAATCTGCATGCTACGAAATTAAAGCCCATCCATGCGTTATCTTTTAATGCTCCACTCTATTTAATCCTATTTAAGCAAGAATTATATTAAAACAGGTAAGTCGGATAAGCCTATTAATAATAATTGTGAAGAACCTAAAACTGGTATATGGCACTTGCACACTCTGTCACATTATTATGACATAACAAGTAATCAAAGACAGGATATACTATTATCTTTATTAAAATCTTACCTCTTTGAAGACCTTTCTATGCTTAGCAAAGCATGTTGAAACAACAAGAAATTCATGTCCACAATCTGTGTAGCAAGCTGGATTTTTTCGTCCTTTTCTCCAAAATTAAATCCATCCAAAACATGACTCTGTCCCAACTCATGCAGCTTCTTTTTTGCTGCAATAAGACGCTGGTGTAACTTCTTTTTCTGTCTCCATTCCTACAACAATAATAAGACAAGAACGTTGAATCATCAAATATGCATAAATCTTAAATTTTGTCAATGTCCAAAAATATTTAGAAGCTTCCATTATGCTTACGTAGGGTAAATGTAGAATAATTAGTACAAAACTACTATTGACCGTACACTCTTTGAGCATATTGCAAATTACATGTAACACCAAAAAAGAAAGAACATCGATGAATTATTCCCACGCAAGGTTTAAATTTAAGATTTCAAGGTTTATTACAAATTTAAATGTCAATAAAATAATAGTATCTCACAAGAGTAAGTAATCAAATCTAGTTTCCAAGTTTGATTAGAAAGGAAACATAACATAGCAGTTAACGAAACTATAAAATATGAGTAAGTTATTTTAAGTACGTTACTATAGGAAAAAACCATTATCAAAAAAAGAAAAAATGTGTTCAAAGCAACAACTTGCACCATGGACAATCCAATGACAAGATCATATCAGATATTAAATATCTTTATGAGCAAACCTCGTGACGCCTTTGTTTTTTAGATCTCATGTCATTCCTCAAATTAAGCTCTAAGAGCCCCTTTGGAGGTGTGATGTACATTTCTCTCTTGGTTGTATCAATTTCAGGAACTATTGCTTCAACAAAAGGAATCCATACAAATTGACGTGAAGCATCTATTTCTGACAAAGTTGAATATGTATGATCTAGTCCATCTTTATTTGAACTACGAGAAGCACGCATGACATGTAAAAGATCATTCGCACCAGAGTTGAAGACATTAGCCACAGTACCAACAAGCATCCCTGTTTCCTAGAAGGATGGAATGATTAATATCAGAAAGCAAAGCAGTTTCTCTATGCAAAAATAAAATGAAGAATTAGCCAAAAAATAATTATAATGACGTTTCTAACATGATGAAAAATAGGTACCTTGATAAATTAAAAAAAAAAGAACCCTTAATAAAAACTTCACAAAAGCCAAAGGTAAGAATTAAACAAAACACTTGTGACCAGCAAAGATAGCAGGAAAACTTTTTAAACACAAAGAGCGGCATTAATTTCAAATAACAATAAAAAATGGGAGGACCTTATGGAAGACCCTCATCCCAACAAGGTCATTTGTGTAGAACTCATCTTCCTCCAGTTCTGGTCTGTCTTCTTCCTTTACAAGTAAAGTGGAGCCCACTATTTGTTTAGCCTGACAAAGGAAAGCAGGAATAGTTAAGTCCCTACACTTGCAAAAAGTTAGAGGGCAAGTGATTTAGCTTCTTTTCCTATGCCAAACCACAACCCTCCCATTCCATTCATTCCTTTATCACTTATCAACTAACCTTTAAAGAAATAACTACCTTTAAGCTACGCACCACATTGCTACTAGAATGCTGTTGAAAACTACAAGAATCTTAAAGGCACACAATGCTATATTAGTCAAGTGATTGTAGATGCACGACCAGATTGATCTATACATGGCCCCATGAAAGAAGCATTTTTTGCATAGGATATCTTGCTATTGATGTAGCTTATTTTATTCTCAAGTAAAATTCCATGCATAAAATTATTCAGCAAATTTCTTCAGGCAATGCTTCAATTGGTACGTAGGCATTAGAAAGAACCTAATCCTCGATTAAAAATAAAGCAGCAACCGTTGGATAAACATGGAAAGGGGAGTCATTTGTTGTATTGTTAAACAAAAAACAACACAAAATCTGCAAAACAAACCTTATCAACAGTATCAATTCCCTCAAAACTGATGATCCAACACTTCTGCCCTGGATGGCTTCTCCCCCCAGTTAGCTGCATTTCAGAGATTGTTTCCCTTCCAAAAATTCGTGTCCGAATCCACCTTGTTCCTGACTGCACCAAAAGAATTCCAACAATGAGAAGTCAAAACGAAAACACCATGAAGGGGTCCTAATAAGGACAGAAGTCCCTACTTTCTTCTACGTCTCTTTATCATTCAATTCAATGTTTTCTTCGAAGTATTCAAATCAGTAAATATAAGGCCAGGTCTCTTTATCATTCAATTCAATGTTTTCTTCGAAGTGTTCAAATCAGTAAATATAAGGCCAGGTGCACACCTTGCAGAACCTAAGCTCCGGAAATCCCGTATTGGGTTTCACTCGAAGCTCCCCTTTAAGCCCGTGCGAGCTACTTATGTACCCTACCTCAATAAACTCCGAAACTCCCGCAGGTTCACCTTCATCCCCATCTTCCCTTAAGACTCTAACTGCTTCCGCGATATCGTGCGTCCCTTAAATGAAAGGAATCAGTGAATACAATTTGAGAAAAACAAAAGAATCGTCAACAGAGAACTCTACCCGAACTACATAAATGAAATGGACGATGGCGATAGAGAGAGCATTCTGGGGGCTTCCCGGGGATGTTTAGGAGTGAGGCAGGCGCAACCGCCGGAAAACACCGCCGGCCGGAGAGGAAGATCAGCGTTGAAGGAGAGGGGAGTGATGAGCGCAGCATTGCATCGACCTCCACAGTCTTACGAGGAGAGCTATAGCGGTGATATAGCGAGATTCTCGCGTCTCCCGCGGGAGAAATTATTGCGTTCGGACTGCGTAACACGTCATTTTTTCGGTAGCCAGTTGCCGTGCGACGCAAATAGCTCGCCTGCCCGATCCTAAGAAGTGTTGTAAGTTGCATGTGGGTCCCACATTCACCCCTCCCAACTAACGGCAAGATTTTTTGAGGCCGTTTGCTCGATTGTGTTTGGCGGGATATCGGTGAACTCAAATCCCTAATCAGCAGAGCACCGCCGCCGATTTTTAATCGCCCAACGCAGCAGGTGGAGGCAATCGTCAACAACTGGCAAGATCCGGTCGCTCTCGACTCGCCTTGCTACCAAAGCACCGCCGCCGATTCCGGAAGCTTCTACTGTTTTCGACGAAATCTCGCCTCGCCTTGCGTGAAATCCGACCCACGTAGGATCAAGCAGTCTCCTGCCGCAAAAAAGTCTCCGCCGCCTCCAAACGCCCTCGCCCAACGCAGCCACCGCAATCGTCGCCAAGAGGCAAGATTCGGTCGCTGTCGCGTCGCCTTGCCTTGCTACAACAGCACCGCCACCTTCAAATGCAGCCACCGCAATCGTCGCTCAACACAACAATTATAGCATTTTTAGTTCAGCGGCCATTAGCCCGTGGACACCATTATCGAGCTGCAGATTGTTGCAGGTGGAGGCAATCTGTTGCGCTGCGTCTACGTCTGACGCTCACGTTTGGTGTCGTTCGTCATCATTCTCATTGACGTAGGTTTGCCGAACGTTGGCCCCTGTTTCATTTCATTTGCATTCTTTTCTATTGCTCATTTTAGTTATGGGAAGCCTAAAATAAACGTTATTCATTCATTTTGCAATATGAAAAATTTGCTGGGCCATGTTTCTATTGATGAAAATTTTTTGGCTATAGCCCGTTTCTATTGTTTGATTTCATTAAGTTGTATTTTTTTTAAGAAAATCAACCCCCAACACAGCAAGAACGCACCGATCGCGCCCACTTTTGGCTTGCTATTTAGGAGGGAACTGTATTTGGCAGGCTATTTGGGAGGAACTTTCATTCTCATCCATGCTCTACTTAGTTGAGAATATTCATTAAATATTTTACTGTCATCTAACATCTTCTTTCATCTGGAATCAAAAGATGGCACAAAATATAGTAGAACAGGTGAGTTTAAATTTTTACATAATTTAGGAGTTTAGCTTCCAAATTGTTATTTAAATGTATAATTTAAGAAAATATCAATAATTTTATACAGCATTTCTTAATTGAGATATTTTATACGTAATAATTTTACTATATATGTATGATATTTTTGGTCCTACAAAGAAATTTTATGTTCCATATTATATTACATATATATATAGAAGTACTGTACATATATATATATAATATGTTCTATATTTTGACAATGATACACAGCTCTTCATCATTAGTATAGAGTATTTACTTATTCTATTTTAATTGCATTTTTAAAAGTAATTTATACATTCTATTTTACAACAGGACTTGAGGGAGGCTGATTCATGTGATATTCTTAAGTTGTCAGAACTTCTGAGGACTTCTGTTCATAATGAAGATCAGGCTTACAATATCTACTCCAAATATGTTTTATTAACTGGATTTAGTGTGCGAAAGAGTCACAATAGTTATTGGGCTGGAACAAGAAAGCCTAAAAGTAGAGAATTTGTTTGTTCAAAGGCTGATTTCAAAAACAACGAAAAAAAAAATGACACAGACACTTCAAAATTCTCTAGGTTAGATGGAAGGTGTGGTTGTCCTGCTATGGTGAGATTTAAAGTAGATATTAATGGTAAATGGTGGATTAACAAATTAGTTGAAGAACACAACCATGAGCTTGCCTCTCCAAAAGAACGACACCTACTTAGATCGCATCGCTCTATCCATGGTAAAGAGGCTGGTGTCCTGCAGTGCATGTCAAAGGTGGGAATAAGTACCACAGATGCGTTTTCCTATATTGTACAACAGGCTGGTGGCATTGAGAATGTTGGATTCTCCAAACGCGATGCATATAATTTCGTTAATAAGGAGAGACTGCTACGTATTGAGTCTGGGGATGCCTTCAACTTGCTCAAGATTTTTAGAGAGCGAAAAGACTTTGATCCTCTTTTTGATTGGGATGTGAAATTTGATGAAGAACAAAGACTGACAAATTTTTTATGGGTTGATGGAAAATGCAAGATGGACTACAATATTTTTGGAAATGTAGTAGTATTTGACACAAGCTATCGCATGAACAAATATAATCTTATATGCGCTCCTCTTATAGGCGTCAATAATCATAGGCAAAATATTCTATTTGGAGCAGCATTTTTAGTTGATGAGACAATAATCTCATTTGAATGGTTATTCCAGTCATTTCTTAATATGATGAATGATAAGCAACTAATTACAATATTTACTGATCAGGATCAAGCTATGTCTAAGGCGATACAAAATGTCTTCCCAAAAATAAGACATCGTTTGTGTCAATGGCATATATCGAAAAAAGTACCATCAATGGTTCACGTTGCAAATACTAATGAGGAGGTACGTGATCTCTTTTATATATGCATGCGATCTTGTGACACTCCACAAGAATTTGAAGTGAAGTGGGCAATGATGTTTGAAAAAGATAATCATATTATCCTCTTTTCTATTACTATGAAGCACTTAATAGATTTATCACACTTACATTTTGCCTTTGACATAAGTGGTTTACATGAAAATGAATGGCTTTCTGGCTACCGCATGCAACGCGTCAAAAAACCTCGCCGTTAGTTGGGAGCGGTGAATGTGGGACCCACATGCAATGCGTCGCACGGCAACTGGCTACCGAAAAAATGACGTGTTACGCAGTCCGAACGCAATAATTTCTCCTCCCGCGGCTTGGACGGTCGGGACGCCCATAAGTCCTGGGTAAAAAACTTTAAAAATATTGGGATAATTAACTAAATGCAACATAATTTAATTTTATTTATATTTTATTTATTTATTTTTAATTAATTATATTATATATATTTAAAATATTATAAAAATAT
>JAEMOT010002583.1:234946-254128 GCA_019297695.1 Apostasia ramifera | reverse complement strand
ATATATATATATATTTTTTTAATTTATTTTTATTATAATAAATAATCATAATTTTTAATAATCTAATTATAATTATAATTAGATTATAAAAAATCTAAGTCGTTCATCATATTATTTTAAAAATATTTAAATATATTTTAATTAAAAATCTTAATGTTTAGGTGGCGACAAAGGAAGAAGATATTCGTGATGTAAATTAATTTTAGGATAAATCAACGCTTTAGTGTGGTATTAAGGAAGAAAAAAAATATGTACTACTGAGAATAAAAATATAATTTTAATGATTTACTAATAGAATATTTTTTTTAAATAAATTTTGATTAAATTTTAACTCAAATGTGTGTATGTAAGATTTTATAATGTTTTGAGTGTGCATAGCATAATTAACTAAGAATGTATGAATAAGACATAAATAAAATTAAATTGTGTGGCATGTAAGTAATTATCCTAAGAATATTTTATAGCTACTAACTTAAATAATTATTTAGTTAAGATCTATATTTACTCTTAGGTCCTAAGAAATATTAAAATTAAAAAACATTTTTTTTAACCTAAATCATTAAGTATTACACCCTTTTAAACACATTATAAAAAAAAATATATATATAAATAATTTTTTAAATTTTTTATGACAACTTTATTTGATTTGAGAAAAAATAACACATAACTAAAATAGGCATAACTAAAACCGTTAATTTATTAATTTTAGCTTTCAAAAATTTTAATTTATTTAAAATATTTAAAAATTATTTTATATTTCATTCTATACAAATATTGACATCAAATAATCACATTTTTTTACATTTTACATAATTTTTAATAAATTAATTAATTTTATTCATATTTAATATAATTTTTTAATATAATTTACTTTATTTTATATTATACACTTTTTAAAAACATATATATATAAAATTTTTCAAAATTCTTTGTAATCTCCTACCAAACTGAGCTAATAATTATCACTATGCAAGGCTTTGGTAATATATTATTTTTTATAGGCATCATCCTTTTCTAGATCTTATGCCATTTTTTAAATTGAAAAATACTTTTGTCTTGTTTTTTTAATAAATTGCTTGTTAACTTGGGAAAATTAAGTAAATAATTTTTATTAATTTCTACTTAAAAAGCCCTTTCTTTCTCACTCTTTTAGTTCCTCATTTCTCATATAGACACATAGATATATACAAAGCACCCTTGATATCGAATTCGTAGATGACAGCGAGCACCACCCAGAGTGATCCTATCACCATCACAAACTATCTTGTATATCACCTTTTTATTTTACCGTATTTACTCATGCGCTTTTATTTAGCTTATCTACATATTATGCGGGGCAAGGGAAGAAAGAAGATTATATTTTGGGCTTTCTAGAGAGTTATTTTATGTCTATTGGGCTAATTTTGTTAAAAAAAAATTTATTAAACTTATTTAAAATTGTGATCCAATAATCCATGTTTAGCTCAACCATCTTCCAATCTTAGCCTTTGGATCTACTTATTGTTATTTTAATCATTAAGGTTATTAGAGTTTGACTATAAATAGCTCAAGCGTGGAGAGATTAGTTTATTTGTGCATACCAAATTAGGGTTAGAGTGGCATTCTACCCCCTTATAGCTCTAGACCCCCTTAGAGCTTGCTGTCACTACTCGTAGTAGTCAACGGCGCTGCCCCTTAAGGCCATTGCTGCCACCTTATTAACCACCACCACTGCTTTTGCCACCACTATTGTCGGCAACATTGAGCTGTTGCCACCACCTTTTTTGCCAGATCGAGCTTATCTTCTTACAACACCTCATTCTATTGAAATTAATAGTGTGAATTACCTTAAATATCACCCTCTACATACCTTTTCCTTCTTCTTCCCCTTAGTTTTCCCTTTTATTTTTTACCTATCTTTTATGGAATCCTCACATATGGATATATGAACTAATATTGGATTATAACTTTCACTTTTCTTCACAAGCTTATCTACTTATCTTTGATGTGAGTTGTTAGATTACATTTTTTAAATTTTGTTTTTTTGCAAAATGAGTTGAATTATATTTAAAAGTTCAATTTTAGGGAATCTATTTATTTTCTCTTTAAGTACATTAGGGTTCATTTTGGCTTATAATTACATGCGAAAATACCTTAAAAAAATTTCCATTGAATTCTTAAATTTTGCTAATTAGAATGTGAAACTTTGACGAAACTTTATTTGATAATTTTCTTAAAAAAGCTTTCTTCGATGAACCTCCCCGACTTACCTTCTCCTTAGAAGAAGGGATCCCAACGTATAATAACTTAACTAATTATAATCATGTGCTTATCCACTTCTTGGAAGTTTGATGCAATATTAAAATGACAGTTCAAGCATGCGTCTGTGCACGGAGGACAATGATACGCAGCATTAACGACACACAAAAAGCGTTGTTGCTGAAATCATATTCAAATATGATTTTGGCTTGTTTGAACACAATTTTACTGTTGTGTTCAGTTATAACTACCAAATCTTACATTCAAATGAGATTTCAATGTCGTGGTGCATTTCATGGTATTTAAATTGTATTCTAGAAATCATATTTAAATACTATTTCAGTTATAAGTTTAACGTTTTCCCACCAACGTTTGATGAGGTTCTGCTCAACCAAATTCCACCCAGTACTTGGCTGAAGCTGGTTCAGTTAAGCCTTCATGGAGCTGGTAGGAAAAGCTTGCTCCTTTTCACCTACATAATGGGAGAGAGAACTGATTTTTAGAACAAAGATATAATGGAATTTAGTTGAATCAAAGGTATAATGCTGGGAAGAATCGTCTTCCTTGTCTCAGTCACCGCAGCAATCCTCACCGTCGTCCTGCTCGCGCTGTTCTCCCCAGTTCAGGAAAAGAAGCTTCTTAATAACAGCTCCGCAGGGCCATGGCTTTCCCTGCCTCTCTACCTTCATCCTCCCCATTACCCCAATCCCCGTCAACGAGCCTTCAGAGCTCTGAACGAAAGCGGCGCGCTGATCTTCCGCCACGAACTCACTGAGGGGCCCAAGAGCTCGTCGCGGGTCGTTGGCAATGCACAGGGCTTCGTCGTCTCCGGCGAGCACGCGGCTCTTGCGGCTTTCAACGTTATCTACCTCAGCCTGGACATGCCGGGATACGCCGGCGGGCTCAGCGTGGAGGTCAGGCACGCGGCAGATTGGACGAAGGAGGAGCTAGTAGTTGTGGGTGGTACTGGAGCCTTCGCCTTTGCACGAGGGGTGGCGGCCATGGAGGAGACCCGTCAGACGGGCGGCAGAGCTGCTGCCTCGTATTGCATGAAGATAAAAATTAGAATTCTTGGAGACCGATCTCAGAACCTTCCCCAAGGATAAGCGCATGCGTTCCAACTCTATGAAATCAGATTTTTACCTTCTGCTTGAACACAAATTTATTCACCAGTAATCTTTGCATGAGCAAGACCCCTCACTGAAATGATGAAATCTATTCGAATCCCGCAGAATTATCACTCTCTCTTCGATCAAAGATATGAACTTGATAGCATTATGGCAATCATCGCAAACCCGAAGATTTTTAATCACCCGAATCGGCCTTCCAGGGTTCAAATTCAGTATGCCATAAGCAACAGCAAGCTTCTCACTATGATACTTGAGCATCTGTTCCTTCTCTTCTTCATCCACATCATGCAGAACCAATTTAGTAGCAGAAACATAACCGGCCTTCTTCATCTTCATGTCCAATTCCTCCAAGAAAGCATAGATCTTTTCCTTGTCAGGATGCACCGAGTCCCCAACTGAGAATGTATGAACTTTATTATTTACTTCCATCCAGCTGAATCCAGGAACCTTTCTCACACCTCTATCTTTCATCATCACTCTAAGTTTTCCTACATCATCCCAGCTTCCCGATGAAGCATAGAGGTTGGAGAGAAGAACATACATTCCGGCATTATCGGGTTCCATCTCGAAGATTTTTTCAGCAGTTATTCTTCCTAATTCGAAGTCGTGATGAATCCTACTCGCACCGAGCAGAGCACCCCACATTGTTGCATCGGGTTCAAAGGGAAGATCTTTAAGCAGCGACTGGGCTTCTGACAAGCGGCCTGCTCTTCCCAGAAGGTCGATCATGCAGGTGTAGTGCTCTGCTTTGGGTTTTATACCGAAATCTTGATGCATTGAATAGAAATAGTCAATTCCTTTGTTTACCAACCCAGCGTGGCTGCACGCACATAGGACTCCAACCTATAAAATGTCATAAAATTAAAGAGATTATTTTGAGGAATCCAGAGTTAATATTACTTCAAAATATTTTGGTTTAGAAATCCAGGAAGATAGCATGAACTATTGGTACAAAGAAAATTTTGTATTCACAATGCCAAATAGAGAGAATTTCATCTCTAGGCTGCAACAACAAAATCTTAATCCCGATCTACAAGGATTTTTCTTGTCCATTCAGATATATTCAAAAAATGCTCCCTAGACTAAGGCCATCGAAAAATGTATAGCTTAAAAGACTATCGAATTTTTCTAACATAATAGCTATTCAAATATCCCTTTACAAGGCTAAGGTTTTTGAGCAGCAGTTGAGAGCTCTTCAACTTGATTTTTTTTTAAAAACAAAAAAGAGCACTTCAACAAACCAAATTGTTGCTTTTATGTCATTAAATTATTAATCCAAGCAAATATTATCGACAAGATCATATATTTAAGAGCACTACAAATAAAATTAAGCTGAAGTAGAGATAAAAAAAATTCACTAAAATAAGCATAAGAGTAATAAAATAATCATGTACACTACATGAAAGATCAACATATACTGGGCATCAGGCATCAATTAAAGTATAGCTGATACAACAAAACATCTAAGGCCATACAAGGAATTGACAAACTGCAGAACCATGGTGGTTGGTGGGTTAAATGGTATTTATGAGGTATGTATTGTGTAAATTTAACTCGTTCTAGTTCTAACCCACTCCACTTCCTGTTTGTTTTGGTTTCAAATGAGGATATTTTAAGTGAATCTGGGTTCAATCCCGCACCGAAAATCCCACCATAAGTTGGTAATTTTTCTTTAAAGAATAACAATTCATATATGATTTTGGAGAAGCCGTGATAAAAATTCATATATGATTTGGGAGAAGCCGTGATAAAAATTCATGTATGAGGTTGGAGAAGCCTTACCAAGGTAACACCATCTGGTTTGATTTCTGTTGTTCTCATCATATCAAACACCTGCAATGCATTATCACCAAACCCATGTCGAGCATAACCAGCGATCATGGTATTCCACGAGACCGCATCCTTTTGAGGCATCTCCTGGAAGATTTTATATGCTTCATCCACGTTCCCACATTTGAAATACATGGCAAGCAGAGCATTCCCCACAAAGCTTCCCAGGCCATAACCTGCTTTAACAAGCCTCCCATGCACTTGCATTCCACATTCCAAAATAGCAATGTCTGCACACGTGCTCAAGGCACAAGCAAACGCTGATCGATTTATTCTCACCCTACTCCTCCCCATCTCTACAAAACAACGCAATGCTTCTTCACCGAGCCCATTCTGCGCATATCCAGCTATCATAGCAGACCATGAGACCGAATCTCTGCTTTCCATACTGGTGAAGATTCTACAAGCTTCTTCAATCATCCCAGCCTGTGCGTACCCACTTATCATTGTGTTCCATGAGCTAATGTTCCTGAAAGGCATAGCATTGAAAAGCTCCTCGGCATCAACCATCTTCCGGCGCTGTACATAAGCAGCGATCATCGCATTCCATGAAACTGTGTTTCTCACAGGCATTTCGTCGAACACCTTTCTCGCCTCCACTAACATCAAATTTTGGGCATACCCAGAGACCATAGCCGTCCAAGTGAACACATCCTTGGAAGGAGATTCCTCAAACAGCTTCCTAGCTTCAGCCATGTTTCCACTCTGGGCATAGCCAGACAACATCGTGTTCCACGAGACAATATCCTTCTCAGGCATTCTGTCAAACAGTTGGCGGGCATCCGGCAATCTATTATTCTGCACATAGCCACCTAGCATGGCGTTCCAGGACACCATATCCCAGTGGAGGTTAGATTCGAAAAGCTTCAGGGCAGATTCAAAACGCCCGTTCTGTAGGTAGGCAGCGAGAATTCCGTTCCATGTGACACAGTCTTTCACCGGAGCCATGTCGAAGATCTCTTGGGCCTCCTCGACGCGGCCATTCTGGGCGTAGGCGGAGATCATGGTGTTCCAGGAGACGGTGTCCCTCAGCGGCATTTCATCAAACATCCTGCGAGCGGCTTGGAGATTCCCGAAGCGGAAGTGGCCATTGATCATGGTGTTCCAGGAGACCAAGTCCCGCTGGGACATATCGCCGAAAAGGCGGAGAGCAGAGGCGTATCTGCCATTGGAAAGGTAGCCTGAAAGCATGACGTTCCAGGAGACGATGGAGCGACGCGGCATTTGCTCAAACAGCTGGCTGGCGTCGTCGCAGCGGCCGTTGCGCATGTAGTTGGTGATGACCTTATTCCATCTCACCACATCGACGTCTAAAGGGGGCGAGGGGACCGTCGTCCTCCTCCTCTTCTTCTTCTTCTTTACCATCTTTGTTGCGATAGCTGATATGTATTTGGGTTCGGTTTGTGAGCATCGGGCGGCGCTATGGAGGAGCACACGGAAGATGCAAAAGCGGCAGGGAGACATGCGATGGCTTCGTTTGGGAGTAAGTTTATGAATGTTTTAAAATATTACATATGATCTACTGAAATTTAGTGAGATAAAAAGCTTCAACTTATAAACTATAATATAATAAAATTTATTAAAATATATTAGTAATTTAATTTATAATTTTTTTAAAAATATTAAGTAAAGTATATATTTTTATAATATTTTAATGTAATATATATAATATTTACTTTAACAATAAAATATATAATTTTTCATAATTAAAGTATATTTCATGTAAATTTTTATAAAATTTTTTAGATAATAAAAAGAAAAAATATTCTTTTAAATATTGTTAGGTAAATTAAAAATTATGTTTGATCATACATATACAATAAAAGTTTACTTTTTTATTATAATAATATGTGGAGGTAAAGATAAAATTAATTTTTAAAATAAAATTAATTTTTAATATTTAAACTTATATATATAATGTATAATAAATATGAATTTTTTTTCTCTTAATATAAATGAACTTTCACATCATTAATTGAATAAATTATGGCATTAGTTAATTATTAGGAAAATAACTCTGTTTGAAGTCATCTTTTGGTTGACACAAACTAAAATATGATCACAAAAAACGATTTCTGAGCCGAGATTTTTTAGAAGTCCTTAAAATTATTTATTTGGATTAAAACACAACTGAGGATGAAACAATTAAACAATATTTTTTTAAGTATTATTAAAAAAAAAAATCCAAGTTGGAGTTGCCCTTTTATTGTCAAAACATAGTTTGGAGTAGGGGTGAGAGTTTGGAAGACCGATAATTACTCGTGTTCGGATCGATATTTAGCTCGAATCGAGCTCGGCTCCAATCAATTGAGCCGAGCCATGATCAGATCAGATTGACTTGGATCGATCTTTATTTTTTTAAATTATAAATAATACATTTAGTCATTTATTGTAAATATTTTATTATTTTATATAAATTTGT
Source organism: Apostasia ramifera (assembly GCA_019297695.1). Classification (NCBI taxonomy): domain Eukaryota; kingdom Viridiplantae; phylum Streptophyta; class Magnoliopsida; order Asparagales; family Orchidaceae; genus Apostasia; species Apostasia ramifera. The sequence goes on along the minus strand of JAEMOT010002583.1, from coordinate 246,508 downwards.
GTTAGTTTTTCTTAGGAATCTAAGATATCTTTTTAAATGATCTAATGATTATAATTAACCTAAATTTATATTTTAGTTGAGGTAATTTTTTTAAAAAATTTCAATTCTTGAAGAGTTTGTGTTGGCTCGATTAAGACTCGAGGTAATTTGAAATGGAAATGAGCCGGCTCGAATTCGAATCAAATTGAGACGAATAGTGTTTGAGCCGTGCCAGGCTCAGCTCAAACTCGAATCGTTCTCGCCCCTAATTTGGAGTTTAGCCACAAAGGGTAACTCCAACCAAGATTAACAAGTTAATATTTAATTATCAAAAAAAATTAATATATAGAATTTGTTTATTAAACTTTAAAAAAATATATCACATCACTTATAAAATTTAATATTAAAAATTAATTATATTTCACATCATACATATAATTTAAAATAAAAAATTAATTTTATTTCATATCTTACATATATACCGGACAAGTCTTTAGAATCATCGTTTTGTGACTAGAGTCCAAGCTGAAATTGAAATAATAGTTCCATTTTTTTCAAAATTAGCCTTTTGGATCAACTTAAATATTTAATTGACCCTTTCTAATGATTTTTATTAGCACATAACCAAAACGTGAGTTTTTAATTTTTTTTATTATGAAACTTAAATCTCCCTCTTTCCATTTTCTATCCTTTCTCTCACTTGTGCATTTAGGCCTCGTTTAATTCAAACTTTTTTTTGAACGAAAAATAAAAATATTCTATTTTTTAAATTTAATGGGAGAAAAATTTATTTTTATATTAAAAAATATGTAAAATGTGAAATACTTTAAATTCTAATATCCATATTTGTGTTGGATGTGAAATAAAGTTGATTTTTATAGTTAATTTATTTTGAACAAAAAAATTGTCTTGAACCAAACGAGACTATAGAGTTTTCGATCAGCAAATCTTGTGAAAGGACTAGGAGGATCATAGACAATATAAAAGATTTGTAAGGCTTAGGAAGTTCTGAGTTTTAGGCCAAGGAAGAGAATGTCTCCTTGTTTATGCGAGTTAGTTCTTTGAGTTTTCATGTCTAGAATGTGACAATTCTAGGTTTCTAGTAGAAATTCCAATGTACTTTGATGGAGGCGACTGATTTTTAACAAGTATCCGAGGCCTCTGGTGAGTTTTGACGAGTGAATAATTATTCAAAGAGTGGGAACAACATCGATCTAGTGTTTTTACAATGATCTCAATATGAGGTACTAGTTTTGATGCTACGATGCCTTCCGAGTAGGTATTTCTGACTTTGGGTGCAGCAGTCTTTACTATCATTCAATGGGCAACACAAAGAATCCGTATCATGATGCTGCAACAAATAAATTTTGTAGAAAAGAAGAGCGAAAATAATTTTTTTAATGAAAAAGAGAGAAAATAGTTAGTTATTTTGGAAAACCAAACTATGAACGTCATAGATTTAAGTAGAATTGAAAAACTCGTCCATCTCAACATTTGATGATGAACAGGTAAAATCAGATGTAAATCATATAATAAACAAGACATATCTTGAAACCTAAAAGTATAAATCACACGGTACACAATTTTTAAGGTCATGTGTACCGAAACAATAAGTCGTGCGCACCACACCATTTGCATCTATTTTTGCCGAGTTATCACTATATTAATGTAGCCATCCAGTTAGTACCAAACTATAACGTTTTACTACTGTATGACTTGTTTGCTATTAGAAATCATGACATTTTAAAAATTATCCCGAGAGAATAATTTATCTTTTTTTGTTCTTGATGCTCCTGCCTAGTTCATGACAATATGCGCAAAAGAAAACAAACCAATAACAGAACCAGGTTTTGTACATATAGTGCTTTTTCAATGTTGTGATGACATTTTTTTTTCTGATTCTCACACAAAAAAAAAGAAGAACTTTAAAGTGAGGAGGAAGGGCTAAGTATGACTGAATATAAATATACAGCAGAAGTGCTTTGAAATTTACAAATGGGAAATTCTATAACTCCAAAGACAAAACTGCTGTTAAAAAAGAACTGAAAGACCTGACAGAAAGTATATTGAACTAACGACATCAGCAAATGGTTATATATATACATATATATATATATATAGCAAGAAACATAGAAAGAATAATATTAAAGAATGGGTAAATTATGGTTAGGTTTCTATGATGTAGCACATCTTGGCATAGGTTCATAGAATGTGAATCTTTTTAGGTATTTTCTCCAAGTTTTGATTTTTATGTAGATTCCGAGTTCCCAGTTTTGCTCCAATTTGATCTATTCAAATGGTTTTTGCCAATAATATGAATTAACTAAAACGTCCTTTGACCTCTCACATTTCTTCCTAAATCCCCCTTTTATTTCTCCTCTCTTGATTTTTTTCTTTTGCGGGGTTGGTGTTGAGGACTATAACTGATCACCGGAGAGAGAGAGAGAAAAAGAGAGGGAAAGCAGGAGAGTGTGCACAATTTTAAGGAAAATAAAGGTAGAAAATAAGAGAAGATTGAAATTAATATGGCTCTTAAAAAGTAATAGTGTGGTGTTCTCCTAGTCCAGTGGAAAAGAAGCTTGCTTAGGGACCAGGGAGTCTTAAGTTCGAACTACATTATTACCATAATTTTCAAGTAAGAAGAGAAAATTATAGTGTCAAAGAGTGAAAACAAAAAGAATAATAATAATAGCGACACTAATTAAAAAATATGAATAAAATAATTGAACAATCTAAAAAACTTATATGACATGATTCACGGAAGATAAATAAGCCAACATAGAAGATGATCTAAACAATAAATATTTAACTATAATTCACCTCAAGAAAAACTCTACTAAAAATTTAACAAGAGGATTGAGCTCTTTATGAGAATTAACACCTTACGATTGTATATATATTAACAAATATAAATGAGGGGACATTATATTTTGTGTAAAATGACTTGCGCACCATACTGAGGTTGAAGAGTTAAAAGAGTAATGGGAGCATGGGCATAGGCCGGCGATAGCTCAATCGAGAAGCATTGTAGAATTTTGGCCAATACCATCTTAGCTTCTATTAACGAAAAGCTCTGGCCAATGCAGATCCGAGGCCCCCAACCAAATGGGAAGAAGATGAGTTGGTTCTTCGTCGCCTTTGAGATTCCAGCAGCAAATCTCTCAGGGTTGAATTCTTCAGCATCTTCGCCCCAAAATTCCTTGCTGTGATGGATAAAGATGATGGGTAGCAGCAGTTGAACTCCTGGCGGGAAAGTGATCTCCCCAAGCTTTAATTCTTTATAAATTTGTCGAGCAAGGACAATTGCTGGTGGATAGAGTCTCAGAACCTCGTGAAGAATCATAGTTACCTGAAAGAAAAGACATAGTGTTGAGAATAATCACCACTTTGAAGACATAGGAAACAATCATTCATTACTGAAGAATTTTTGTCAAGCAAATACAAAAAATTGTAAAAGAGGAGAGATTAACTTGAAATAATAACTTTTTTATAGGAACTTAAAAACAATAACATAACAAAAAAGAAAATACTACACTTCAACAACTCATTTCTCTATTTATAAATAGAAAATAAATGATCACCACTTTTAGGATTCAAAAGGAACATAAATAACTATAAAGTAAGATTTCTAACCCACAGACAAAAAGTATACATGATAAAGATAGATAAATTAAACGAAAAATTACGCAATGCTATCATATACTTTCATTCTTGCTTTTTGCAATAGATAAAAGTATTAAAAAATTAATATGTAGGTGAATTTTCGTGAAAGATGCTGAAAACTTTCAAACTCTGCAGTTCGATTTATCCAGTTAATATGAAAAACGTCAAAAAAAACCTTAACATTTTCAATACCTACAATTGAAATTAGTTTACCCACATGATATTTATGTAGTTCTTAAAAAGTTGTTTGTTGTATATATAATTTGTAAATTCAAGAATTTAGAATGTAAATTTTGGTTTGCACTATTTAGTCCCCAAATTAAAATGCTAGAAGCAGCACGTGTAAGACATTTTTGAAGACTTACAATCTTCAACCGATTTAAACCATCAGAATCTGGTTTGTTTTGGCCAAACACTTGCAAAACCTCCTCCCTAGCCTGCTCTTGCCAACTCCGATGTATGCTGAGCAGGATCATGGTCCATGTAAGAAGAACTGTGATTGTTTCATGTCCTGCAAAATACAACAACTTGCATTCATCAACTATATCATCTTCGCTCAATTTAATATGTCGCAAATTATCCCTCTTTTCTTCAGAATGTCTTGAATTTGAATCCATGAGCAAGCCCAAGTAGTCATCATGGATAACTTCACCATTTCTTATTGCACGGTCTCTTTTCTCAATCATGCTTTTGAGTAGTGCAACAACTTCCCTTTGGATTTCATTCCTTCGTCTATTTGTTTGGGTTGGTATAAACCTAATAAAATTTGAACAAAGATAAGCTCGAAAATAATAGTAAAGTCAGTTGTATATTGTCTAATCACAATAAATTTTAAAATTCTCTTTTCTAGAATACTTGTTTATACGATGATCTCTATGTTAGAATCAAATAACAAAGATAAAAGAAGAGAAGAAAAAACATGAAGATTTGTTATTCCATAAATTTTCATTTATATCAACAGCCCCACTGTGAATGTTTATTTCAAGGGATTACCTTACAATGAATGTTTATTTCACATGTTTATCAAATTTTAATATTTATCTATCATTGATTCTCAGACTTAAAAATACAAGTATTTGAAATTTATAATATCTCACTCAATAATGGATTTTGGAAAACTTCATATTTGATAAATAGAAGTTTGACACAAACATTATGGGTACTCAGTAATTTTTAAAACTAAAAGTATTAAAAACTCTCTTTTTAGTAACATGATAACTGAACTTTAACACAAACAGTAAAAAAATCATGTGAAATGTTTAAGCTGAGTGTAGGATTCAGTTTGAAAATTTTAATGAATCTCAAAGACCTAGGTGCAACTTTTCAAAAAACATAAACCCATTTAATATTGCTCCTAACTTAGGGACCAATATAATATTTACTAATTTGGCAATTAACTTCACTAGGAATTAATAGAGCATATTGAAAAAGTATTCAAAGTAAAGATGATTTAATGATTTACTCTGATTAGGTAAATTGAAGGGACTTAATGGGAATTTAATTAAAATGAAATCGAAAAGTGTATTTAAGCAAGTAAGCTCCACTAGGGATTTGACCTTGAGGTTTAAGAGTTTTGTGGAGTTTAAGTTCGACTTGAATTTAAAAATATTTTATATTTGCAAGTTTGCATTTCGATACTTTTTAACGTATAGTGATCTTACAATTTCTAGATTTAGGCAAAACAATAGTAATATGTAAGCCTTACTATACTTTTAAAGCTTGCTTTACTATGAAAATGAACTAATTGGGAACATTTCATGCATATGTATCATTTGGCTGTTAGATAAGATTTTAATAAAAAGGCATCTTTGATTCTGGCTTCTTCATCAGAGGACAATGCAAATTCTTCTAATATAAAAAATCTTCTATTTGCATCTTCGAGAACCCAAAATCCTTGCCCTTGAACTGATCGATCTTCAACTTTGCACTATCTATCATTTGCTTCTACTATTTTGATCAACCAAGAAAAACAGATACCTGTTCTTTGATATTAGTCATTGGGAATTGAAGACCCATTAGCAATATTGCTCCCATGAAGAATTTCACATAATGCAGCAGAAATACAGATCAAAAACTATAGCAATGCAAGAAAACCTAAAGCAAAATCAAAGAATAACAAACAAGAAGAAAGAACACCAAGGCTTGCATGGAAAACCCAAATCTACGGAAAAAAACCACTATTACACTAGAAAAAAAATACAATATTCTTTGAGTCTTCAAAAAGAGATTACAAGAGATCTAGCTCTCTTAACCCCTAGAATAGCCTTTTAGATTAGGAATCTTATTATGTTAGATGTCAATAAGAACAATATAAAGGAAAAGGAGTAACTAGGCCCTTAAAAATTGAGTGCAATTATAACTGCAATAGATGATCTGATTGCTTGATCAAATAGTCTAATCAACCCATCAAATGGTCTGTTCATCATTTGATCGGCAGTCCGATCGCTCCCTCAGTGATCTCTATCTGGTGCATCTATTCCACTATTAAGCAGTTTGTTCTATTGGATGATCCAGCCACCGATCAGACAGTCCAATCCTTGCTGTAGGTATCTTGTCCCATGCATCCTATCTCCAAACATATGGTCAAACGCCCCATACACTCTACTGCTGAAAGAAGATATGGGCTCCACAACCTCATCATCAACTACTATTCCGTATTCCAAGTATGACAGCAACCAAGTAGCACATAATTTAGGAATGGTCACCGCCTAGCGGTAGGAAATCCAACACAACACCCATCACATGCCCACCCCGCAGTGTATGGACTTTGACTAGAATTGATGATTGCCTATGCCATCGTTAGCAAAAAAACTTAACTATTGTCATCACTGATAATCATTAGTTGACATGTGGACTGAAAATAATCGCCAAGACTTTTCACTTGAAGAAGAGATCCTCAAGTATTTCACATGACATTGCGTAGCAGAGTCCATTATGCTCTCTCCCCCTCCCCACATGCTACAGTACATACGAAGACCTCAACTTCTCAACTACTCGAGGCTTTTTAAACTCGAGCCAGAAGAAACACTCAAGCATACAAGCATTCTCAAGCTGAAGCATTTAATCTGGTGTTTCGTTGCTCCCTGTATTAAGTGTTCTCACAACAATTAAATCCATTGTTTTTCTTTTCATTTTTTCATTCTATTACTCTTTAATTGCTTCTTCACGACCACCTGGGCACCACATGTTGAGGTTGATAGCAATTTCATATGCAACACCTAAATTTTCATATCTCCCACAGGACACGTGAATGTTTTAAGTAGCTTAGACATAAAACAACCATTTCTCACCTTTACATGACAACTAACAGCAGTGCTATATTTGAGCTGTTTACAGATTTAGGTGTCATGTGCAAAGTACATAGATAATAAGTACAATAGATTTTAATGCTGGAGTGTAAATACCCAAAACTATATTTCTCTGATCAAATATGAATTCTTCCAGCTCTTATCATTTGTTTCTTCCTATTTGTTCACGAGGAAATGACCGACCAATTATTTTCATCAGCTTCAGTCGAGATTTAAACAATCTAACATTTTATAAAATGAACATATGACAAAAGAATGTACCTAAACAAAGGGATGGAGAGATTCTGGGCATTTTCTATGACAAGCTGTGCTTGTTCCCTCTGCAATTCGAAAATCCTTTGTCCTTCCTTGTAGCTGCTACCAAATGCTGCTTGGGAAATTACATTACTAGTAAACCTCTGAAACTCTGGCCAAACATTCAACTCGTAAGTTCCTGAGTTTCCAATCAAATTCTCCCATTCGCTTATTAGCTCATCACAACAAGAAGAAAACACTGGCATCATCCTCTGTTGCATAACAAAGGTTGGACATGTCACTAACAAGTTCTGAAGTATATTCATTTAATCAAGCTGATAGGGCTAGCAATCTTGTGTGAAACTCGAAAATCGCTCCAATTTTAATTAAATCAAAATCAACTTTATGTACATAGCAACAAACCTAATATTTTATAATTGCTATTTAGAGTATTCTAGATGTATACATGTGTTATGGAAAGTGTATGTGAACAAAATAAAGGTATACACTCAAAATATAATGCATGTTTAATTCATAATACAGGGCAATCAACTCAATTCAACTCAAAAATCAAATAGTAATCGAGACAACAAAAAATAATAGAACTCAATTCAAATTGAGGTCAACTTGCTCGAGCTCAGCCACATGTCATCCCCATAAGCTGAAATTCAAATAACAAGTTTCGAAAATACTACCTTCAACCTTTCTGCTTGGAATGCAGGGTTAATAATCCGCCTTCGCTCAGCCCATTTCTCACCTATATGGCTCCCAATTCCAGAAATGAGCAATTTCTCCACAGAGGATGCCCTCGGCTTCTCAACATGACCAGATTTGTTAGACAATGCTTCTTTCACTACCTCCTGATCCATAATGATCACCCTAGGGTATGTCCCAAACCAACCAAATGGCATCTTATTCTTACCTGTATTTGGTTTTATTTTTCAAACGTAAGTAAACAACATTATTGATTATTGCACCCTTAATTATAGTTTCCACAATAGAACAAACGCAAGAATTAAGCATTTTTCAAAAAGTAACTAGGTTAATTTCACACCAACAAAGCCTAGGTAGCCTAATTTTATGACTATAATCACCAGAAATTTATGCAATAAAAGATTTGTTAGTAAAATATAAGATGAAATAAAATCCAAGCATACAAATACCTAAATTCATAAAACTTTGTTTGCAAGTTTTTTACACGTAGAATCAAGTTATAATGGCAGATGCAGGATTATAAGATGTCATAGAAAGATGCACATCAAGCAAAAGAGAAAATTTTAAATGATAAGGCTACATTGTTGATAACGTGATTACCCAACAATGATGGCTTAAATAAATGATGACTTTTGTGGTAACGTGATACCCATATAAAAATTTATGATAGATTTCTATACCTCAACACTCCTAATTTGGGTTAAGGCTACATTGTTGGTGGTGGTGATGTTGTTATTTTGTTATTGAACAAGCTATTTTTTAAGAACCTGAGTTAAATAGTAAACTGAAAATATTCATAAGGCTGTTGAATTTGACCAACTGTATTAACCCTAAAATTTACACTTCAAATCTTTGCCTTAACAGAGGAATAGAAGGAGACGCAAACCGAAGCAAAGGTCTTAAAACATTTCCAGATTCAGTGGAGCAGACTTGCACTAGTCATGTCCATGATCATGGACTACTACATCATACATGGTTGAAGAACATTCTTCATTTGATGAGTGCAACCTTAACCACAGTCACCCATAAGTTATGGTCTTACCTCCACTTACTCCACTCAAGTTGGCACGATTTCCTCTCAGGAGACTTCCATGTGGACCAGCTCCTACGATATCACCAAAAGTGGCAAATTAGCTAATGGAGACAATCTATAGATGATGTATATAAATACATGCACACCTTCCCCTTCAAAACGAGAGACAGGTATCAATCAAGAGGTCATAACTACTCTACTTGTAACACACCTTGAGAATTCTTTGAAAGCTCATCCAAGGGCATCGACGAGCCGAAGATGTTTTCCATGTAAAAAATCTAGTGTCACTTTTTGTTGCATTGCTCTGTCTCTTCCACCCTCACTGTTACCTCATTTTGTTGCTCGGCCTTTGACAACAGTTCCTATAAACAAACAAATCAAACTTTTTAACTTCAACATTTTTGGTGTTTTCATTGGGACTCGGCTATGGCTGAACACCTGCGGAGTAGCATGCAGACGGGTCACAAACAGTCAACTATGCCTTTACTAAAATGAGAGAGCCCACAGCAATACATTAAACTTTATTTTCATCGACTTTGCCCTAGAACATGCCTAGGCATGGAGATGACAAGCTATCTAAACTGCAAACGTCACTCGATTCCCCACGAAGATTGTCTAGCTTATGAGCAAGGCCCCTCCAATCCTAGCTCTGGGGGTTATAGGAGCACTCCTTGACACTCCAGTTTCACTTCAAATAATGACGTGTGAGTATCATTAATAACTCCACCTCTTCCTCACTAAGTTGTCTAAGCAAAACTACAACAACATGTTGAGAGAATAAAGATTATCAATGCTAGCTTCCCGCAGTCCCTAGAAGTCCTGGCCCAATGGCTCCTGGGCAGTTTTAAGAAACCGTAATTCTCAAAGTATTAGAGTATAGGGATGATGTAAACAAGGCACATCCGTATATTTAAGACGGAGACATCTTTTTCTGAGCTCCAAATGGCAATATATGCCATCTCTTTATAATGACTCTTAAGGATGAGGCTCAAGACTAGATCTCCACATTTCGTCGAGAGCACTTTTGCAATCATACCTAGAAGAGAAGAGAATTCATTGCTCGTTTCACCATATATAAGAAGCTCCACCAAACCAATATGTCCCTATTCGAGATTTGTCAAAAACATGGGGAGAGCCTTCAGTCATATATTTCAAAGTTTCAAATGGCTTACACTGAGATGAAGCATGCCAAGGAACATTCCATTTTAGTAGCACTGGAGCAAGGACTTCAACCTAGTCTATTGTTGAAGCCCCTTAAGCGAAGAAAAGCAGAGAGCATCCTAGAAATAATGGATCATGCTCATAAATATATAAATGAACCCTGGTTAAACGAAGGCAGATGACTCTCCACAAGATGCCATGACAAAAGGCAGACTGAGAAGAACTCCAAATCCACTAATTATAGCGTTGGTCATCTAGGAGAGATTCTTTAACTTACAAAATGAGACATCATCTGACACACCCAATTAGAGATGTGTTCTTGGCAATCCACAAGCAAGGATATATCAATCTCATCCTTAGTCGTGAGCAGCTAGCTCCAGCCAAGGTCCCAACAAATATTGTGAATACCAACCATTTTACCAAAGGCTACTTTAACTATCACTGACAGCTTAATCAACTATAATCATCTACAAGAGTACTATCGCCAGCGTGGTCGCAAAGCTAATGGTGGTCATGGGCATAATCAGCAATGTTGGGCCAACTCGCTACAACATGATAATAACAACAATCAACAACCCGAAAGCAGTGTTCTAATGTGGCTGAGCTTGACACTGTAATGACTATCTATGGTCAAACCACTAAATCTAAGCATTCACTTATCACTACAGGAAAACCTTTTGTAATAAGAAAGGGGCAGAGATGGTGTGGTGGACATTATACCAGCCATGACTGTTTCTGAGAAGGAGGTGGCATGGTTGAGGGTAACCATCAAACAAGAACAAAGGGATGAACTAACCTTCTAATTACATTCTATATCCCTCTGCAATAAACACCAAAACAAAGAGAACCTACACCTCCAATTCGATACTCTTACGTTTGACGAAGAACAGTTAACCTTTAATTGGCATTCTCGAGCACTCAACATTGTTCAATTCAAACCTTGGTCGCAAAAGTTGCTACATTCAAACACCTTGTGCACATTAGAAACAAATCACTTTCGGCATGAAGACCGCTCATCAAAAGGAAATCTATATGATGATCCTATTGTTATAAATGCTCTCATTGGCTAGCAATTGCAAGGCCCGCAGAGTCATTGATCACACGTGAAGTTTAGTAGATATACTCTTTGAATCTAACTTCGTCAAATGAATATGCCTAACTCCAAAGGACTTAGGTAATACTTTCTTGGTTCAATGAGACAAGTTAAATCTTTGACGATAGGTCAATATGCCTCTGAATATGTGATCTCAAATTAAATCTCCGATAACAAGTTCTTATACCAATGTCATGCTGTCGTAACTCAAATAATTGCACACTTTCGTATCTTTGATATGTCATTGTAAATATTTCTAACACAAGTATCCATGCTGATGCAGAATAAAAAATGCAAATAATATTTAAATTTATAATCAATAAAATTAATCAACAAATTTTTTAGATTAAGTGCAAGAATATTTTTAAATAAATTAT
>JAEMOT010002583.1:218853-234844 GCA_019297695.1 Apostasia ramifera | reverse complement strand
TGAGTCAATTTGTATGGAGGTCTATATAAATGTCTATCTATTATTGTTATTTTTTTCCCGCGCGCTCTACACCAGCGCTCAGTCACCGCCGCCAGTGCCCACCGGCGCCCAGCGATGGTCGACCGCGACCGAACGCGTCCCACACCATGCGCGCGACTCGCTTCTGCGCCGCCCATGCGCGACCCGCGCTCCCGAGCACCTAAGGCCTCCGTAGCTTCCAAGCCCTAATTTGAGAAAATTACATGGTGGTCCTTAGATTATCTGACTCAGGTACGAACTTCAGCAACCTTTTAACCTGATTAAATCGAATACTCTGGATCATTCTGCTCGCCTGTGAATTGCTCAAACTTATTTCGCATGTGCGACTTTTCATTATTGAGTGTAATTTAATTATTGTTGGTTAAATATTGTGAGTTCTCATATTCCTGTTACCCCGTTTCTGATTTGTTGAAAACCGAATTGCGTCATAATCTGAATTGGTATTTTTCAATTACCTTCGATCTAATTTATTTAAAATTTTGAAAGTAATCGGTTTTACAGATTTAATTATTTTCTCAGTCATTGCAAAATTGATGCATGAAAATTTTAGCATTGATTTGCGACTATTCTGCTACATATGATTTTGCTGATCTCTAAAATTGCATTATTACTCATCTATTCCGTATCAAATTCAAATCCAACAATAATTAAATATCTCATAGGCGCGCGAACATGAGCGTGACTTGCAAGCGTGTAGAGGGAGATCAGAACGGAAGCACAGCTATTTGGGGTGGCGTGGTGCAAATAAGCTACGCTTGTGCTCTTAGATGATCGTGTGCTTGACAGTCGCACGTGTAGCTCACTTGTGTTCATTGGGGAAGACCTAAAACAGGCGGAGATGTGCAAATAAGTGGAGCTATTGTGCAAGTAAAACACTATCTACAATTTCCTGGATTAGTGCTAATGCAAATAGAGATTGAAGTCTAGTGAAAAAATCAATCATGTGTGTGGAGGTCAAGGCAGGTGTAGGCTAAGAGAAGAAGGCAGAGAGGGAAGAAAGTGAGAATGATTTTTTTTGTTAATAAAATAATTAAGCTAATTTGAAGATTCTCACCTGTAGCTAACTTATACCTTTCCTTTCACTAAGATTTAATAACTCAAATACATAATCAAATTTCATTCATCAACTACCACTATCATAATATAAGGTGACCTCTAGATATAGATCCTACAGTAAAATTTTAAAATAAAATAGTAAATGCCTAAAATAAAAATATCAAATAAGCCTATAATAAATATAGAACTAATTTTATTAAATTAAAATAAAATAAGTTTCAAATATAACGAGTTTCAAATCTCTCAAATCAACTCTTAATCTTCATCAAATCAAATCAAATTTTGATATAATTAATATATAAATCTCTAATTAGCTTTAATTAATCTAAATTTGAGTTTTCAATGAACAATGTGGTATCATCCTAGTCGTTAAATTATGCTGATCCATGTCCCCACCACATGCTCTTGCTACTTTGTTACGCTCTCCTTTCACGGAGTCTAAGTTCTAAGGTATTGACTTTACCTAAGTTACACATCTGACTTATGATGACTACTCCTTGATGGCAAGCCGTCATGCATTTAATACTTATCTCGCAAATTCAATGAGTTAGATACAGAGATGCTAAAAAAACAAAAGCAGGTAAACTAGAATTCCACAACTAGATAAAACCAATATAGGTAGTCTAAGTAGATCGACATGGTTGAAGGAAGCACACCTAAAACTTACATTACGTGTTCCCCCATATTCATTAAAGTCTGCCTGAAGGAGGGAACCTACAGTTCATAACGGATCACTCTATAGCCTTCTAAATGACTTACTCAAATGAATTAGGTCTACTAATGAGCCCTTGATGATGGAACCATGGGATCTCAAAAGAGTTCTTCCTCTGCCCCATCCCATCCAAGTGTGCCATTGGTTTGGTTTAGTTGACTCTCCACTTAATCAAAAATTTTAGTCTCCAATAAGCAAATAGATAATTAATTATAGAGGTTTACAATTGTAGGAAACTGTCGATCTCTAGAACTCTAAAGCCATAGAAGTGTCTTCCTCTAAAAAGAAAATCTATTTCAAATCTAGCTCAAAGGTAAGTTTTTTCAATTAATTTAGATCCATCTAATACACTCATTGCACCTGCATCTCTAACTACATAATGACCATCAAGGTTCAAGCCTTAGCCAACTTCATGGCTGAGCTAGCCACCAAAGAACACCCAACATCAGAGGAAAATTCCCATGTTTAAGTGAACCTTCAGTTTTTTCGCCTGGTTGATGATCAAACATAAAATCCTAATGGAACTTAGGGCTAGTTATTAAGGGATAAATCCACAAAACTCCAAAACCAACATAAATTTTGGTGACAAAAGGACATCCTTATCTATAATATCCTGTGACCCAAATATAGCGATATAATTTGCTTTAACTTTAGGGAACTATATGACTTGAGATCCTTCCCGTGGTGATCACCTATCCTGGTGTAGCTACAGCTCAAGCACACTTAATTGTGAAGTTGTAGCCGTCGTTGTTTTAAGAGTGGAATAAATCTCATCAAATCCATAGACGTATCACAAATTGGACATGATACAAAATGTAATCTTCAAGTTCATCACCAAACCCGCAGATGTTAGGTTTTTAAAACGAGACTGGAAAGTTTTACCTCCGTAGAGCTCCAAGCGTCGTTGAAGGTCGGGCGCTACCCGGGGAACGATGCGGTGGGACAGCGGGATGGGTGTCCGGCTGGCCTCTCGGATCAGCTGGACATCTTCCTTGAGATCGCCGAACGGGAAGCGATATCGACTACCTTGAAGCCCCTGCCCCTTCAGCGCCCTCTCGAGCCGCCTCGGCCGCAGCCACAGCCACTCCGCCGCCCTCCAAAAGGAGAATGCGACCGCCACCGCTGCTGCGGCGCACCACCACCCCCACCGGAGAAGTAAACCATCCGCCATCTCCCCTCTTCAAGAGTATTATAAGCATTTCCAGAAGGTTTTTTCTCTTCTTCTGTTCGCTTGACTTTTGAGTTCTTCCGTTGAGAGGCGAAAATTTTGAAATAAAATAATTAGTTAGCAAATTAAGCAATTATGCACAATTAATTATTAATTATTACGAAAGATAAGTTTCAACCGTACTATTAAAATAATAAAATAATTACCTATATATCACACCATTTAGTTTTATTTATGCTTTTTTCATCTATTTTTAGTTAATTACACTATGCACACTTAAAACATTACAAAATCTTACATACACACACTTGAGTTAAAAATTAATCAAATTCTATTTGAAAAAAAAATATTCTGCTAGTAAATTATTAAAATTATATTTTTACCCTTAATAGTACATATTTTTTTCTTTCTCAATGCCACACTAAAGTGCTGATTTGTCCTAAAATCAATTCACGTCGCAGATGTTTCCTTTCTTTGTCGCCACCTAAACATTAAGGTTTTAAGATTTTCGCTCAAAATATATTTAAATATCCTTAAAATAATATGATGAACAGCTCAGATTTTTTGTAATCTAACTATAATTAGATTATTGAAAAATTATAATTACTCATTATAATAGAAATAAGTTAAAATATATGTATGTAAGATTTTATAATATTTTGAGTGCGTATAGCATAATTAACTAAAAATATATGAGTAAAGCATAAATAAAATTAAATTATGTGGCATATAAGTAATTATCTCTAAAATAATTAATCACAGCCCTCAATGTGTATGGGGTGGGTCCTGCTCTTTGCAATTTTGATTTGCTTAAATTTTTTGAGAGATTTATATATATTTCAAAAAAAATCTTATCTATTATTTATATAATTTTATTTTATAAAATGTAAATTATAATTTGACATATATATAAATTATAGTATAAAAAATAAAATTTGTATAATATATATGTAAATATCTCTTCTATTTTTATAAGTTTTTTTGAAACGCTTGCTCATAAAAAATATATTTCTAAAATTGAATTATAAAGTTTGTGATTTAATGAAAAATAAGAGACTTTTAACATAATTTTTTTGTATTATATTACACAAAATTTATATTACGGAATGGTAACTCTTATGAAAATATTATGTATAATACGATATAAAAAAATTCATATAACATATGTATAAAAATTCTTAAAATTAAATAATTTATATAAATTTTTTTTTCACTATTTTATGACATTTAAAATTCAATATCAAATAAAATTGTCCAGAGACTAAAATTGAAATTTAAAATTTTCAACTCGTTTATATAATTGAATTTAGAGTAAATTATTTTTAATAGTATACTTTTATTTATAGTTTACTAGGTTGGTATAAATTGAAATTATTTAGATTAAAATGTGAATTTAAATTGTTTAATGTTTGATAAATTAGCATGAAAATGCTGATATAAATGATGGCAACATATAGTTTTGTTTGGATGTAGTGCATTTCAGGTTAGAATTTATAATTATTTTTAAAAATTGCAAAAAATATTTAAAAGTAGTTTAATAATAATTGATATGATCATAAATGTTGTGCAAAAGAAATGTAGTGATGAAAAACTATATAAATAAAAAATAGAGTCTTTTCTGGGATATATTTTAGGGATAATTACATACATGCCATATTATTATTTTTTTTAATGTCTTACCCATCCATTCTTAGTTAATTACGCTATACACACTCAAAACATTATAAAATCTTACATACACATATTTTAACTTATTTTTATTATAATAAGTAATTATAATTTTTTCAATAACCTAATTATAGTTAGATTACAAAAAATCTGAGCCGTTCATCATATTATTTTAAGGATATTTAAATATATTTTGAGTGAAAATCTAAAACCTTAATATTTAGGTCGCGGCAAAGGAAGAAGACATCCGCAACGTGAATTGATTTTAGGACAAATTAGCACTTTAGTGTAGTATTGAGGAAGAGAAAAATATGTACCATTAAGAGTAAAAATATAATTTTAATAATTTACTAATAAAATATTTTTTTTAAAATAGACTTTGATTAAGTTTTAACTCAAATGTGTGTATGTAAGATTTTGTAATATTTTGAGTATACATAGTGTAATTAACTAAGAATTGATAGGTAAGACATAAATAAAATGAAATTGTGTGGCATATAGGTAATTATTCCTATATTTTAATAGTATTTTAAATCTTTTTTGGTTAAAAATATAAAATTATTTTAATATTATAATATAAAATAATATTTTTTTTATTATTAAAATATGTTAAAATATAAAATAAATTTAATTTTTATTATTAAAAAATTTATATTATGTAAAACAAATTTAATTTTTACATAAATATTAAAATATTATTAACCAATCTCATTGACAAATTTCAAATTGAACTTTAGATAAATGTGTATATAATTTTCATAAACATTGTTCTAGCCAAAAATTACTATATTTTGAGCACATTCATGTAGAAATTAAACTTTTATAAATATATTCAAAATAACTTATTCGTTAAGCCAGATAATCAAGCACAAATGAGCGTATGTAGAGCTGCAATTATTGAAAGCAAGATTCTTTTATAGTAAGTACCAATAATCGGAAAAGTGTATTTTTATAAATAGTTAACAGTTTGGCTTCGTGATTTCTCCTACTCATGCTATTAGGTCCTAATTTTTTATAATAAAAATTATATTTGAGTTTTTTGATTTCTTTTAGTGCTAGGACCTATGAACTTATAATTTAATCTCTCATTTTTTTAGTATTAATTTTAAGTTGCAAGAAATTATAATTTGATCTCCAATTTTTTTAATCTTAGTCTTATGCCCTTAAAAATTATAATTTAATTCTCTAATTTTTTTTATCTTAATCTTATAATTTGATCACTCAATTTTCTTAAGTATTAGTCTTGATTTTAAAATGGTATAACTTGGTACTCATTTTTTTTTCTGAATATTGATTTTAGCTTCTAATAAATTAAGTAATAAACACTTTTATGAATATTATGATATAATATAATAATATTTAGGGTAAAGCTTATCCGACCGTTTAAAATCAGAAGAACACTGCAATTTTTAAATCTTTGAAATTATAAAAGCAATGCACCTTTTTTTTGAAAATAAAAGTGCTACAATTTTGGTGGTTTCTTAAGAATCTCATCTCTTTTGCTAGCTTTTTTTTTCATAAAAAGTAAAATTTGTTTTTTTTTTAAATAAATTAATTTACACATTTTAAAGGACTATTGTACCCTAAATACTTACCATTTTCTTTAAAGTATAATAAAATTTAAAATTTAATTTATCTCATTTATTGTGTTTTCTATTCTAAAATTTTAAAACTTAAAAAATATACTATTAATATTTAAAAATTATATTATAAAAAATTTAAAAAAAATAATTAAGAATAATTTTAGATTAGAATTATAAAAAAATTAATAATTATACCTTAATTATGATTAAATGATAACAGTTTTGTATTCTCAGAATTTAAATTGAGATTTTAAATTGTTAAGATCAATTTGCAATAACTTTCCAACCTCAAGGCCTCACATGCCTTTTACCCTAATATTTATAATAACAATAATATTTACTAAATATATTTTTGCTAAAATAAAGCACATGCAATGCATGTGTAGATAAATTAATATTATTATGAAAATAAATATGTGATACTTTTCTATTTATTTTTTAAGCATTTGGTTTAATGTTATGTTGATATTATGTTATTTAGAAAAAATAATTGTCTGAATTAATGATATTTATAAATAATTTTTTATAAGATCGTAGAGTCATTAATTAAAAATGGTACAAAAATGTTATGACATCTATATTATATGATATAACATCAAGATAACAACGAATCAAATGCCTTCTTAAAAAATATTGAACTGGCATATTGTAGCCTATGAATATAACATGTTTTTGGAGTTAGACCTGATAAATCGAACTTGACTGTGATCAGATCGAAAATCCATATCACATTCTCATCACGAATGCATTATTGTCATCAAATGCACTTGGGTCTCAATTTTCAATAGTATTAACTTATCCTAAATATTAGTATATAAAAAAACTTATCCTAAATATTTTATAAATTTGAATTATCTCCTTGAACTCACTACAATAAGCTAATCGGACTCTAAAGATCAGAATAGCGTTGCAAATTAGTACCAACTTTTAAGAAATCTCAAATTTTTATTCCTAAAATTGTAAAAGTGATACAATTTATTTTTAAAAACAAAAGTATAGCAATTTAGTTGCTCTTTTCATAATCTCATCTTTCACGCTAGTTTTTCTAGATAAAAAATAAAATTTGATTATTTTTTAACTAATTTAAATAATTTACACATTTTAAAGAAATATTGCACGCCTTAATTCTCATCATTTTTTTTAAAAGATTAATAAAAATTTAAAATTTAATTTATCTTATCTTTTCTTTTTTTATTCTTAAAATTTAAAATAAAAATATATTATTAATATTTCAAAAACATATTTTAAAAATTTAAAAAATTAATGATTAAGATTAATTTTATGATATAATTACAAAAAAATAATAATTATGCCTTAATTAATACTAAATGATGATGCTTTTATACCACTAGGACTTAAATAAAAATTTTAAAATGTTAAGACCAGTAATGCATTTTTAACCTTAAGGTCCAGCATGCATTTTACCCTAATATTTATAATAATAATAATATTTACTAGTATATTTTTTGTGCAGATAATCTGATAAAAAAAATCCAACTTGACATTGATCAGATAAAAAATTCATGCCATATTCTCATCATGAATGCATTATTTACATCAAATGCACCACCTTTGGGTCTCAAATTTTCAGTAGTACTAACTTATCCTAAACATTAGTATTAATAAAACATATCCTAAATAATATCTTAAATTAATAGTTTCTTCCAAAGTTTTAAAACATTAGTATTAAAAAAACATATCCTAAATAATATCTTAAATTAAAAGTTTCTTCTGGTTTCAGTTCAACGGAACCGAACTAGTTCCGGTTCAATGAAACCGGTCTGATTCCAGACTAGTTCGCCAGTTTTGAGGGAGCAGAATAGTGCCAGATTGATTCTGCACCTTGAAACCGGCTAGAACCGATTTTATTCAATCAGTTCTAGGACGAACTGATTCTTATCAGTTTTTAGTAAAACCGATCCAATAAGCAGCTCTAGTTTAATGAAAATATTTAAGAAAAAAAAAAGACCTGCTAGTAAAGAAATTAAATTATTCGATCTTACCTATGTAGAAAGAGAAAAATGACGACCAAAAAAGGCATGACAATAAATTATAAAAAATGATCTTATATATCTGGAGCAAAATGAAGATTTATTATTTAAAAGAGTGCAATGAAAATAACATATTCATGTACCCAACCCTACCTAATGGGATAAAGGCTTTGTTGACGGAAAGAAGTGGGAGCTCCGAGAATCGGTGGCACGCAGCATCTTTTGCCCAGGGATTTTATCAAGAGGTATAATAGTCATCCAGAATAACACATAGAAATTTAAGGTAGTTCAGAGAGAAATTCTCCTACATCCATCGGCGCATCAGTGAGAGTGGTTCTACTAAGACTCAAGGGGTTTGGTCAGAAGACCAATACAAGGTGGATTACAAACATCGTCCCCGACGTTTTTCAGGGGAATCTCTCTTCTAGCTTATTTACTATTACATGTATCTCCTTCTCCCCCGCTCATCCTTCCAGGGTGTCTCACCCAGAGGTATTTATAAGCGGTTTGTAGTGAGGTTCAGCGGATTCTCCGAAATGAGATGCTGACATACCGGCGGTCCCACCACTGTCGGCTCCGGAAAAACCGCCAGTAGTGGCTAGAGCACGCGGCTTCTTGATCTTCGCAACCCGTGGGGATTGGAAGTTATGCTGACATGTGTCTATTGAGCCCATACCGGCGGTCTCACCACAGTCGGCCTCCGGAAAAACCGCCGGTAGTGGCTGGAACACGCGGCTTCTTGATCTTCACGACCCGTGAGAATTAGAAGCTATGCTGACATGACGCTCTGACAGCGATAGCCGAAACCGGGAAAGTATCGTATCCGATGTTATGGGGGATGCTGTAGCTTAAGCATCGTGACCGATGTTGTGAATGGCCGAACCAACGGGATCGAAGTCCGAGATCTGCAAAAGAGAAATCTGATTAATTATCGTTGATGTTGCATTAAGGTTTGAGAGGGTCCCTCTGCTTGCCATGTGTATGACTGAGATGCAACGACGAATCCAAGTGTAAACATGCTTGATTTTTTTGTTATTGTATATAATGAGATAAATTAAAATTAGCTTTAATATTGAAATTTATAGATAATTTGTTACTAGATTTGCATATGATTTAACAAATTTGCTTAATGATGAGCAAACAAATATGACCTTGAAAGCTCTAAGTGAACGAAACATTTAACAAACTACTCATGATTTAGCTTGATAATTACTCGCTTATGATTGTTTGCCAAGATTACCAAATCAATTCAAACATTTGTTCAAAAAATTGAACAGTAAATGTGTGAGCTTGACCAAATTTACTCTAGAAGAACCAGAACACCAAGCATTATAATCTGCAAACATCAACTAGCCACAACACCACTAAACTTTAAACAAAGCTTTGAAATATGTTCACACTATGCATCTCTGGGAAATGCTGGTCCACACAGGCAAACATTGTGAAGGAAACACAATATTCACAAGGAACATTGCAAATAGACAGAACAAGGAAAACACAATAAAGATTTCACTTGGCATAATATTACCCTAAAGTTTGTGTAAGATGAGTTGCGCACCATATTGGGGCTGAAGAGTTATGACTGTATAAGGTGCATGGGCGTAGGATGGCGACAGCTCGATGGAGAAGCGCTGCAAGATTCTTGCCAACCCCAGCTTGGCTTCTGTTAATGCAAAGGTTTGCCCAATGCAAATTCGTGGACCCCAGCCAAATGGAAAGAAGATGAGCCGGTTTTTCGTCGCCTTTGAGACCCCATCAGCAAATCTCTCAGGGTTGAATTCTTCGGCGTCTTCACCCCATAATTCCTTACTATGATGGATAACAATGATGGGCAACAGCAGCTGCACTCCAGGTGGGAAACTGATCCCTCCCAGCTTCATTTCTTTGTAAGTTTGTCTAACGAGGAAAGTCACTGGTGGGTATAGTCTCAGTACTTCGTAGAGAATCATAGTTACCTAAAAAAGAAGAATTAGTTTCGCAATACAAGGGCTAAAAAAACCAGGAAGGTTTTATCAACCTTAAAAGATTGCAGATTCTTTTTGAAGGCAACATTTCAAAGAAAAAAGAGTTTTAGCATAGATGTTCAAAACACAATGCTTGTTCGATGATAGTACACATTTTGATGATCCAAAATAAATTGAATACCTTGGTAACTTGAAAGTCAATTTACTTGAAATGAAAGATGCAACTCGAAACAATATTGACATATAAATATATATTTAAACTTCTAAGATGAATAAATACGTACTTAATATAAATACATTGAATTTCTAATATTAATATGTAAGACGTGTTTAGTTTACGACACAAACCAAATAATCCATTATATTAATAGTTTAAGTTAGTTTGACCGTAAATCAACCAATTGGCTTCTCTATGTAAATGAGGGATCAAGTTGCAACGTTAAAGACAAGGAGGGATCATAAAAAATGACTTGGGATAGAAACAGTACAAATGACCTTGACTCACTTATACTAACATGGTGTGCTGCATTAATAAACAATAACAACAACAAAGCCTTACTAATAAGTTTTAGGATCTTGGAGACTTACAATCTTCAATTGACTTAAACTGTCAAAATCTGGTTTGCTTTTTCCAAATACTTGAAAAACCTCCTCTCTTGCCTGCTCCTGCCAACTTGGATGCATGCTGAGCAATACCAAGGTCCATGTAAGAAGAACTGACGTTGTCTCTTGGCCTGCAAAGTAAAATAGCTTGCACTCCTCAATCACATCATCTGTGGTCAGCCTCAAATCTTGAGAGTGTTCTCCTTGCTCTTGGGAATGTCTTGCATTTGACGCCATAAGCATGCCCAACAAGTCATCAGTGCTAGCTTCTCCATTTTTCATCGCTTTCCTTCTTCGCTCAATAATGCTACTGAGTAATGTAACAACTTCTCTGTAGATTACCTTTCTCCGTCTGTTCGTTTGAGTTGGTAAAAACCTAAAGCAAATTTGAACAGAAAATCAATTAAAAACAACAGTAACATCAACCAAAGCTAGAAACACAGGCCCATACTTTCCAGAATAATATTGGAATAACTGTTTAGTAGCATTTTCTTGTATCTTGGTCTCCGACAGTCCTTGACAATAATACTCTAAAGGTTCATAATAATGGCAAAGAGAACTTTGGACCCATTGTTTCCATTGTTTTTGGTCCCAATGATTTGATGGTGTGTGTTGTTAAGGACCCATACGTGAATAGGACATAATCCTAAAGACCTATTGTATACATTGAATTAACCCTTGTTTGTCTAGCCAAGTTATAATTAACTTTCTTAACCTTAACCTGACACAGCCTAGATTTTCTACCATGTAAAGAGTACCACAGTATATGAAATCACTTAATATTCTACAAGATATCAAATTATGAAAGACAAATTCTTCTAATTGTCTATATTGATGACATTATCAAGGGGGAAGACACCGATGAGATTTTTAAACTAAAAGAGTATTTACATCAACAGTTTCACCAAAGCTTTGAAGGATTTGAGATACTTCCGGGAAATTGAAGTATCTCACTTAGGGAGACACATAAATCTCAGAGGAAGTATGATTTAAACATGCTCAGGGAAGTTGGTAAGTTGGGTGTTAGACTAGTTGATACCTAATATTAGACGATATTGAAGATTAGTTGGCAAACTTAACCACTTGACAATAACCAGATGTGAAATTTTATTTGGTGTAGGTGATCAGTCAGTTCTTGAGTGCCCCTTTAAAAGTGATATAGAGACAGCTTTAAGAGTTCTCAAATATCTTGAATCTTTATATCGCAACCACAGCCATCTATAGGTGATGGGATATACAGATGCTAACTAAGTATGTTCTCCAATAGATTGGAGATCACATCAAGTTATATCCTATTAAGAAGAACCTAATATCATAGAAAAGTAAAATGCAAAATGTGATAACACCACCAACTACTGAGGTAGAGTACAAAGCAATGATATTTGAGACGTATGAGCTTATATGGCTTAAAAAGTTGATGCACGAATTACAATTTAATCAATCAGAGCCCATAAAGTTGTATTGTGACAATCAAACTGCTATGCATGTCGCTTTCAACTAAGTTTTTTGTGAGAGGATAAAGCATATAGAAATTTATTACGACTTTGTTAGGGAAAGTCCATTCCAAGGAAATAATTATATATTTTGTTAGTTACAACGATCATTTAGCAAATTTATTAACTAAGTCTATGAAAGGTATAAGGATTGCTAAGTATATTTCTAACAAGCTTGAACATCAAGATTTTTTTTTTGAAATTTGGAACATCATGATATTTATGCACCAACTTTAGGGAGGTAATTATGCACCTGGATGTGTATAATCCTAGAGACCTACATATAAATCATATAAAATCTAATTGTATTTGTGTGATGAAGAGAGCCAAGAGAATTTAGAGGTTTACAATACCTTCAATGGGATACTAAAAATGTAAAGTACCCTCTTATTTTTCAAAGCGAGAAAAGGCCATGTTTGTTTTTGTATTTAATATTAGAAAATAACATAGAAAGAATGTACCTAAAACCAGGGAAATAGAGGTTTTGGGCACTTTGAATAATAAGCTCAGCTTGCTCCCGCTGTAGTTCAAAAACTCGTTGTCCGTCTTTATAACTGCCACCAAACGCAGTTCGAGAAATGACATCTCCAGTAAATCTTTGAAGCTCTGGCCAAACATTTAAATCATATTTTCCTGTGCTTCCAATAAACTCCTCCCAACGTCTTATTAACTCATCGCAACAAATAGAGAAAGATGGCATCATCCGCTATTCAATAAAGAAAGAATGAATAACAACCAAGAAGCTACAAAGAAGATTTTCTTTCCTTAATCCATGAAAAAAATTAAAAAAGATTACCTTCAACTTCTCGACATGGAATGCGGGGTTTATGATTCGCCTGTGCTTGGCCCATTTCTCACCTTCATAGCTTACAAGTCCTAAAACTAGCAATCTCCCAATGGGCGTACCCCTTGGCTTCTCGAAATGACCGAACTTGTTAGATAGTATATCTCTGACTATCTCTTGATCCATTATTATCACTCTAGGGATTGGCCCAAACCAACCAAATGACATCTTACTTTTACCTGTATTTTATGATTGAACAAAAGTTTTTAATATTCACAATTATCAGTACATTCTTTAAGCTGTTCCAATACAAAAAGTAAGTAGAAAGAGAACGAATAAGAGAAATAATATAATAAAAAGCACAATTAAGTTCGAGAACTATGAACTCTATCAAACAAAAATGCCACTGTTTTCCTCGAAAATCACCATCATAATGCACTGCCATTATATATTTCCAAAACACTCACAGGGAATTCTTTTTCAAATTAGTTGCAATTAGCAAATCCATAATTTGTATTCTTGCTAATTTTTTTGGGTTTATGATACATATGCAACAACAAATTTATCTAGTTACAAAATACTCAAAACTTATAAATTACATATGCAGCACCCAAAAAATTAACAAATTTCAAGTATAACATTTTCATATAAATAAAAAAGTAATTAACCTTAATTAAGCTAAATTAACTCATACAAAATTATAAACATGCCATCTTAAATGTAAGCTTGGAGATTAAAAGAGAAAAATCCATTAAAATTAATGGAATATTCCTCATAACCTGAACTTTTCTATACTAAGATGCTATATTTGAAAGTGGTTAAGTTTCAAGTGCTTCATATGTAATTTATAAGTTTTGAATATTTTGTACATAAATAGGGAAGTTTGTTGTGGTATATAGGTCAAACCCCCCTTTTTTATTACATTGTTTAAACTAAGCAAACTCTCTGACAGTAAAACTGGCAGGTAGCTATATATAGAAGTTTCCCTCAAGGTTTTACACTTGGATCAAAATGAAATAAAACAGGAATAAAATCATTAAACAAATAGTACAGTCAGAAAGGGCTTAATTTACTTTTCATGTGAATTCAACAGCATCATATTGAATACTTATGATGAAAAATATGCAAAGCACTAGAAACAGAAAAATAATGCTAGTTGTAGTTGACTATAATAGTTGACTATAGCCTATAGGAACCAGCTATCAAAATATTCACATAAACCGTATATGGTTTAAACCAAATCCAATGCATCCAAACCCATCCAAACAAAGTCAGCTTCAACTGTACCGGTTTTGATAAAATTGGCATGATTCAAGACTTTAAATGTCTTCTTAAAAGGAGAAAAAATACTGTAAACATCTTCAATCATGAAAATTTTGTACATCAACAATTCAAAAACATTTTACACTAATTAATTTTATAATTAACCATGTAAGTTTCAAAGTATGAAACAAATCAATTACAAACTTCATATGGAATGTCCATAATTTCATAATCTGCTACCTTACATCCCGCAGTCACTTGATAGGTTTGCCCCTCAAATGCATGAAATGCAATTTTTACGTAAAAACCTCCAAGTCCTGGCTTTTTATGGTTACAAGACAAGAAATTTTTACAATTTTTTAGCACCAGCTCTCCAATCACCAAACCAACTGCTTTCTTGTTAAAACATTGTTTGGCTATTTAAAAGACTACTTCGGGTCAATTCTGAAAAAAATGTTTCACTATAAGTCGCATTAAATTTGGGTAAGATAACTTCACAAATGATCAAATCAAAGTAAAATCAGTCATGCAGAACCAAATCCTTACTATAGCTGCAAGTAAAAGAAGAACATTGAATGTTAAGCTATACTAATATTTTCTCTGTCATCTTAAACATAATAAAATTCAGTGACATCTACAAGTAAGGGCTAGAACAAAGTCTAAGGATAAAAGAAAGAAAATAGTAGTTGCAAGCAAAAAACAAATTAAGGCATCAAATTAGGGAATGCACCAAGAACGGTCAAATTTCATTATCATGAGAAGCACAATTAGATAACCCTACTACTTTGGCCCTTCGGCTGAGTGCAAGCTAAAATTTAAAGTGAGATGTGACCTAAATATAATCCAGTTAAATTCCCGATCCACCGCAATATTTATTTGTTAATACGTTAAAAGTTATTTTAAGAGAAAGCAAAGTTAAACTCTATATACAAACAACCCTAAATCAAGATCGAAATAAAAAAAAGGTCAATAAATCTTTACCTCCGTAGAGCTCCAGGCGGCGGTGCACGTGGGGAGCCACCCGGCGAACGATGTCATCCGAGAGCGGGATGGGCTTCCGGCGAGCCTCGCGGACGAGCTTGGCATCCACCTTGAGATCGCCATAGGGGAAGCGATAGCGACTCCCTTGCAGCCCCTGAGCCCGCAGCGCTCGCTCCAGCCGCCCGGGGCGCAGATACAGCCACACTGCCGCTCGCCAAACGACCCAAGCAACCGCCGCCGCCGCGCACCACCACACCCACCGCAAAATGAAACCCACGGCCATCTGCGCTTATCGGTAACTTGACCGAACTCGCGCGTTGACTCTCTCTCTCTCTCTCTCTCTCTCGATTTAAAAACTAGCGGCTGAACATCCAACTGCCAAATGTCCGAAGCGGATTGAATAAAGTTATCGATAAGGGCTTCTCAGATTATAAAATTTAATTTTAATAAAATTAAAGTTAAATTCGAATTAAAATATTTTTTTCTTAAAAAGCATAAATAATATAAAATAAAATTAATTATTATATTAAAATATACAAAAGAGGTAATATAAATTAATTTTATATTTTATATATATATAAAATATAAAATAAAATTAATTTTTTATTTTAAATTATATATATGATATAACATATAGTTAATTTTTAATATTAAATTTTATAAGTAATGTAATATGTCAAATTATA
>JAEMOT010002583.1:105453-218415 GCA_019297695.1 Apostasia ramifera | reverse complement strand
TGTCAAATTATAATTAACTAGATTAATTTTAAATTAGGTAAACAATCAGGACCTAAAGAATATTATAGAAGAGAGATTACACGCATGTAATTAAAAAAAAATTATAATAAATATAATTAATAATTTAAATATAAATATTAAAAAAATTTAAAATAGATAAATTTCAGAAGTCGCTCGATTATAATGTTGTTGATCCCAGTTACATGAAATTGTTTATTCTTTATGATGTAGATTTTTATGGTAGATTTTAATGTTTATATTACTATTAACCTCAACAGCGAAATATATTTTACTGATAAAATGTTCAAATATAGAGATAAAAAAGTAAAGATAGTTAAATTTAATATTAATGATAACTTATAAAATATTAAAAATAAACTGTTTTGTGTCATGAATTTAGACTTCGACTAGTATAATATTAAAATTGTGTGTAATATCCTGATATACATTGACGTGACTTATTAAAGATAATGCGGACTGCGAGGTGATACTTTAATATGCACCTATAATGTAAATCAAATTATAGTGATTATTAATTTATATAATTTTTTATTTACGTTAAACTTAATTTGAAATGTATTATTTAAAATATAGTTGAACATATCAAAAAATATTATATTGATTTAGTCTGTAACTTAATACCAAATGCTTGCCGAAAAAAATTATAATTTTATGATCTTTAAAAAATTATTTTTTATCTTTATCACTTGTATTAAAATTTTTTTAAAGTTTTAAAGCATAAAGTATTATTGTGTTTGGATCTGTGCCAAAACATCTAAAGCATGCACGTGGAGAGTCGATGTGGCAAATACACAAAAAAAGTTCGATAGCAATCACGTAATGAAAAGCTCACTCTGAAGAACTTAAGTCAAACTCTTCAAGCCAAACTGTCTATACAATTAAGTACAAAGTAAAGGTCTCCATGCTATTTTTAATAGGTATGGCTAATCTATAGGGGCCATGCAATCAGTATGAACAGGGCCTCTACACTCTGAGCGCATTGCCATAATTGGAGTCATATCAGAGATGGAAGCTATTTCTCTGAAGTGACTGCTCTAAGTTATTTTTCTAAAATAATTGCTCTACGACAAGTTTAAGTTATAAAAATCTCATTGTAAAAAAAAAGGATTCTCTGTAACCCTTATTCTCACTCTCAAAAGGGGAAACCCTGCTCTCCTCTTTGTAAAATGATTTGCTCTCTGTATCTTGGACGCTGTTGTGAGATTGAAGTCGCAGTTTTTCTACTTAAATAGTTTCCATATAAGAAAATTCCTCTACTAATTCTTTCATATTTCTAGTATCAACAAGTGTCATAACATAGTTTAACTATAACTTGAATTGATTTTATTTTCGAATTGATTTGATATTTTATTTACTAATAATACATAAATATTTTAATAATTTAAAAATTATATTCTAATACGAAATCATATTGTTATATAATCAATTTTGACAATTTCATATTCCACTCAAATATTTTGCACAAATAATTTATCTTTTTTTTTTCATAATCCCTAAAATAATTTATCTTGAATCATATTACCATACAACATAATACAATAATTCAATAGTATTGGGCTTGTTTGACAGTGGATTCATGTTCAAAATAAATAGAATCGAATTCAAAGTTTGAAGTGACTTCAGATAAGTGAAGCAGTTTCAAACTTAAATTTTGTTTGGATGAAACGTAACTTGAAACTAGTTTTGAATTTACTTTAATTTATTTTTGTTTGGATGAATATTGATTTAGAAACCACTTCATCTTACAATAAAATCTCAAAAATAATAAAAATACATAAAATTTATAATAAAAGTAAATAAAAAATATTTATTCAAAATTTAATAATTTATTTAAATATTTATTAATTTAAATTTTTCACAAGAATATAGATTAAAAGTTGAGATATTTAAAGGATGTGGTTATGAGTCAAAAAATAATTTGTTATTATTTTTTAAATTTTAAATTTATTAGATTTAATTATTTTTTAAATTAACGTAAATTAAATCCGAGATGAATTTCGTAAAATAAAAATTGTAATTAACTAATTAATAAATTATATTTTATAAAATAATTAACAAAGAGGCTTTTTTGGGACACAATCAACTTGTTTGTTAACAAAAAAAAGTTGCAGGTGTCACAAGTAACTTCTTTTAAAAATATTATTTCACTTGTATATTTTTTGACATAACAGTTATTCATATCGATCTTGTATTTCCTTCAATGTAATATTAATTATGCTAACGAGATTATGCTAATGAGGTTTTGTGAATTTTGTAACTTCAATTATGTATTTGATTTATATTATGCTGACAAAATTATATAAAATATTTTATATTTTTCCATTTCATGATGAAATCATGCATGATGCATATATTTTTATAGCAGAAAATGCAAAATAGTTTTATAGAAAAATTTTAAAATACTAAATGAATCTTTTGCAATATTTCATTTTTCTTAGAAAAGACATCTTTGAAGTATAAAATAGCTTCAAGCATCAACTAAGTTGAATTCTATTTATATGAAACATACGAAAGATTATTTCTTTTCGAATTCATTTTAAGTGAATCAGTCATACTACTGAACTTCTGTTTAGTAAAGATAAACTTATTTAAATATTTAATATTTTTTTGATGTTAGTTTTAAGTCTTTAATGCCAACTACACGTATTTGTTGTGGTGAAGTTGAACTCTTGTAGATTCGAGCTTTGTGCTTTCCGCATTGCTTGTCGAGGATAGTCTGGGCTTCTGAGTCCAACTTCGGGTTTCTTAAGTTTGGAGAGTGGAGGGCCGAGCGAGCGAGACAAAGTGGAGAGATGCGTAAATGGGTTGAGTGGGCTGAGTTGCTTTCATATTAAATGCAAATGGGTTGGATTTTTTTTTATTTTTTGTTTGAGTCGGGTCAGCATCAACTCGGATCTAACTCAGTAGTGCTGAAACGGAGTGGCTCGCTTTTTTGAATTAGCGGTGCGGGTAAAAAATTTATTCCATCTCTTATAAGCTGATAGGATCAAGATCCGACCCAAAGGCCTACGCGGTTGGGAGCCGAACCCTTCGACGCCGTCGTGGTCCGCCTCCGTTTCCCGGATCTTCCGTGAAGGTTTTGGTTGTTTCGTTCATCAAAGTACTACTGGGTCGCTTGGGATGCATGCGATGTGGAGGAGGAAAACTGCTGCAGCTGTAGCAGCGGCGAGGGGCCATTGCAGGGCCATCTCTACGGTGTTGACGGCGTGCAGAGCGGTGGTGCTTCCGCGCTTCGGCGGGCCTGAGGTTTTGGAGCTCCGCCCGGCGGTGCGAGTACCCGATCTCAAGCCGCGGGAGGTGCTCGTTCGCGCCCGTGCCGCTTCTATCAATGTTCTTGATCTCCGGGTGAGTTATTTTTCGGTTGTTTCTGTGGATTATATTCGTAATTTGATCGACCAGAGTCTACCTTTCTTTTTTTCTAATCCTATCCAAGAACGGTGCACGGTGTTGTGCGCTAATTGGCTTGTGCACCGTGCACCGGTGCACGGAAAAATTTCTCCACTCACGTGGCAATTAGACCCACTGGCACTCAGAACAGCTTTGGCAGAGATTAGACCCACGTGGCAATTAGCTACTTGCTTCTCTCTGCCTCTTCCATTCTCAACAGGGAAAAGCTCCCAACTCTCTATAGCTGTTGAAGAAGAAGCTTTTTAAGGTTTCTTCTCCCTCTAAGAAGAAAGCTCAGTTTCCAGTAACAGCCATAAAGGATTTCATAGAAGCTTATTACATTTCTTTATATACATTTGTGCTTTTGTTTAACATATGTGGGACTCATATTCAAGCCTCACAACAAGATTGGTGCAAACATCACTGATTTGCTCAGCTTGTCAAGTATCTTGCAGAGAAAAGGAAGAAGAAGATGAATCAATTACAAATCCATGTCTATTCTTTTAATGCTTTCATTTATGAGTCTTTTTATAATGTTTCTTTATTACTTCTTGATCTAAACTAGTATGTATCTCTCGTGTAACTCCTGTGGGACTCAATATTTTACAGTGGAGCATTTTCTCGCTCTACCTAGCCTGTGGCCATAGGAGATATACTCCGAACCATGTAAATCTGTGTATTATCACTTTTTTTGCAATTTATTTATCTATTTTTTGTTGCTTGATTTGCTCGACTAATGCCACCTCGCAACTAGCAACCATCAACAATAACTTAAATGGAGGATATTAAGTTCATTTGATTCTAAATTTACTTGCAGATGCGATCAGGATATGGTCGCTCAATATTTGAACCACTTTTACCTCTGATCTTGGGTCGTGATGTTAGTGGTGAAGTTGCTGCAGTTGGAACTTCTGTCTCATCTCTGGTCGTTGGGCAGGAGGTTTTTGGTGCATTGCATCCAACTGCTGAGAGAGGCACTTACGCTGAGTATGCTATTCTCTCTGAAGATGAGCTATCATTAAAACCATCTTCAGTGTCTCATGCGGTAAGAGCTAATATTTGTTATTTATTTTCCTAAACCTTGTCATTTTATAGCATTTTTTGCATACTATTTTGTACATTTTTTTCATATTCTATTTGTACATTTTGAGTCATGTTTATCATTGACCAAGAGATCTAGGATAAGTCACTTGTGCTTACTTAGATTGTTGCTTTACATAGGGCTGAATGGAGAAATGTTTACCATTGAGGTTTATTTGTTTTTGATGGAAATCATGTGTTAATTTACATGATTTTACATATTCTCTTGCATGACTCACAAGTAAGAGAGACCTTCATGCCATATGATCTATACGCTTTTAACTATAGATAATGATTTTAAAGATTATTGTTTCAAACACAATCTAGTGACATGATTATTCAATTTCCCTCCCAAGTAGATATCTAAAGATTCTATAATTGACTATTTTGTAGCCCTACTTCCTTCTTGTCCACAGCTCTGTTTGTCATAGTGGATTAGTGTGCAAGCTTGTTTATAGTTTACATTGTTAGGATATTCTTTTTTTCGTTGCTCTAACGTTGACTCGAATAATCTTGGATGTTTTCTCAGGAGGCAAGTGTTGTTCCTTTTGCTGCATTAACTGCATGGCGAGCTCTAAAGAGCACTGCCAGAATTTCTAAAGGGTATGTGCTAGTATTGCTATGAAGTATTTCTGATTATAAATAGTGTTCATAATGTCATCTTTAGAGAGGAAACAAAGGGGGATTTGTTTTGGCCATCCCAATATTTAATAGATGTCTATGTTGTATATGGTTTTAGAAACTTCCATCCAGTTTAAGCCTTGTCAATTGTCATATACCGTTAGCCTTGTTAAGGTTTTTGTCTATGAAGATTATCATTATGTCGTTGATCCTGTTACTATCCTGTTTAGGTTTCAATTCTTATTTCCTTGTTATGTAGTACTTAGCATCCAGATGATGCCAGCGCTTAACTCGCAAGCATAGTTGCAAACTGTTGTGGTTTCATAAGGAACCATCTCATTTGGAAAATAGTCCAAAGACTCCATTTCAGTGTTCTATAAAAGCATTCTTTACGGAACAGTTCATGTATTATGCATGTGTTTTTTGATGATAAAGTGTTGCCTCTGTAAAGAGAGAAGCCACATTTTCGTGAAATATTATCTATATTGGTCGCTTTCGTAGTCAGAGACTGCTGGTATTAGGTGGAGGTGGTGCAATTGGACTAGCTGCAATTCAGATTGCTGTAGCTGCAGGTTGCCATGTGTCAGCTATATGTGGATGTAAGAGTATTGAATGTGTCCTGGAAGTTGGTGCTGAGGAGGCTCTTGATTACAGTACTATGGTAATTCTACCTGAATTTGCTTGTACATGATAGGAGTACTTTTAGCTGTTTCCACTATTCTCCATTAATAAATATCTGTTTAAGTCAACCACGGTTCTCTTATGATGCTTGTGAGTTACATTTCTACATTTTATAACATCTAGCACCCGTATATCTAGTTTGAGACACCAACAGTTTTTGTTCTGAGAAAGTTCATTCTCCTTCGAAAGTTCATTCTTCTTGTCGGTTTACATCATAAAGTTCATAAGCACCCTTTTTCACTGTACTGTGCATATTTTTCATAACATGTACATCACATGCATTTTCTGTGTTTGTAATTTTATGTGAACATGCTGTACTATCTGTATTGCATTTTTAATAAAATGTTTCTTATGTATTATGGGTGAGCTTAATCCAGATACCTGTTTCTGGGCCACAAGTTTGAAAATACTTCACATTGTTCCAAACTAAGAGGAAACTTATTTCAAGTTTGTCCTGAAATGAAACAATCCTAGGTGTGGACTCATGGCTTGGCTCAATGAAGGTAGTTTTATACTAATGTTTCTAAATTCAGACTCGTGATTTAAGGGTGCTTGGTTTTATGTTTTTTTGATATTATGTCATGCTATTTGAAGAAATTTAATTATTTGATTTGATGACATGTTTAGGTAATATTGTAAAAAAAAATTTAAAAAATGATAGCTAGATGTCAGAAAAATTGGATTTACTCTAGTTGTAATTGGTATCATGAACATCTAGACAATACTATGCTCCCTTAAGCTTTTTCGAGTGATAGTCAACTAGTTCAACTAAGTGGCTTAATTATATATATATAAACATTATAGTTGATCCAACTAGATTAAATACGCAATTCTAGTGACGTTTAATTTCTTATCAATTACTTGTGCAAGCTAATATGGTATGATGATTGATGCAGTTTGTATGGGATGATAATCTTAATGATGGGAATGCTTGTTATGGAGTAACTTTATATTATTGTCTGCTTCTGTTTCGTAGTTATCATTCCAAATTTGTGTCTTATAAGTGTTTAGGAGATCAAAATAGGGCGTCTGGCAAATTCTCCAAAGTCAGTCTTCATAGCAAGAATGATCAAAGACTTCCCTTGAGGAATTTCTTGATGAGAGAAAAAAAAGAAAGAATTTTCAAGGAACCTTCTTAGAAAAAGAAAGAAGACCTTCCTTGAGGACCTTTTCTCGTGGGAGATATACGTAATCATTTATTTATATGCTACTTGCACTGATCTTGAGGAAAGAATACTCAAAAAAGAAAGCCACAAGACATGAAGACTTGAGACCATGCCCTTTCTAGGGAACCCTAGTAAAGGGAGCTTGCATTGACCCCTCGTCCTCATGGAAAACACTGGAAGATTATCGAGGGACATCCCTAGCACCCTAACACTAACTCCATGAAGAAGAATGCTTCTTGAGGAAAAGAAGAGAAGTCTTAAGAACCACCTAGAGGAAGGACACAAGACAATAGTAGAAACCATGGGAATAAGAAAATTTCATGAGAGTACTGGAAGAAACAATGAGGAACATCCAAAGAGGATACTTGAGCTTGTAAGAAACTTCTCAAAAAACTCCACAAACGATTTTTTTATTTTAAACCATGTTTGTGAGAGTCAAAACTTGTCGCAAATGTGTTTGTGGATGTCTCGTTCATGAAAACCCCAAAGAATTGCCACATGAGGAAAGCCCAGATACCAACCTTATGTGAGAATGCCTAGTAATCGGTAAAAGCAGTAGATGATAGTTCTTAGGTGCCGTAGGCGGGACCAACAATGGGCATAAATAAGATGTAAAGTAACTATTAAAAAATGTATCTAGGGGAGGATGTAATTGGGAAAAGAGCCAAACGGGTGAACGGATCCAATGTGGAATCAGACATTCTATATTGC
Source organism: Apostasia ramifera (assembly GCA_019297695.1). Taxonomy (NCBI): domain Eukaryota; kingdom Viridiplantae; phylum Streptophyta; class Magnoliopsida; order Asparagales; family Orchidaceae; genus Apostasia; species Apostasia ramifera. The sequence continues at coordinate 210,748 of JAEMOT010002583.1, read as the reverse complement.
CTCCTATAAATAAGAGAGATGTAACCTTGAAACAGTTAAGGGGAATTTAGTTAGGTATTCATCAAGCATATCGAGAAACTTGTCTTAATTGTTTGAGAGAGCACCTCTGCCTCCGTCTCTACTATAACTCCTCTTCTCTATGACAACTCATCTCTTGGTTTATTCTCCTGGTTTTCGTCATCATCATCCTGCTTGGGGGAGCCATACAGATCAACAAGAAAGGAAGAAGTATTTATTTATTGGGCCAAAGTGGCCATTATAGGCATTTGAACTTATGGATGAAGTTAAACGTTAGTCCAAGTATGCCCTGCCCCTTCTTTATTCCATGGAACTACATGTCTTGTGGCATATTTCAGGTCCATTAGTTTATATGGTAAGTTTTTCAACCCATTTATATTTCTAGATCCTTGTCCATTTAGGGTTTAGCTTTCCGATAATGTTTTGGAGGAAAAACTGTGTAAACGTTGTTTCCCATTCACATGTTAATGTCATCTGAAAGTTCTTTCTTCATGAAATTTTATGTTAGGTCATGTTGAAATGTGATCTTGAATTATCTATTTATTACATTTTCTTTTCTTTTCTACTCCTCAGGATGTACAATTGGCAATTAAAGGACAGTTTGATGCTGTTTTGGATACCATAGGCATACCTGAAACTGAAAGATTTGGTGTCAACCTTTTGAAAAAAGGTGGACATTATATGACCGTACAGGTACCTAATCGAATCAATTTCCATAAATGCATTCCTTCTTTCAACTGCATTTGATAACTTAAATTTAGTGAATTTTTTGAACTCAAAAGTTTCTTTTTGCGATACTCTTCATATTGCGGTTTTTGAAAGACTTAAAAGTAAAGTCAAAACGTTTTATCTTTTAGCAAAAAATTGGTTTAGTTTTAACTTAAACCAACTTTCTATGTTACTGCTGGGATTGAACCTCACCTGCGCTTTCTTTATATATATGACAGGGGGAAGCAGCTACTTTTGCTGATAGATATGGTTTAACTATCGGTCTTCCAGTTTCAACTGCTTTTTTACTAAAGAAACAGCTTCAATACCGATTTTCTCATGGAATAGGTGAGGCGAAGTTCAAACTTAATTAATATATTATGATTAATCTAAAAGGCTGTTTTTTTAAATGAAAAAAAATTGTATCTATTTTTTCACAAAGTTTGGGTTAAACTTAAATATGATGAAGCTTAAAAGTTTAACATCTCATGATCCTTTTAAGAAGGCATTTGGTTCAATGTTATTTAAATAAAATAATTATTTAATTTGATGATATGTATAGATAACCTTTTAAAAAAATTATAGAATTATATCTCAAAAGATAACATCTAAATGTCACGACATCTAGATGACATGACACAACATTAAGATAATATTGAACCAAACATCCCTTAAATATGGTTTGTGATTGAGTGGTAATGATTATTTACCTCATATTTACGTGATTGAAATTCTCTTTTTTATATCTAAACTTTCAGGGTATTGGTGGACATACATGAGAGCTGATGCAGAAGGCTTAAATGAAGTCTGCAGACTACTTGAGGCTGGTAAGCTAAAGATACCTGTGGAGAAGATATTCCCTATTGCTGATGTAAGACAGGCTCATGAGGCAAAAGAGAAAAGGCTTTTTCCTGGTAAAGTTGTTCTAGAACTAGATTGATTCAAGTTCTTTTTTTTGTCCCTAAGGAACAATAAAGTTGTTTTTTGATATTTCTAAGAAAAAATGTGCATTCTAGATCTAGCACACCTTGCATGCTCCTCTCTCCCTTTCATCCATTGTCTTCATGGTTGTGATTTGTTACGCTACTAGTTGAAATAGGCTGCAACATATCATTAAGAGGGCATTTGGTTCAATGCTATCTAATGTTCATCTTATCTAAATTTTAATATTATCTCTAGATTATTTAATTCTACCTATCCTCATTTTTTTTTATTTAGATGTCATTCGTATCTATTTATGTTATCTTTAAATTATTGTTTGTTTAGTTCAATACTATTACATTAAAACATGATAATACAACAATCAATCATATCTTATATCCATTATAATTAGCGTTACATTTAGATATAATATTATTTCAAGTGACATTTAGATGTCATTTTACAGTGATAGTCTTATAACTTTTTTACAATATCTAAACATGTCATTGAAGGGTAAATTGCTTTCATCTCCATAAGATAGAGGGGTAGTTGTAAAATTGGTCTCAACTTTTTAAATTTTTCAATTTAAGTCTCTCAGGTTAAATGTTAGGCTACCATTAGGTTTCAGGATAACAAAACTATTAAAAATAATTTTTTTTTATGATTTTATCCTTACATATCAATCAAATATCCCTTGTTCTATGTTTTTCACTCATCTCTCTGTCTCTCTCTCCTTGAGATGGCCTGGCCACAAGGTTGAACCGTCGTTGCACTTACAACCACACGAACAACCACCTGCATGCACCCACTGTATGTGCAACCACTAGAATGACCGCCCATGCAAGATATTTTAAATTTATCCCTTTTCAAAAAAAAAACTATTGTGTTAAACTAATGTTTTTTGTTCAAAAGAACTAGATAGAAATGTGTGAATCAATCTCGGGAGCTAATAGCAATGCATATTGCACCTGAGAGATTTAAGTTGAGGAATTTAAAAAAGTTAAACCAATTTGTAAGTACCCTTCTACCTTAAAGACCAGATGCAATTTACCCTTAAAATAAATACTCAATTTCTCCAAATAACATATCATAGCACCACAGTAACATTAAAACCAAATGCCCCCAAATTTTAGGAATCATTGTTACATTTCAAGGCTAAACATCTCCTTCTTCTTCCCTCCATCTCTTCCATTGTGATGAATCTGTGAACTACTAATTGAAATATGAAACAATGTTATAGTTTAATTTGAGAGCCTTGTATGCTATTCATTTGTTCCAAGGCTAAACTTATGTTCTAGCATAAATGTCTGATGTCTTAAAAAATATTTTATGAAGAATTTGGCAAGCAGCAGATTATTTTTGTTAACTGGCATGTGGCAGATGGGGCGCTAACTGTGTTTCGAGCAATTATTTGGTTTGGTCGATCGAAAGTTCAGCCAACCAATCACAGCCCATGTATGCATGGAGTGGGTCCCTTCGTGCACATGGCGGGCTGTGACTGAGCGCCGAACCTTCGGTCAGGCCGAACCTAATAAAATTCCATGCTCCTGTTTTACGGAATTTTCAGAATTTAAATCATATTTGAAATCATGTTTTTGCTGTTTAATCTTGAAACAATTCTTCTGTCGTGCGGTCAGTATAATTTTAGAGAACCATTTTTTTTGTGAATCTCAAATTTAAATTTTATTTGTTAAAAAGAATGGAATATATGGTTATGAATTAGTTCCAAGATAGCTCTGGGCATATAAACAATTCCATCGAAGCACAAATACTAGAAGTTCTGTTTGTTTTGGTTTGATTGTTAGTTCTGCTTAAATTTTTAATTTAAAATAAAAATAGCATTTTTTTCATTTTTAAACATTTAAACGCAATTAGAATGGCTCTCTAACACAATTTACTTGCATCATTGATATAATAATATATGGAAAAAAAAATTAGGAAATATATTCGAAATCATGTATTTTAACTTCAAACGATGAAATGAAATGAAAGTAATTTCTTTGCTCAGTGCTCCTATTTCTTCAAATGATCATGGCTTGGCTCCTTGGTGGTGTGGTGAGAGTTTCCTCTTGTTGCTGAGCAAGAAATCCCATCCAACCTATAAATTTCCAACTTTTCACATCATTATCAAAATTTCATTTCAAATAGAGATGTTCTTTTGTAGACTGGTCGAAATTATTAATTTAGAAAATTACTCGTACATTCTCTTTGTGTTTTTCTATTGGAATTTACTATGTGTACTCTTTACGCATCACGCAAGTTGCGTACAATTCATAACTCGTCGTATGTATGTGAACTGTTCACGACTTACGTCCTGTACAGTCCGCATTTATGCTGATACGAATGCCTAGTCGTCGCCAAATCGTAGCATTTTTTGAAATAATTGTACCGTGCAGGATATAACTAAAACCGACGCAACACTTAATGTTTATCTTGATACCAAGTTCTTCATAATTTTTAACTTGATTGCCAGCAAAAATAGATTCATTACCTAAAGAAGGATCAATTCCTCTGCTCCTCAGCTCTCTGAACTCTTGGCATAGAGAGCAGAATGGGCAAAAGAGATGCAGAACCCAGTCTTCTGCTGGAGCCTGCACCAATCTGTACTTGTTCCTCAGCTTCTTCCTGTATCTGGACCCAAGAATCCAGCAGCTGCACAGGGCTGGGGCCATCAGAATGTACATAATGCTCCCCAAAGTGCAACCTAAATTGCAGGAAAGTTCATCATTTTGGGTTCACGAGTCGGTTCAAATTGACTCAAAATTGAGTCATCATAAAATGAGACTACTTGAATTTGATTTGAAGCTTAAATTATATAAAAATTATAATATTTATTATATACATATTATAATTTTATAACATGAATTATACATAAATACAATTTTTATATAATTTTAATAGCTAATATATAATATAAAAAAATAATTAAATTTTAGTGATATATATAATTATTCAGTAATATAAAAAAAATTTAGATTACATGATATAACATTAAGACAATAATGAACCAAACTCTCTCTAAGTACGATCATCTCTAATCAATCTATACATTTTCTTTGAGACCTTTTTAACGTAAACTATGTACATTTTCAGATCAATCAGAATCCGATACAAAACCTTTGCCTAAGTCGAAGGTTTTAGGTCGAGTTATTGGGTCGGGCTGAAATTCTCACACATAACAGCATCAAGTACATTGCTTGTAATTTCATTGTGATCGGCAGGATTCGCTATTTAATGTTATAAAATCAAAATTCGTTTATATTTCATTTGATTCAGAATTGACTCAATTTTTTCAAAGATAGTTTGCTCAAAAAATAATCAATTTAATTAGTAATAAACTTTGTATATATATAAATGCACATATTGAATTTTTTTTTTTTTTTAGAATATGTTTGACAAATGTTTGTATATAAATTCATTTTAATAGTTTATACATTAAAGAGATTATATTTGAAATAACATTCAAAGTTTAAAAATGAAATCATAACATGATATTTTAATAAAAGAGATTTACATATCTTTTATAATAAATTTTGAATATTACTTATATGCCACCCTCTTCACAAAATTTGAACTATAAGATAACATATATTTGATTTAAGATGTAATATTCAAAATTTTTGTGCTCAATTTAATTCGAAATAATTTTTTTTTAACAAAATCGAAATTAAAAATTTCAATTTTCAATTGAACCTGACTCGTTCAAAAACGACTCAAACCCACCCCTAACATGTGCAATTTTTAACTTTTTGCTGGATTTGAATAAATTAAATCAAAGAAGAAATATATTTTTTTTTATTTTCAAGAAGAAGGTTAATGATTATTTATTAAATTCTTAACAGCCATGTTTATTTATGGAAAAATAAATAAATTTCAGGATATTTTCTTACTGGTTTGGCCCTCATCAATGATCTCAGCGATCTGGCCGAAGGTAACACAAGGGAAGAAGGCTGTCACTATGGCTGCAGATATATAATGCATATATGTAAATCAGAATGTTCATAAAATGCAAGACAAGAATTCTATTAGGAGGGCATTTCGTTCAAATTATGTGCGAGAAAGATCCGAGTTCAAGCCGAGTCAAGCACGGTTCACTCGGCTAGTCTCAATTCGATTTGAGTTAGAGCTAGCTCGTCTCAACTTCGAATTGGCTCGAGCCTTAATCCCGAGCTTAACAAAGAATTGAGTTGTTTTCAACAAGAACTCTCTCTAACTAGATAATTTAACAGATATTCTAATTAGAGCTAATACATACTTTATGTTGTGCATAAATAATAAATAAATATACTATTTACATTTAAAAAAATAAAAATCGAGTCAAGTTGATCCGATCCAACTGAGCTTGATTTGAGCACTATCATTCTTCAAGAACATTGTGAATATTGATCCAAACATTGAGTGCTATCGATCTTCGCACTAAATTCTCACCCTTAAGTTTATTGCTATTTAGAAGCTCATTTTATTTAGACGTCAATATTTATCTAGATGCCTGTAATATATTTAAATTGTTATTATATATCACATACTCAGGAACATTAATTCACATATATAGTATGGTGTGAATAATATTATTAATTTTTTAGTGCAATGTATATGATATTAGGTGATTTTTGTTGGAGAGATATTTTTTTTCATTAATTTTGCGATATTTTCAAAAAAGATATTAGTTGATTCTATAACTATACCACTTTTCAATAAAAAATATAATAGAAATCAGTCCATTAGTCTGGTAGAGTAGCATGTATTTTGATATATAGATGTCATTTAAGAGTAATAATTTTATTATTTTTGTAATATTATATATCTAAATATATCATCAAACAAACAAATCGTCAAAAAAATTTTAACTTAAAATATCTAGCCTCACATTCAGCAAAGTTTACACATAAAATATTATTATATTTATATTTAAAGTCTAAAAATATATAAAATTAATTTTGAGTGAATTAAATTTGAGTCATTATTCATGAGATTTTAGTTTCCAATGTTTTTTTTTTCATGTTCTTCAAGTTTCTCTATTCCTTTTTTTGTCATCACTTGCATTCTTTTCACATTAGAATCTTTCTATTTATTGAAAAAGTATAAAAAAATATATGAAAAAATGTCTAAATTTTAAATATTCACAGTTTGATATTAATATTTAATAAATCATATATATATATATATATATGCACGTATATAAATATTCAACATATAATGTGAATAAATTTAATAAAATCTACTGTGAATTTAATTTACGAATTTAAATCGAAATTTCAATTAGGGTAAGTACAAAGTATTCAATTATTTTAGTGAAAAGACTAAGAAATTAAAATAATTAAATAATTAATGTATTACATTTAATATGCATATCATTATTTAGATAATTTGAGTTTTAGAAATGAAATTACTTTTAATTTTGTTATACTTGTAATTATCCATTTATAATTATAAGTTTTTTAATTGAGATAAACAATTAAGAAAATCTTCATTAAGATTAATTTTAAATAGCTGAAATAAGGAAAAATTATTGTTTTTTTATTTATAGTGGAAAAATTATTGTTGGTTGCAATTCAGTAAATCAAATAAGCATGAATTAAAATATTCCTAATAAATCATTAATAAAATTTTAATTACCGTTTGCACGGTGCTGGCCGCAATCGTAGATCGTTGACCCCCACGGTCGTCCGATCTGCGCCGCCCTCCTCGCCGGCAGCCCCGGCGGCGGCGGCAGATTTATCTTCGACGGAGACTCCTGATCTTCGGAAGAAGGCGCTGCTTTCACCGCCGCTTTAGGAACATGGGTGTTCGCCGGAGGGAAAGAGACGACCGCCGGAGCTTCTGGCTTCATGCTGTGGAGATCCTGCTCATGATCGGAGAATTCCGGGCTTTCCGGCCAAGAGCCGGCGGCCGTGCCGCCGTTCCTTGTAGTTTTCATGAGCGGTTTTAATTTGAGCCCTCGAGCACATAAAAATCTCAAAATTTCGATGGATATTATCCGAAATAAATGTGTGATTATATCGATATCATCGACAAGTTGTATATTGTTATTAGCTAAATATTTAGTATAAATTACATTGAAGTTATTAAAATAAAAATATAATTTCATATAAATTCATAATATTAAAATTTTAACATTTAAATTCTAAGTCGGGTATAATATATTAATTTGACCCATTTTTAATATTTTTTATAACAAAATTTTATAAAATACCAAAATTATTGCATCTTTTTCTCTTTCTCTAGATCTCCCCCCTCTCTCTCTCCTAGGCTGCCAAGCTTGGCATGGAGCCGTCATTGCGCGTGATCGCGCTTCCCCTCACAAAGGTAGCCGATTCGGTGCCAACCCACCAGTGGTCCTCGCAAGGGGCTGTGGCCGCCGAAAAATACTTGGGTTCGGAGAGCTCGCCACATCACTATTTCATACACAAATTAAATGACGACAGCTGGCAGCGGGCGGCCCACTGCAGTTGGGTTCGGAGATCGATGTGCTTGTTATAGACATAAATGTGCTTGTTATAGACATAAATGTGCTTGTTATAGACATAAAAGTGTTTGTTATAGACATAAAGATGCTTAGTTATATATATTTATGTTTATAACAGCACATTCATGTATATAATAAGCACATTTATGCATATAACAAGCACATTTATGCCTATACAGCCTATAACAAGCACATTTATGCCTATAACAGCCTATAATAAGCACTTTTATACTTATAACAAGCATATTTATGCTTATAACAAGTATATTTATGGCTATAATAGGCATATTTCTGCCTATAATAAACACTTTTATGTCTAAATATACTTATTATAATCATAAATGTGCTTGTTATAAGCATAAATATATATAACTAAGCACCTTTATGCCTATAACAATCACTTTTATATTTATAACAAGCACATTTATGTCTATAACAAGTACTTTTATACCTATAACAAGTACATCGATTTCCGAACCCAACTGCAGTGGGCCGCCCGCTGCCAGCTGTCGCCATTAATTGGTGTATGAAAAAGTGACGTGGCGAGCTCTCCGAACCCAAGTATTTTTCATGGCCGCCAGCTTGCGATGGTAGCTAATGCGGGGATGGAGCTCTTGCGTCTCTCGCAAGGAATAATGTTGTCATTCGGTAGAGATAACAAGAACAGAGAGAGAAATATTTTTAGTGTTTTATAAAATTTTAATATTAAGAAATTAAATTGGAACTAATTAATATATTTTTATCTAATTTAAAAGTCTAGATATCAAATTTTGAAAACTACAAAATTATGTAATATTATATCCCAAATTCATAAACTTGAATGTAATTTACCTAAATATCTATATTTATTTATTTAAATTTATTTACATTAGATTTGATTAACTTAAATGAATAAAAGTCAAGCTAAACTTCTGGAAGCTGATTAAGGATGAATACAGAAAATAATATACATGTCACTAATATTTAAATTTTTAATATTATATATTAATTATAAAAATTATAATTTATACATAATTTATATCATAAATTCATGATATATATAACAAAAATTATATTTTTTATAATTAATATATAATATTAAAAATTTAAGTATTTAGTATATAAAATAACTAAATTTAGTAGCTATTTTTTTTTATAATTTATAAGGTTGCTTTCAATATGTGAAGGTCCTCATGGACTTTTATTGTTAATTTTGAGTTGTTTATTTAATTTAATTAGAAGCTATATTTTTTTAAATTAAATAACTTACTATAAATACAATGTATATTAATATATAATATTAAAATTTATTCTTTATATAGTTTATGTATATATTTATATTTTAATTTTTATATCGTAATATTAACTACTATCATAATATATTTATATAAAGTTTTTAAAATAAATTTTAAAAAACACTAAATATGTATATTTGAATAGATTATGAGTTGAACTAATTTCATTTCTTACGGCATAAATTAAAATTATACAAAAATAGAACAGACTAACGATTATTAACGGGCATTACTTTTACACAAAAATTGTACCATCACCAAAACTAAATTAATCTAAGTTAAAGAATTCCCTTGAGTGGGAGAGAAATCAAATCAATATTCCAATAAGAGTAAATTATACTTAGGTTTCTGAGTATAGGATATAATGACACTTAAGTCTATGTTTTTAAAACATTAACGACTGGATTTCTAATTTTTAAAATTTTAACATCTAAATTTTTTTGAATTTTTTATTATTAAATTTTTAAAATTACAATTATATCATCTTCTTTTTCCTTTACTAGTTCAGAGAGAGAATAATTAAAATTTGTAAAAAATTTAATAATAATAAAAAATTCAAAAATCTCAAATATTAAAATTTAAAAATCAGAAACTCAAATGTTAAAGTTTTAAAAATATGAGCTTAAATGTTATTATACCTTAACTTTAGAAATCAAAGTGTAATTTTCCCTTTGAATAAACAAGAATTTAAGAGAGTTTGGCATTTCGAATACAATTGCAGGCGCTATCAAGACACAAAGACCGATAAGCCCTTCTGAATTTCAAAAAGGACATGAAGATATAATAAAAAGAAAAAAAGATTTACATACATACCCCTTAATTCATCTTAAATTATATATTAAATCCCTTATTTTTTAATTTTACAACTTCACCCCCTAAATTATCCAAAAATAATATTTTATATATATTCATAATACTTTATACATACCTATTATTAGTAATAAGTATCTAAATAATTATAATCAATAAATTTTTTTTTTTAAAAATCATGAGAAATGCCTATATATGTTATTTTTGGATGATTTAAGGGGTAAAATTGTAAAATAAAAAAATAAAGAATTTAATATGTAATTCAAAATGAATTAAAAGTTATATATGTAAATATCCCAAAAAAGAAATGAGCATGCTCAGAGCCACAAATTTCAAACCAATAGGCAATTTAGAAAGAGACAATGAGGCTTAGAAATAGTAATTAAGGGATAAATATTTGCATCTCTTCTCTAAAATATGAACAATATTTATATCTATTACGTCAAAAATAAATATTTATTTATATCTATCACTCCCTAAAATTTATATTAAAAAATTATTATATTTTCACTTCTTATTTGAGATAATAAAAACAAAAGATATAAACATTCTCCTTTTTAGAAATTAAATAGATGATTAGAATATTCTAAGTAGTAAATATAGAAAGTATTCTTTCAGATAGCAAACTGCTAAGTAGCATATGAGGTGATTAATAAAAGCTCATAATAAATCAATTTATTTAATAAGAGAGAAGTTCATCGACCAGAATAAGAAAGACGAGCAATAAATGGGCACAAAAAGTATCTGCCACATATAAAATCTGTTTGTTTGACAGATTAAAATTAACTTGATTTAATTTTAAACAGACACATTATATATAAAATTTAATATTAAAAATTAATTTTTTTTCACATCCTACACATATTATCAAAATAATAACTAAATTATATCATATTTCTCACATATCTCAATATAATAATTAACTTTATTTTACATTATTTATAATTTATAATAAAAAAATATCTTCATTTAAATTTAATTTTAACTTTATTAAAATTAAACTTTTCAAACATAAGGGAGGCAATTTTATATGAGAATAAAAAATCAATTGTATTTTGCTCGATTCAAAATCAAATTGATATATATATATATATATATTTAAAATTTTTTAAATTATAATAAGATATTTTTATATATAAATATGATATAATATTTTATATTAAAAAAATAATATAAAAAATATACATATAAAATTTAAAAATAAATTTATAATATTATATTTTAATATATTTAATATGAATAATAGATATTTTTTATAGAAAAATATAGCTTATGATTAGGCTTAATTCAACTCGAAAATTAACTCAAAATCGAAAAAAATTTAGTAAGCAAAAATCAATCTCAACTTGAAATTGAAAGTTAAGCCTGACTCGTTCGTAACCGATTTAAAGCCACCCTAATTATATGTGCACCTTGAAAATCTTTGCATACTACTTTCGCTCAAAGATTTTTTAAATATTACTGACAAGTCTCTCAATTCTTCTAAAACACCATAAACTAATCCCTCTAGAGGATTTGAAATTTTTTTTAGATACTTTTTTTTACCATTTCCACTCACCTCATTTGGGAATTAAGTGGTTATGTCTATAAAATAAAAATTAAGGGATAAAATAAAAAAAATTATGGTAATACAATACTATCTAAACTAAAATCATAAAAAAATCATCTAAAATGGTAATATGATACTTTGATGTGCTCTAAGACAATCAATCTCTTTTGAAATCTCTAATACTAATCTTCTCTATAATTTGAATGCACGCAAACCCAAATTTTGTTCAGCAAAAACTATCAAAAATGTATCGTTATAATCTATTTATAGAGAGGCTATACCACCCTAAAACTAGGAATGCAACATGAGACTAAATAAACCAACTATTTAAGATAAAACAAATAAATAAAAATAGGCTTTACTAATTCAAATCACTAGACTCTAAAACATAAAATAAAATATAAGAGAAATAATCCGTATCAACATCATGGCAGATAGTGTTATTTGAGTTGCTGATCATCAAGATGTTTCAATCAATCATTCCAGAGTCTTCAAATAAAATGGCAAAATACAAAAATAGCGAAACACATGCAAGAGGTTACAATCATTATAAAATTCAAAGAAAATTCATTAAGGCATTTTATCTACATATCAGAGAAACTAAATAAAGATAAAATGAAATCTTTAATGGGAAGAAAACAAGTAACAAATTGAAATATATATATACATATATATGTGCAAGGAATATGAATACAAATTCACATATTATATATTATACACCCTAGATATGTAATCTTTCAAAGCATGAACTATTTGAAATATGATAAAATAGAGTGAAACCACTAGCAGTAAAAGTGAAAGAATAATTTTAATATTACCAAAAGAGATTCAAATAAAAATAACAAAAGCTTCGTTCATCAAGAGAGTCAAAACCAATAAAAATATTAGATGCATACCAAACAACTTCAAATATAAGCAAGATATTTTATGTACTTAGAATCATTAGGATCATCATTCAACTCACAATAAACATTAAGAAACATCTATACTTGACCTCCACCATCAACATAATCAACAAGATGAAAATATGAAAGAATAAAAAGAAAGAAGTTAAAGGTATCACCAAAACATGGCTGCTATTCAAACAAAAACTACTAATAATAGAGATATCCAATCCACAATCACACTGTCCAGATTGAAGAGTTAGAAAAGACGAACCTCCAATTAAAATTTCAGCTCAATTGGATAACAAATGACTCCTCGATCACAACTTGATCACAGCTGTGCAGAAATTTCAGAATCTTCCAAAAGCTCTCTCTCTCTCTCTGTTTCTCACTTTCCAAAATACAGCGGCCACCAAAAACACACTACAGTTCTTTCATCTTCCAGCAGCAAAAAAAGAATATTACCCTAAGTGTCAAAAGATTAAAATTCCCCATACATACAATTGCCACATTTGATAAAAAGTTACCAGTTGACCATTCTCCACGTAAGTGGGAAATCTAACCCAACAATCCTATCAATGTCCAACTGAAATAAAGGTATATAAAATGGGCATGGCCCTCTGTGATTGGCTACAATGATTATGGAATCTAAAGAGAATTGATGAACACAAGATGACATTCTTTACACACCAGAGTGGCTAAATTAAAATCAAAGCACATACCTCTAAAGAACAGCGTGGCCGCCCACGTTATAATTGTGTCGGGAATACATTTACATAACAAAAATATTCATATTTCACCACGATAACCACCAGAACCAAAGTAATCTCTCCTTGAACCAGCAATAGCCATGGTTTTCTGATGTTCTAGTTTGGGACAATCACGAATCCGATGGCCAAGCCCGCCACAATAAGCACAACCCTTCACTCCGCTTGCATCAGCTAGAGCATCGCTGTTCTCCATTGGATCATTAAGCTCAGCTAGCACCGGTGGGATTCTCTGCTTTGCTTCTTGCAACAAGTGCTTCAAGTCAAGAAGTGTTGTTTCACTCTGGTTCTTGTTTATGAAAGTAGTTGCAATGCCGGTTTTCCCACATCTACCTGTTCGTCCGATCCGATGGACATAGTTCTCGATCTCGGCAGGCATATCGTAGTTAATCACATGCTGGATGTCGGGGAAATCAAGCCCCTTGGATGCCACATCGGTGGCAACCAACACATCTTTCTTCCCTGATTTGAATGACGCGATTGCGTATTCTCTTTCTTCTTGATCCTTGCCACCATGAATGGCAACTGCCTCAACTCCCTTGAGCAAAAGATATTCATGAATATCATCCACATCGGCTTTATTTTCGCAAAATATAAGGACGGGAGGTGGGGTTTTCTGGAGGCATTCAAGAAGATATACGATTTTGGCCTCCTGCTTTACATACTCAACTTCTTGAATCACATCAAGATTTGCTGCTCCAGCTCGCCCAACATTGACTGTAACAGGTTTCACAAGGGCACTTCTTGCAAAGTTCTGAATCTTCTTTGGCATAGTGGCAGAAAAGAGGAGGGTCTGCCTCTGGCCTTTGAAATGATCGAAGACCTCTCTGATGTCATCTTCAAAGCCCAAATCAACTAGCCTATCAGCCTCATCCAATGTCAGGTACCTGCAGAAAATGCAAGCATGAAAGGAAATTTAATATAAGAGACACTGAAAGAAAAAATATGTTTGATAGGATTAGGTGAACAAAATCAGAAGCATTCTTCCTAGCATATAAATAAAATCCAGATAAGCAGCAAAGGTACAATTTAGCAAACCAAAATAAATTACAGCAAAGCGGAAGTTGGAATACGCAGCATATTACTGTTCAGAGGCAGTAGAAAGGCACATCTTTAGCCTGCCGAAAACCCAACTACTTATTCTCCATCTTGATGCTTTTGCACCCAAAATTTAATCTACTTGGTTGGCTTTCCTTATTCACTCAGCTTTGCTATGTTTAATGTGATTATCTTATTCCTTAGACCCTTAGACCCTGTTTGTTTGGCCGTTGAAAATTAACTTGGTTTAATATTAACCAAGCATATCACATCATACATAAAATTTAATATTAAAAATTAACTTTATTTCACATCCTACAAACATTATTAAAATAATAACTAACTTATATCACATCCCTCACATATCTCAACATAATAACTAACTTTATATCACATCCCTCACATATCCCAACATAATAACTAACTTTATTTCACATCATTCATAACTTTTAATAAAAAATATCTATATTTAAGTTTAATTTTAACCTTGTTAAATTTAACCCTATAAACAAACATACCCTTAAAGATTATAACTCACCGTGTCATTGCTTAGTTCTCAAAAAGGATATTTCTATTTTCTAATGTGTGCGAGTAATTCCTAGTTCTATTTGTCGGACTCCAGTCATAACATCATTTGATATAGCAGTTAACTATCATATTAATTTTCTACTTCCAGGATAGTATATGGAGACTACAAGCTTGGTTTTTGTACACTTAACTATGAACTTACAACTACAAGGCTTTTGATGCCCCATTGGACCACTACAACAATAATAACCACAATAACCAAGTCTTTATCCCACTAAGTGGGGTCGGCCACATGAATTTTTTGTTTTCATTACATTCCATTAAATAACAAATCTTTATTTAACTCCAAGTATGAAAGTTCATTCCATATAATTTCTTGTCATGTCTTTTTTGGCTTTCCCTTTCTTTCTTTTACATAAGCAAGATTCAATAATCCAACTTTCCTTACTAGAGCTTTTATCGACCTGCGATTTATATGTCTAAGTCATTTAAGTCGACTCACTCTGAGCTTATTCTTGATTGAGACTACTTGAACCTTCTCGCAGATATACTCATTTCTCATCTTGTCCTTTTAGGTACACCCACTCATCTACCTCAGCATCTTCATTTTTGTGATATTTATTTTATTTATATATTTCTACTTTGTGAACCAACATTCAGCACCATATAATATTGTTAGTCTTATAACTGTTCTATAAAAATCTACAAAATTTTGGGAATAACTTGGGATTCCAAAAGGTTAAAATTCTATGCGGAACGATGTATGTCAACGACAAATTAAAGGCAATAATTATCACAGTAAATCTAAGCAACAATTATAAATGAAGTTAACAAGCAAAACACACAACACCATATTTAGTGGAAAATCCTCTCAACTTGGAGGGAAAAACCATGAAGTCTATGGCGGTGAAAATCTACTATGAACAATGTAATGAGTATGTGTGTTCCTCTCAAGTTTCAATCTTGCACTTGAGTACAATTAGGATGAAGAGATTAAGAGTTGCATCAATTTGAGTGGAAACCTATATCACATCCCAAAACTTCTTTACCATCAAAACCTTCCAAACTCTTATTGGAGAATATGTATAGAAGACAGCTTGAATGAATCACGTAACGATAAAAGAAACAAGGGGAGATAATTTATTTTATATTCTTCCTCTCTCCTATCTATTTCTTTCATCCTTCTGCCGCCAGCAATAACATGAAACTAAATACCTTATATAATGAACCATGAACCACATATACTAATGATAATCAAGGGTTTATAATCCTCAACCTTGTTCATCAAGCACATTAATAATGGTCCAATACTATAAGCTTAGTTTAGTAGAGATTAATATGAGTTATAACTCCGATTCATGTTTAAATTTATAATGCCTGCTATATGCTTTGCTGAACATGAGAATGAATGATTGCGTTTTTATACACTTAACTATGAACTTTAAACAACAAAGCTATCCTTTCTCTGTACACTTAACTACGAGCTTTCAACTACAAGTTTTTTGACACCCCATTCCACTAGTAGTGGACCTGCTTGGATAAGTAGATGAATCTTTTTCAGGAAATACAGTTACTATTGGAGATACATAGACGTGAGTTGCAACTCTATTTTCATGCTTATTTATATAAGCTCCTTCGCATTGTAAGACGAGAATAATTTTTTTTATTGTTCTCTTAATATGAACTTTCAACAACAAAGCCATTGGCCTATTCCAATCCTTTTGCGCACTATGACCACTACTTTGATCTAAATCGGTTGTTATGAGTTCCATAAAATGTTTGTAATCCACATGTTTAACTTAAACATTCAACATATTATGACAGATTGCCTTTCCATGCTTAACAAATCATATAGAAATCTAACAGTTTAACTTCTCTCAACAATTCCGAGTACTAGTCATAAATAAAAGATGCATCTTTCCTGATAAATGGTTCGAATGAACCATAAATAGCAAGTACTTACATTTTTCTGAGCTTACCATTAATAGTTATCAAAAAACTCCTACAATAAGAAACATCCTATCTTCCTCATTTTGAAACCACAAATACAAGGTCGAAGAAATGCGTGATATAAAGCACTTGCAAGTTCAAGAACATGAATTAAAGAAGAACTTGGAATACCTGCAGTTGTCGAGATTCATCTTTTTCTTTGCCAGCAGATCCTTAAGCCTCCCAGGCGTCGCAACAACGACATGGACCCCTTTCTTAACAACCTCAAGCTGGGACCTCATATCGACTCCTCCAATACAGAGTAGCGGCCTGATTTCTGGGTATCCAGCCTCTCGCAGTGGGGCAAGAAACTGCTCCACAACCTCAAACGTCTGCCTCGCGAGCTCTCTAGACGGGCATACTATCAGCCCAAACGGTCCCTCCCCGGGCACAATGGGCATTATCAGTTCCTCCTGAAGCGCCACCATGATCAATGGAAGCACGAAAACAAGCGTCTTTCCGGACCCAGTAAATGCAATTCCAATCATATCACGTCCTGAGAGGATCACCGGCATGCCCTGCACCTGAATTGGAGTTGGCTGGACGATGCCCTTCTCCTTGAGCTTCTTCAGAATCGGCTCGGGGAGCAGCATATCCTTGAAGTTCTTGATTGGAGGAGGAATATCGTCGCCCTCGACGAGGATGTGCCACTGGCGGCGGATGGCGTCGGCCTGGCGGGCGGACAGGCGGCGGACCGCCGCTGGAGGTTTCCAACCTGTGGGAATAGGTTCGGTGTAAGTGATGCCCTTTGCGAGTTCGCGAACGGACATTAGGGTTTTGCGATCAGAAAGGTGTTCGATCATCTCCTTTTCCTGCTGGACCAGCTGCTCGGCGGGGCTAATCTCTGGGAGCTCGCGCTTGAGCTGGGTGGCCTTGACGAGCAGACTCGGCTTGACCTCCGGCGGAGGAAGTATGGCTGAAGGATCATCAGATGATGAGGCGGCGCCAGTTCCGCCGGAAGAGGAGGAGGGGCGACCTTTGCGCTGAAGGATATTTTGGGCCTCCATCGCACGGCGCTTCATCACTGGTATGTACTCAACGTATTCGTCATCCTCCTCGGGGTCTCCGGCGGTGCCGCCCGGCGCAGTCGTCGGAAAAGCAGCAGTGGTCATGGAGTTCTGCAGGGCGAATAACGACGAGAGAGAGGGGGAGAGAACGAGCGAGCCTTCACAGGAGATAATTAGGTCTTGCTCTGTTTGGCACGACCATCAAAATATTCGTAATTTTAAAAATAATAATACTAATAATAAATAAAATTTTTAAATTATTTTATATATATATTAATATAAAAAAATATTATTTTACTTTATATACTTAATAATTTTTAATAAAAATATCAATTTTATTTCANTATAAAATAATTTAAAAAATTATTTATTATTATTATTGATATTTTTTAAATTAATATTATTTTTAAATTAATATCATTTTAGTCCGTGCCCCTAATATCAAAACAACAAAAAAAGTCATGGTGTGTAAAAAGTGCTTAATTTGAGAAAATAATGTAAATTACCCGAAAGTCAATATAAATTACAAATGAGAGTTAATATTAATTAGGTTGTTCTAATTTTAGTCCATGTTCAATTAAATCTTTTTAATTTTTAAATTAATTAAATAAATTCTCTAATTTTAAGTAAAAAAAAAAAAATTTAATTAAAATATTTAATAAAGAATATTTTTTCTAATTTATTAATACATTATTTTAAATTTTATTTTTATCTAAAATATTAATTTAATATTTAAATTAATCAAATTGATTTATTAATTAAAAAAATATCATTCAATAAATTTTTTTATTAACGTCAAAGTTGTATGTTATCTCAAGTTAAAATATCTACTTTCTCAAAAGAAAAAAAACTAAAATATTTATTTAATTAATTTAAAAATTAGAAGATCTTAAATGCATATAATGCTAAATTAGAGGACCTAATTGCTGTTAATTAATTTTATTTTAGTGCTACATGTAAATCTTTAGATCTATCTAACACAATAAAATAACTTCTTTTTAATCAAAATATAATAAAATTTGCTTTAAAAAAGTAAAATAATTTCTTTCGGATAAATAATAAAGATATTTTTGCAGATTTGAAATATTTTCATGAAACACGTATGAAATTATGTTTTTATATTACTATTTATCATTATCATGAATTTAGATCATAAAGTAGATTAATGATAATTACATAATGAGATAAGAATATATTATATAAAGTACAGTTTGAAAACATTTGTTGAAAATTGTATATTTACAACTAGGCATGGCATGCCAATTTTAAAATGGGATAATTACCTGCATGCCGTACCATTTCACTTTATTTATGCGTTACTCATCCATTCTTAGTTAATTACACTATACACACTCAAAACATTATAAAATCTTACATACACATACTTAAATTAAAATTTAGTGAAAATCTATTTGAAAAAAAATATTTCGTTAGTGAATCATTAAAATTATATTTTTATCCTTGATAGTACATTTTTTTTTTCTTCCTCGATGTCACACTAAAGCGCTGATCTGTCCTAAAATTAATTCATATCACAGATGTTTCCTTCCCTTACCACAACCTAAATATCAAAGCTTTAAGATTTTCAGTCAAAATATATTTGAATATCCTTAAAATAATATGATGAACGGTTCAGATTTTTTGTAACTTAACTATAATTAGGTTATTAAAAAATTATAATTGCTCATTATAATAAAAACAAGTGAAAGTGTGTGTATGTAAGATTTTATAATATTTTGAGTGTGCATAGCGTAATTAACTAAGAATAGATGAATAACGCATAAATAAAGCGAAATAGTATGGCATGTAGGTAATTATCCCTTTTAAAATTTAGTTTCTCATTTTTCTCAATTCAATACATACACACATATACATATTTTAATAAATAAGTTCTTATATTTAAAACTTGTCCTCAAAAATATTTTTGTTATATTGCAAGTAAAATTATTTATTTTCGATATCTTTCCCAAATTTCCTTTCTCTTTCTTTTTCGTTTATTGGTTAATTTTTTGAATCTTTGATAGTTTTATTAGCCGAAATTATCTTACAAGCTTGAAAGCAAATTTTATACAATACTGTTTCTAAATTATTGATTTTGGATGTACTAATCTTTGAGATCATTTATATAAACTCATAGAGTTAGCCGAATTGTGAAAAAAAGACTTTAAAAATATTACGAGAATAATAGCCAATTAAAAAAAAGTCAAACTTGATAGATTGAGAATGGAGTTAAGGATCTAGGCCAGGCCAGATTAGATCTCGTCTGATTCGAGCATTTTTTTTGAATAAGAGAATTTTTTTTACCATACTTCCCCTTCATTCCTCCAACAAAGCTCTTGAAAAGCGATGTTCTCCTAATCTAATGAGAAATGAGATAAAATTAAAAAAAAAAAAAAAAAAGCAAAGCTCTTAAAAAAAGTTTACAAAAATTATACATGAAAATACGTCCAAGAAAAAAGCACCTTTAAATTTCCGAGACTATCACATAGTTTGACAGAGCTTTAGTTATTTTTGCGAAAACTTCACGAAACCTTTAGCATGTCCAAACTGTACATCCATCTATGGTTAAGACAAAAATCTTATAAAAAATCTCGCTTCTTTTAATAGGTTATTTATAAAAAAAAGAAAATAAAAGAAACACGTAGTATAAGACAGATGAGTAAGATTCGTGTTGCTAAGGAGACAGCTTATTGATATATCATGAACGTATAATATCCGATTCAAAATCTTTGCTTATCTATTCTTTTAAATCTTGCATTACAATTTTTTTTTTATAAAGCATAATACTTTTAACTATAATTTTGATTATTAAATATACCAAAATGGCTCATTGTAATTTTTTCAATCATATTTATTTAATTCACTAATAGTAGAATAGGGAACTTAGTTGTAATTATGCTATCCTTTATCACTTATAGAAAGGGAGAAATAATTTATAAATCCTAAGTTGTAACTTTTCATTTATATTATATTCACAATTAGTTTTCTCCCATATTTAAATTAATAAATTGAATTAAATTCTTAGTATCGTTATTTCTCCTTCTAACATCTGTATAAATTCCTCCTTTTCACTTAAAATTACCTCAAAAATATCTTCTTATTTTTATAAACATTTTTGAACCAAATTTAAAAATAATTCATAAACAACCTATTACATTTAAAATAAGAATTGATATGATAATTATATATTAGTACCTATCTTCTTATAAAAATAACTTTATAAGTAGCTAAATAGATTATAAAATAAAATTTATTTGAATAGATGATTGTTAAGACGGGAAACAATCAAAGAGTTTTTACGTGGAAAACCGACTGGCGGAAAAACCACGGCTCCTTTTCAGGGAGGCTTGAAATGTCACTAGAAATGTATTTCTTTGAGTTACAGAGTATTCAAAGGATTTTTTGGATTCCAGCCTCTTTGAAGGCTGTGTACAGGAAGTATATATACCCTGGACTTGTTATGTCTAGTCACTTTCAGCCGAATAATCTACAGCCCTAGTGACAGCTCAATTAATGCCCGCGGACGACTAGTACGTGACTCCTGCTGTACGGTGTGTCAGCGATTACGGTCTGTCGACGGGAAAACCGCATCTTCCCCCAGAGCAGTACGATTCCCAACGATCGGATGTCACGTCGGATCTTTGTTCTTCGGGATGCTACCTTTTCGGCGTCTGCTGTTCGGGCTGATACCTTTCTTGTTCGACTCGGAGGCCTTGCCTACGTGGACTCTGTGTGAGCTTCCACGTGGACAGTCCAGATGAGGGTGCGTGGATCCAATTGCAACAATAATAGTGTTATACTAATAAAAATAATAAATAATTATTACTTAATTATGATAATATCAATTTACACATTTAAATATAATAATAGAAAATGTTTTTGCAAAAGTTAAAAACATTTCAAAAACCAGAAATTTCATATACATTTCTGTCACATAATATATATATATATATATATATATATATATGTTAGCATATGTAAAATAAATTACAAATATATTTCAGAATATTTTTGTTGCTTTAGCATAAATTATTCTACAAATAATTATATAATCAAGTTGCTGGATATATATATAAATTTGCTAGATATTATAACAAATCTAAAATTTTTATATTAAATAATATATTTAACAATACCACAATAAATAGGGATAAAATATTATTTGAATAATTATATATACGTCCTTTGGCTTTTATAGTTTATCTTAAAGCCTATTCTAATAAATAAACTAATATATATATATATAAACTAAATATCTAATTATAATATAATTCCATCTGCATCTTATATTATACTGGTTAATCTTTTTTTACAAGCATTATTTGAGCACTAGAAATAGTATTTAAAATATCAATTTGACCAACTTTTATGATTTTTATAATAATTTGTGATTTTTTGTGTTGAGATCTTGATTTTTCAAAAATAAAACTTCAAATGTCTTGATGTCATATAGAGGATTGCCTTATAATGCTTATACTATTTTTATTTAATTTTATTTAATTGTTATTCTATTCTGAAATATTAATTGTTACTCTTTAAGGTCTTGTTTGGCGCAAGAATCAAAACAGGACTAAAATAAGATCAAATTAGTACTAATTTAAATAATAATAATAATAATNATATTATTTTTTATATTAAAATTTATATAGAATAATTAAAAAAAATTATTTATTATTATTATTTTTGTTTTTAAAATTAGTACTATTTTAGTCCTGATTTTAGTCCTCGCGCTAAAATAGGGCCTTAACGTGATTTAGTGAAATCTAGTATATTGAAATTTTGTAGTTCAAAAAAAAAATGTAATATATTTTTTTTTGAGATTAATTTATTTATACTTTGATAAAATTTACCTAATATCAGTCCTTGTGGCTCTTTTATTATTAGTATTACATTAAAAATAATTATTTACTATCCACCATCAATTAATCTTTTATTTAATGTTTTAACTTTTATGAAATAAAATCAAGAATGAGATAAAACTGCCTAAAACTTATGATAATATTATATTTATTCTTTGATGTATTTATAATAAGATCACATTTGAGAGGCCATAGAACCACTTATTAAAAAAATAAAAAAGAAAAAAAAAGAAAAAAAAGAAAAAAAAAACCACTTATAATTTAATAAACTATATTTGTGTTTCAATTATACTCGTATTTTATACATTCTAAAATTTTCACTCACTAATTCAAACCTCCCAAGTGATAGAAAATTCGAGTTAGAGTGTGACAGAATGGAGTGACAATTTTTACCCAACCTACTCCCGAACTCAATTAGGCTTAACCAAATATAGATCAAGCTTATACAAGTATGGTTCATAAACAAATCAACTCGAATTTAGCTAGTATAAGAGAACTTGAGTACAAGTTGACAGGTTAACCTAATTATAACCCATCAATATCCTATTTATCAAAATTAATATATATTATTTTAATATTAATTATTTTAATACGATTGATCTTACTAATTTTAGCATCCAAAAAGAAGATAGAAATTACTCTTATATCTAGTATATAAGTAAAACTGAAAATAGAAAGACTTTAAAGAAAATAAAGTATACAAAACTGTAAAATTGGAAGATATTTCAGTAGATATTTGAAAATAAATAAGAAATGAAAGAGTTTCTTAACTCACAAGATCATTTGATATGATTTTGAAAACTATAAAAGATGAAATAAATAGAGAAAAAAGTACATTGATATCTATTTATAAGAATAAAAATAATGTACAAGATTGTACTAACTATAAAAAATTAAATCAATGAATTATATTTTAAAATTTTAGGATAGAGTGATTGAGTATAGATTTACATTGTGATACTATAGTATTACAGAATCATTTTGATTTTATGCTAGACAGATCTACCGTAAAAATGATTCATTTATTCAGAGGTTTAATAAAAATATTTAGGAAAAGAAAAGAAGATTTCTATTTGATTTTTATTAATCTAGAAAAAAATTTATGACAAAGTTTCAAGAAAATTATTATACAAAGTTTTAAAAATAAAATATTTGCACTGCTTATATTTAAATTATTCAAGATATGTATAAAAGACATGTTATATGAGTATAGACACAAGAGAATTTGACTAATATTTTTTTTTTATTTCTATTGGATTACAGCAAAGTTCAGCTTCAATTCTTTATTTGGTTAAATATAGAGATAAATTTAACCTGAAGTCCAACTTTAACACTCTACCAAATGAAATATGAATACCAACATACCAGATGAAAAATAAATATATTTGCATCTGCATCGCAGTCCTGGTGCTTAACCAGCTTTGGCCTGGCAAAATTTGAAATTATTTTCATATCAAAATCAACAGAAATCGAATGAATACTTTAGTACAGACACAAGTTATATGCTGCTGAATTGCAAGCTCAGTTCACTATTTTGCAATAAAAAAGAATTATTGCTGCTAACCTGGACCGCCAGATCTCCCAAAAAGCTTCTTCCTACAACATGAAAAAAATTTCAATAGTACACTAACTTATGAAGAGAGAGACAGAGAGAGAGAGAGAGAGAGTATAATTACATATAAAAGTTGATTTTACTCTTAGGTCCTTCGATTCGTTTAGATAGCACTAACTGGCCCTTTAAGTTATTGTAGAAAACCTTAGGAGTTAAAAACGAGTGACAGAATAGTTACCACGCTGGATTAAGGCAGCAAAATGGTCAGTACAGTGGAGGATGATTCAGGCATGTCTTGTGTGACAGAAGATGACTATGGAGGAAGCCTGAGGATGACAACAACCAATTGGAATGAAGGAAATGCTCCATTATGCATAACACATAAGATAAATAGAGGTGCAACTATGTGTTACTTAGACTGAATTTGATAGACAAACAATTGCCTAGTTGAAAAAAAAATATAGATTTGGTTATAATAAGGCCTCAGCTAATGACATTACATCAATATGACAATGTACTGTTTGAGATGTATTGTGACAAGCCGGGACCGAACAGTGCGGTAAGTGATCACCAGAGTGATGTCTATATAATTGAATCGAAATCACATTATATAATGAGTGACTCCTGGCAAACTTCTAGGTGGAAGAATACAAGAATAAATCATTCTACATCAGAAAAGAAAGAAGAATTCTTGAGTTGTATAAGTAAATAATATACCCCAAATAATAGAGGTGCCTTTTGGGGTAAAATTGTGAAGCTAATGATAGAAAACTCCATAGTAAGTGCGTTTGAGCTAAAGTAGTACTGGGATGAGTGATTCTCCTGAGAAATACTTAAGTCACATAGTTCCCTAAAAGCCAGAGCGGACAATATCTCTACATTTAGAATGCAGGATGTTACATGTATGTTTAAGATCTCATACGAAATAAAACAAATAAATGCAATAATGTTTAAGATCTCACCATATCCTGAACCACTATGGGAAGAACATTTGATTTGTTCTAGTGTTATGGGTTGGTCAAATAGTTGTCACAGATAGGTTCAGTTGTCAACTACTATCAAAAAGCACATAATTTACCAAAATTCATACCATCTTTCTCAACCTATTCCCTATACAATTTGAAGGTGTTTAGATGAAGAGTTTTCAGCATGCTCTACTCAAACTGTCTACGGAAGAACAGAGTAGGTGTTTCACGTATAAAATGGGAAAAGCAAAACCAAAACTAGATGAAATGTAAATCACCATTTTTGCAAAATGTTACACTTGATCTTATAAGAATTGGAGCTTCTATCTTTTAAGATTTACACTCATGAGTTTCTTTTTGAAAATTTAAAAAATAGGGCCTCCTTACACAACAAATAAAGGAGAAGGGGATAACAGAAACCCCACAATTAATTCTTCATTTTCAACTGGGTTGAATTTGAGCAGTAACTTATCTAGCAGGAAAATACTGAAGCAATGAAACAATTGATTCATTTTAATCTGACGTGAAGATCTGACTTCCATTGCATTGCTAATGGACATACCTTTACTTAGATCGAAGTAGCAATATTTCAATTTCCTGGAGTGATTTTCCCTTGGTTTCTACCACATTTGTCCATACAAAAAGCACTGCAAATAAGCAAAAGGCTGCAAAGATTGAGTACAGAATCTGCGGTCCTAGCTGATCCATCAATTGCAGAAAGAACTGGCCAACACAAAAATTCACAACCTGGAAAATTCATCATGGCCAGTTAGAATTTAACCCGGAGAGAACGGAATGAAGCAGGAAGTGGAAATTGGAACTAAGGAAAAAAATACCCAGTGCACCGACATGCAAACAGCCATGGCCTTCGCGCGAATTTTATTAGGGAAGATTTCTGGTAAAAGAAGCCCAGGCACAGGACCAGCTCCAATGGAAAATGCTAAGACAAATCTGTGAAAAGATTTTTCTTTTTTTAAATGATAAACATTTCTATCATCTACTCGAGCAAAGAATTATTAGTGACCAATGAGAAGGATGAGGGCTGGGCACAATCATAACAAGGCCAGGAAAAACTTCATAACTGATCTTCAAATAGTTGCCCTATAAATTGATCAATTGTGGATTAGGGGTCTAACATTGGATTATCCAATGGATTAAGGGTTTAATTCAATGGATAATATAGTGATTAGATGCCAGACTAACTATTGGTCAATTTATTGGGCTATGTAGTAAAGTTCTTTGTTGTTTAAGAGTAATTATTAGACTCATATCTAAGTTTGGTAAAACATGAGGATTTAGCATTTTCATTCGAATTTCAATATCTTCAATTTTTCCAATTTTTGTTATTTATCAAGTATTTTCCTTCATAGTGGCAATCTCCATAACTTACCCAATTGCTTAAATTTTCTAGACTTTGATAAATTGAATTTAAAATATTGCTTCATCACAATTTTTTTTGTTTCTATCTCCTCTTCCTTGTTCCCTAGTTCTCCTCTTCTTCTGCTCTCTCATTTTCTTCCACCTTCTATTTTGCCTTCCTTTTCCCCCTCATTCTACATCAGTATGTCAAATTGTCAATCTAATGTTGTTTTTAATCCAGTGAATCCTACATGTTTAATACTTGGAGATAAACTACAGAGAAAAATGTACGTGCTACGTGTATTAATCTTTCATTTAGTTTCGCTTTAGTATCAAATTAATCAAAATTTAAATTTGTATTTGAAAGAAATTACAATAGAACAGATATTTGTAGTACTTCCCTAATAGAAGCAAAAGTGAAAGGCATTGGATTTGCACTGAGTGCTCATGGGGACATCAAGATGATTGACCAGATCGATTCACAATATAGAATGTTATGAATGGATAGAGATTAATGCAGATTATCTTTATTTATTTTATTATTTAGAGAGTTTTTTACGAGTTTAAATTAGTCAAATTCTATTTATTTATTTTTTAAATAGAGGTTTGTTTAGCCCCACATATTTATCTTTATTTTGGAATGAGCTTAGCTTATCTATAGATAGATTTTGTATTTAAACATTTGGTGGACGCTTCAAATTAATGAAATTTGCTTTGACCTTTCAATAAGTTAGTTTAGGGATTCTATAAGAAATCAATTATCCCCGAATGGAACGGTAGGGGAACTTTAGGTGAAAATATTTGAAACCTTAGTTATTTTTTATTCTCCAAATCCCCTTCTTCTTTTCTCCTTCCTCCAAACCCTAATCGGCTATCCTCCATTTTCTCGCATCAATTTTGGTATAAGAGATATTCATCCTGCATAAAAAGACCCTCTTTCCCTACGAAAGCTGCAATGTAAAATTACAATTTCAAGAAAATGGGGTTATAGTACATCATATCCATTTTACTGAATTGTGAGATCCTTGAGCTAAGGGTTTGATACAAGAAGGATACACTGTCGAAATCTGAAGGATAAAGAAGAAGGGGAAAGAAATTCAGCATGCTCTATTGTAAATATGCCAACAATAGTTTGATATGCTAAACACTTCCAATATTTCCCTTTCTCACATCTTAAACATTCAAAGCTAGCAAAGAAACAAACTACTCATTGTATACATTTCTTTTGATAGTAGTTGTATACAAAATTTTAAGCACAAATAATCCAGTAAAGTCATCCAAATGACATCTCTGACATAAATTCACAAGGCCAAAAATATGCCTAATTTTTCGCAAAATATTGCTGATATAAGGCATTTAATATGCTGAAATTAGAGACGTCAGAAAAACATACATATGTTCATATATCCATATGAAAATTTTTCATTATAAAAAGTTGGACAATGACCACAATTACAAAGCTTGTATCATAGAGTTTTATCATGACAAATATCTCTTCCTACAGTCGAAGTGATGAGAATGAGATTATTTAGTTCAGGTAAGCGTCACTTACAGTAACATCCCACCAACAGAGAAATATAAATCATTGGATCTATCAAGAAAAATTCCAGCTGCAGCCTGAAGGCCCATTGATATTGCCTGGTTTATGAATTCAGCAAAATGATAATCAAGGAAAATAAAATCAATAATAGATAAAATCAATGCCCTAAGCTCCAAATTTTGTTTCGATTTATTTAAGTACCCAAGAAATGTATTTCACTTAAATTAGGGCCGACATATTTTGTTATATCAGTGTGAAGCTCGAATTGCCCTTATAGATTCTTGGTGTGAGAGACAGAAGTAGAAGTAGCAGAAAAATGTTCATCGTGAGTGAAATTCACAAATCAAAAGAGGTGTTTTTGATCAAATACCAACTATATTATGCTTTATTTTGAATCGTCCAAATGATTACCCAATAATTCTTGCTGTCTCCCTTCTTAAATTAGCTTAAGTCCGTTAATCACTCCACTTCTATCTCAGTGTACCCTCCTCAATCCAGTATGTTATTAAGAAGATGAATGCTAAGTTCAAATAATCAATGCCATCTGTTTTGGTCCTGATTACTGAAAGCAGACCCAAACAAACCAATTGAACTTGACAAAATGTGCTAGGGACCCAACTGAATCAACTTCAAGTTCTGGAACTGATATTTTTTGTTATACCGTTGTGAATCTCAAAATGTCCTTATAGATTCTTGGTGTGAGAGACAGAAGCAGAAGTAGCTGAAATATGTTCATTGTGAGTGAAATTCACAGATCTAAAAAGGTGTTTTTGATCAAATACCAACTACAATCATGCTTTATTCTGAATTTTCCAAATGATTACCCATTTCTTGCTATCTTCCTCCTTAAATTAGCTTAAGTCTGCTCAATCACTTCACTTCTACCTCATTGTACCCTCCTCAATCCACTATGTTATTAAGAGGATGAACAGAATCATCAATTCCATTCGTTTTAGTCCTGATCACTGAAAGCAGACCCAAAGCACCTAATTGAACTTGAAAAAATGCCAATTGAATCAACTTCAAATTCTGGAATATACATGCAATAGGCATCCGAAGTCAAGGACATTGTAATTTTCCTAATGTTCTTATAAAATTGGAATATTTACCATGCCAAGGAAGCTCCCAATAAGCAGAGCTTTCCTTCCTAGCTTATCCATCAAAAGCATCGCAATGACTGATCCTGGTTAATAATGAGAAATGAGACTGCAGTGCTAAAATCCTATATCTTGTAGATTTTTTTTTTTTTTTTTTTCTATATCTTGTAGATATATAAATAAAAACAAAACGTCTACAATAATCACCGGATAAATTTGCAAATCCCACACATAAGTTGGCAAGGCTGGCAGATACTCCTACATTTTTAAAGACAGTTGAAGAGAAGTAAAAGATAGCATTTATGCCTGACAGCTGTTGTAAGGCAAATAGCATTGATCCTATAGAAACAACTGCAAGGAGGAAAATAACAGAAATTCCAAGTAAAAACTTCAAAGTTATTCGTCAGCAATCATGAAAACAATGCAGGAATGGACAGAAAGAAAGAAATGGTACCTCTTAAATTGACACCGTGAAACAGATCAGAAAACCGTACACCTTCTGAATTGTCCCCTTTGTCTGAATATGATAGGTCTCCCATAGCAGATCTGACTTGGGCTCCGCCTAAAAGTCTTTCAAATTGAGTTTCAGCTTCCACAATTCTTCCATGCTGTAAAGAGACAAAACAGGAAACATCAACTTCAGTCTAAGTAATAAATATCAGTATAGCATTTTGATGCATTTTTCAGGGTTTGGATTCTGACAAAATTAAGGCAACTCTAAAAGGGGCCTCATAGAACTAAATTATGATTTTTGTATCATTAGCATAGATTTTTCAGAATATAGGCCATTTTTGCATAAGTTATTTACCCACATTACCATTCTTCGATAGTGTGAAAAACTACTCCATGTTTGCCATTGCCTGTTTATGATTAGTTCATGTCTTATTGTTTTTTATTTTCATTAAAATAATATGTTTGAGTTAGCAATAAAAAGACTGAATTCAAACCTAACAAACAAAAGATGCAGGTAGAATGTTTGCAATTTTATCTGGATAAATAAGTCTTATAGGTGGCAGCCAAATGTCTACATTTCATGAATCCGAACTTTCTTGAAAATATATCAGCAGCCATAGTATCACGATTTTAATGTTTTTTTCATTTTTCTACTACAAGTAAAAAAAAAAAAAAAAAGCAAATAAATTCATAAAATTTGTCATCTAAAGAGATAAAGGGATCAATTAATGATATTTTCCATGAAGAAATTTTGACAAAAAAAGTAGTACATAAACAACAAAACTACTGGTTAAAACAAAAAGAAAAAAAATACATCTGAAAAAAAAAAAGCCATACGCTTACATTTCATATTGACAAGCTTTGCTGATATTCTAGAAAAGAAGATTTGCTAAATACAAGAGGGCAAAACAAGGTTCAGAGGAAGACTGACTTAATTTGTTGTTACTGTGAACAATTTAAATTTCGTAGTTCACACAAAAGGGATTTAGAATATTATAATAACATAAGCATTAAATAACACAGACAAATTAATTAGGGAGATAGGTGCACTGAATTATTGGAAGCATTGGAGTATGACCTTATAAAGCCAGTGAGGGCTTTCCGCACAAAATTCCATGCATATCGCAAGTAAAGCAGCAGGAATTACAGCTACCCAAAAGCAGCAGCGCCACCTATCAGAATGTTCTTGATGACTTAAATGAATTTTTTACTTTAAAAAATAATTAATCCCCAATTCAAGAAATGCACCTCACCATCCAGCTATTGATTTGACTTGGCCCCCAACAAATAGAGCACTAATTAGGCCCAAGCAAGATGCAATCTGAATAAAACCACCATAAGTGCCCCTCACAAAGGAAGGTGAAACCTAATAATTTAACAAGGAAAACACATTAAATGCGGGAAATAACCCCAATCTCAGCTTCCAGTATACTCTCCATACTAATCACATGAATTTCTCAAAGCAAAGTACCTCTATGACATAAAGAGCAGCAACAGGAGGACCTAAACCCATCCCCATTCCAACAAGGAACCTACCAACAATGATGCCCTGCAAAGTGCTTGAAGATGCACTGAAAGCATATGTTAGAGAAGACTCAGCATGATATAAGCGCACGTGAACTCTTCATAACCACAGTTCAGTGTCTATTTATGAAAATGATTAAACATAAAATAGATAGAAGCTGCGAATGTGAATTTTCTGCATAAATTATGCATGCAATTAATTACATGCAGACAGAATTTTTATATTTGTTAGTCAAAATCATCAAAACATATTTATGTCTTCCACAGCATCACCATCAAAGCTACAATTATTTCACAAGGCAATGGCTCACTGCTTTCTTTCCTAAATGGTCACAGCCTTCCTTAAGAAACACATTTTGGTTAATTCTAGTAAAGACAAATACTGTTCAACATCTTATCTATGCGTTGGAATTAGTCTTACATTTACAGTTTATCAGTATTGCAACACTATCATCACCATTAATCCACTTTTCCTCGAATTTATGAAACCTTCAAACTTCATGAACTTTGTGCAACACATAAGGCTGCAACTCAGTATAGTTTGGATCAATTTCACGTAAATCATGGACCCAAACTGACTACCATTGGTCCGAGAATTTCTGGAACTGAAACAGACCTAGATTCCATTGGACCCGAACAGGACCTGACTTGAAAAATTAGGTTTGGAGACCGGTTCAGATATAGTTCCAAAATATTAAACTCAGTGGTCATAACCCTTTGATCCCAAGCTCCCAATATTGATATAAATTATATATCAACAAGCACATTTGAATACTCGTGCTTCATAATATTTTTTGTTATATTATAATATATATATATATTAAGAACCTCATTGCATGTTCTAAACCGCATAATATGTTAGTAGCTACCATTCAACACATTAAGTTATACTCTCCCATTCAACTCATTAAACCAAGAGATTGTTCCATTAACATGGCTTCTAATATGGCTTGTAACACATATATAACTATATTTATAATGACTTCTATATAAATATTAAATATCATTATAATAAGGAGAATGCTACACATCCCTAATAAATAGTCAAAAATGTTTTAGGACCTTTGGATAATGATTTTGTCCATTGGATGGTGCATTGTTCAAAGGATAATGTGCCAATCCAATATACAAAATCATTGTCTAAAAGTTCTAGAACTCTTTTAGACTACACTTTTTGGGCTACATAGCATTTTTCAAATAATAATCTACAAACAACTTATAGGATTAATCCATATAAAACGCTTCGGATTGGGACTGGTTTACCCAAACAATAGAACCGGGAACTGAACTGAGTCATTTGGTTCTACATATTTTAGAACAAGACTCAAAGTGAATTGAGTTAGAACTGAACTGAACAAGTTCGGTCAGTTAGGTTCCTGGTAGGTTCTCGATTCTCCAAGTATTTGTGCGCACCCTTAGCAACACATACCTCAACTTTTGTTTCATAAGAATGTTGTTCTCCTTCAACCTTAAGTGCCCTGTTGCTCTCGGTTTCACAACAACAACAATAAACCTTTTTCCCCACAACTTGGGGTCAGTTACATGGACTTCTCTTCTCTATTTAGCTCCATTTAAATTGACGTTCGAGATCACTAGTGATTCAAGTTCACTTTTTATGGTCATGTTCTAAGCCATTTTAAGTGTACCCTTTCCTCTTTAACATTGTGATCCAACGACAAAACTTTGCCATCCAACTCAGGCCTTAGTGGTGAGACCTCAAAGAACCAAAACAGAGATTGGTGGAAAACCAACATGTTAACGGTGTTGGAACAAAGCAAGACTAACAAGGGTAAAGAGGCATTTCGAGGGGATGACTGTAATGTTGGCAAAGAAAGCAAGCCTAATCAAATGGTTCATTTTTCTCCACAAAACAAGCACTTTTGAAATACATTATAACTATGGTAAGGGACTCAAATATTTAACCAAAGAAGCACAAGGACTTTAACCATCTAAGCTAAGGCTCAAAAATTTAGACACAGCTTAGGGGCATAAACAACCATGTATCTAGAAACACACTTGAATTGAGGGAAAACCAAGAAACCTCATTAATAAGATGTCAACAGGAACTATTTGAGAAGTGGAAGCATCCCCGAGAGGTTACCATTAGCTAAGCACCACAAGAAGTCACAACCTATCAAGAGCTTGAGAAAAATCATCTACAAAGCAACCCGAGCTTTCTAGTACTCAAGAATTCAAAAGCTCCACAAATACCTCAAGCCAAGACCACAAAACAAGAAGCCACGAGAGAAGATGTCTTGTGGAATCCTCAAGAGATGTAGACTTGTTAGAAGCTCGTAAGCTCCCACAAAACAAGAAGCTACGAGAGAAGATGTCTTGTGGAATCCTCAAGAGATGTAGACTTGTTAGAAGCTCGTAAGCTCTTACGCACTTCGGTTAGGAAAGAAGACAAAAGCTGACAATGTCCCAAGAGATGCAAGCACATGAGCTAAGCCGAATGGAGGGAATAAAGGTTGAAAAGCAATAACTTTTGTACATAAGGAAGTATGTACAGGGAATAAGGGAAAATGAAGAAATGAGTCGACTAAGCATCAACCCAACCTGAAAAACATCCTAAAGATAGTAGAGGATAATGTAAGAAACCTCAATTTGCAAAAAGAAGAAATTAGAAAGCTTCAGTGATTTTCCACATGGAAGGCAACTTGAAGTCCCCAAAACATTTCGCATCTGCGATCTTCCACAAGGTTTTAGATACACAGTGACTTGGATCCATCACATTTACATGCGGTACCTCTAATGATCGATGATAAACGTAGCTAAACAACCTTAAATACCCTTCTGCCACCATACCCTAAATAGGTGTCACCACCATCCTTTCTCCAATAGAATCATTTCTATGTGGTCAACTCTTGTGTGATCACTCATCCATCATAATATTAGCATTAACTATACTAATTTTATGGATATTTTACCACTTAACTGCACAACATTGACATCTCATATAATAGTTTTGCAAATTTCCCTTATCAACCTAAATAGCATCTTCTTATCGAATAAAACTCTTGTCACGTTATCATTTTAATCACTTTGCCTTGAATCTATGATAATCATTCTCCTCTATACTTCTATAATTGTGAATAATTGATTGGAGATATTTGAAGTTCTCGCGTGATGGAACTATTGTTCCATCTAGTCTCATAGCATTGTCACCTCTTTCTTCAAAATCATCGAATCTACAATGCATCTAAAACCAAAAGATAAGCAAAGTACTCAAGTAAAACTTTGATCTAATTCAATAGTAATAGGAAATTCCTTTAAGTCTCCACTAGCACTTCTCACACTAGTAGCTATTCATTGAACATGTCTCTGCAAAATTTAAAAGCCCCACCTTTCTTTTTCAGTGCCCACCAAAGAACTTCTCATATGCATTTCAAGTGAGCTAATTCTACATACTCATCTTTAATGTATCTCACATAATTCAAATATCTACTTTTCTCTCATTTAAGTGAGCTAATCAATATCTCATTCCCCTTCTTTAGTTCCCAACTTGTATAGATCTTCGATCTTCTAGAGATTTAGCTCTTTCCTAACAGCCTTCTTGGCATCTTTATAAGTTCATTTATAGTTCTTGTAAGTCTCACTATCTTAACACTTTGGTAGCTTTTTATATAATTCTCATTTATCATGATTATTTGCTTTCGTAAAAAAATTCTTAAAATCCTTCTTAGATCTTTTATAGTTTTTGTAAGTATCACTATCTTGAAAATTTGGTAGCATTTTGTATCATTCTCCATTATCTAATTAATTTTTAACCCTCTTCATTCCACAACAAAGTATTTTCATTAGGAGGTCTATTACCTTTTGAATCTCCAAAGATATCTCTTGTAACTCTTCTTTTGTTATTGGACATTTCAATCTATATGATATCTACTCCAGTAATAAGTTCTCGCGTACCTTCACTATGCCATTTCTCCTTAATTTAACCTTTTTTTTTAGTTTTAGATTTGACCATCATGTATTCGATTGTTGAACTACAATTTGTTCCATCATCTTTGAATTTTGACATCAAATAGCACTAGTCAGTGTTGTGGTTAGAGTTTCTCCTACGATAACTATTAATGCTTACATAAGTTTCCATCAACTCTTCTAATAAGAGTAGCATGTTGGACTATTGTTACTCCTACTTTTGAATGTACTCTTATGAGACTCGTCATTCTAAAATATTTGCTATGATGAAATCATAAGCTAAAGCAAGCTCCAAAATAGATTTAAGTCGATAGAAAAGCCTTTCCTTGTTATGTGTCCCTTGAATAAGCTAATTTATCAACCCAAAACTAATGGTTAATGCTTTCTATTAAATTCAGCAATAGAACATAATTACTAATGAAGTTAATAACCGCTACACCAACAAGCACACCAAAATGATTGTTCACCAAGATGATTCTAACCTCGACTAACTCATTTCGACCTCGTCTAACTCATATATTAGGTTCTTATCCATAATGATGCTTATTTATATTCCTTTTCGGGCCTGTGTACCATAATTTATATTCATTTCATTTTTGAAAGCGGGCCACATTGAATTTCTTCCTACACATTGTATCCTCATCATCCTAGTTAAAGAGTTAATTTTTCAATGTCCAAAAATAATTTACTCTCTTGGATTAGCTTTTTTACCCACAACTGACTATTGAAATGCGAGAACTATTACTCATTTAGTTCCACATCCGACAACAATATGCGGGGGAGCCTTCACCTTTTCCCTTTTAACAATACACCCAAGCCTTGACACATCACATTGCAAGTAGTGAACGCCCCAACTATTAATCATATAGGAGAAATCTATAAAAAAAAAATGGCAAGTTTTGCACTGACTATCAATCTAATGCAACTTAGCCTTCTCTTTCCAAGGCTTGGGACAGTCTATGTAAACATATCAATAAAGCTTGGCATCGATAAACTTATTCTAGTAGAGCTGTTAGGCCTTCATCCTACTAACTCAGGAAGTTAGTAATAGTTTGCTATAATAATTTATGTCAGACTTGGCATCTTGAAAGGAGCCTGAAAACCAAAAACACAAAACTCAAATGCCTCTGCAGCCAAACCCAGACCTCAAAATTACTAATGGCAAATACTTCAAATAGACCGGGCTGAAATGATGAAATGAGACAGATAATAACAATATTCCATGAAGTATATAGAAAATGCCTTCATGATATTTTAAGTAAAAGCTACATGGGAGTGGCAGAAGTCATAAAAAATATATCATAAGGATAACTGAACGAAACCAAATGGGTTGTTTTAGGACCTTGTTGCAGCTCCAATCATCATGGGGCAAGCACTCAACTGGAAAGCCCGACGTCGGCCTATCCCATCAGCTATCCATCCACTGCTCATGCATCCCACGAACGCCCCACATAGACACATACTGACCACCAGCCCTGCAACATCAAACAACTAGTAGCAAAACTACTATGAACTGATGATAAGAAAATTAAATTAATCAGAACATTATAAAAATTGAATATTCACCCTCTTGCAAAGTGTTTCCGGCAAATCCAATATCCATCGATATGCTTTCTAGAGGCTCATTCACAACCCTGATTCACCCGTTAACTTTTTCTCAACAAAACCTCCACACAGAGCCAACAGTACAGAGAAGAAAGGAAACTCACGCAATGTGGTAACCGAACAAGAACGACACAAGGGTAG
Source organism: Apostasia ramifera (assembly GCA_019297695.1). Classification (NCBI taxonomy): domain Eukaryota; kingdom Viridiplantae; phylum Streptophyta; class Magnoliopsida; order Asparagales; family Orchidaceae; genus Apostasia; species Apostasia ramifera. Next base: position 173,770 of record JAEMOT010002583.1, on the reverse strand, counting down.
CGACACAAACGTGGGGAAAAGATAGCTTCCATGATGGATTTGTGCTCTCTTGGGCCGAGGAATTCAGCAAACGAGCTTAATGGAATAAACCCATCACGAGAAACAAAAGGAGAAGAAGATACAAGCATTAGTGCGAAGCCAGCATTGGCGAAATACCGCATCGTAGAGGAGAAAAGAGGCCAACCGGAGCGGGCGTCGTTGCGATAAGCGACGCCGGCGAAGTCCTTGGAGGCCGAGCGCTTGTGGACGGACGATTTCGGCCGCATTTTGGAGCTCCCTCTCACTCGTCTTCTTCCTCAAACATCTTCCAAACGAGGAGAAGGGATCTGCTCCGCTTCCACCTCTGAGACCGCGGTAGCACCGTAGCGGGAGAGGTGGCGGCGAGAGCGGAGATCTTGGAGCTGAGCAAGCATGGTGCTAAGTTGCGCCGGATCACATGTAGACTCGATCAATTGCTGGGTAGCCTGACGGGTTGACTCCGACCCGGATCTAAATCCATATATGTTGGATCGGATTATATATCGGATCGGATCATGGTCTATCCATATCTTCTCAGATCGAAAATCGAATCGGTTAGGAACTCAGATTTTTGAATTTAATTCATTTACAACAAAAGTAATTATTTTTAAGTAATTTTTATAATCAAATTTAAAATAATATTAAATTTATTGAAAATAAAATAATAAAAAAATATTATATTTTTATGAATTAATTAAATATTTTAATATAAAAATCAGTGTTTGTAATATATATATATATATATTGTGAAATATAAACTGAGCACTATAAACTATAATCTTCTAGTAAAATCTGTGAGAATCGTTTATTAATTAATTATAATGATACTCTTTACTTAAGTCTTTCAATAAAAAGATTATTAGTCACAATATATTTCTGTATGAACTAAAAATTAGATTACATAAACGGATCGGATTTTAAACGGGTCAGATCAATGGTGATCCATATCCGATCCATTTATTTGTAAATGGATCGGGTCAGTAAACGGGGCGGATTGATTGTAAAAAAAAAAATTTATTTGGGAGTTTAATCGGATCGGGTCATGATCTGATCCATTGACATGCCTACTTACGGGGCCGTGAAGTCCGGTGCCTATTTCGGTGGACTTAAAAAAAATAAAAAATAAAAAAATGCTACAAATTCTTGTTTATTTATAAGTTTAAATTTAATAAGATTACAATTAAATTTAGATAGAAATATTTTTTTGTTAAAAATTATGACTAATGTGAAATAAAATTAATTATTATATTAAAATATGTGAGGAATGTAATATAAAATTAATTATTATGTTGAGATATATGAGGGATAAGATATAAATTAATTATTATTTTAATAATATATGTAGAATATGAAATAAAATTAATTTTTAATATTAAATTTTATGATATACCAAGTTAAAATTAAATTAAATTAATTTTTAATTTTCAAATAAATGGATATAGTGGCTTCCAATTTTTTTATATAATTAGGATTTTATATGTCTCGGCCTGTTCGCATAATTGCATCGTGACAACGACGCTTTATCGGAGTACAAGTTTTGCTCATTTCAAACTCATTTGTATCTTATTTTGTTTAAATTTGATTTAAGTTTTTTTTTTAAATTTAAGTAAACTCATTCAAAATAAAATTAATTAAATTTATAACAAATTTAATATTTATACTTTGATATATTTTTTAGATACTTTACAAAGATACATATGAAATTAAGATATAAAAATACACATATTATATATATATTAAATCAAAATATTATCTGTAATATATAATTTATTTAAATAAATATAGAAAATTTTAAAAAAATTAAAAGCATCACTATATTGAACTCAATAATTGATTTTAACTCAAAAAAATTTTAATAGGCTCTCAATCCAAACTCGAAAAAACTCAAGTTCAAGTTGGAGCAACTCGCATGAGCTCGACAATAGACAGCCCTGGTTTCTAAATATTAAATTAGGGAGATTTACATACAGAACACTGAATTCATCACAAATTACGCATTTCACACTCTTTTTATATTTCTATTATCACAATAGAAATGTAAAACTCATAAGCAGAGTGTGATATGTGTAATATTTACTAAAAGATGGTAAAATACATAATTTATGATGAATTCAGTATTCTGTATGTAAATCCTCCATTAAATTATTGTTTCACAATTTAAAAACATGCTACTTTAAATGCAAATAAAAAAAAACATGCTACTTTAAACAGCTAATTTGTTAATTAACATTTGAACATTTCTTTGAACATAAATAATATGGTAAATTGCATTCGATGAAAAAATATTGCAAATTAGTCTTAATATTTTGAAAGCCTCATTTTAAGTCTTAAGATTGTAAAAGTTATAAAGTTTTAGTTCTTCTTTTAAAATCTTCTCATTTAGATAAAAACTTATTAAGTAAAAAAATTCATCATACTTTTCCTTTACATAAAGTATTATAACTACAAAAATAAAAAAAGGGGTCATTCCACTTAGGCCCATGAGGTTTACTAGACTTGCCATGCAGGTCCACAATTTTGAAAATATGCCAGACAGGTTTTCAAAATTTGCTGTATAGGTCATTTTGGTTCTTAATATTTATAAAAAGCTTCCAATAAGGTCAAATTAAACATCTACCGTTAAACATTCTGTTAAATCAAAATTTTAATTAAGAAATCATAATTTTTTTAATATAAAATTACAATTGGACCCAGCTAGTCGACGCCTGCATAGCAGCCAGCAGCGCGCGGCCACCGGCGTCCCCGCGCAAGTCATCGCAGTGGACGGCCCCACGGGTAAAAAAGGGTATTTTCATAATTCTAACAGCGTTTAACGGATACCAAAAAGATCACAACGATCTATACAGCAAGTTTTGGGGACCTGTCTAACATGTTTTCAAAATTGTGAACCTGTGTGGCAAGTCAACCTCAGGGGCCTAAGTGGAATTACCCCTAAAAAAAATAAGAATTGGGATTTCAAACATAATGATGGTAAAGATATGTACTGTCAATGTTTTCCTCAAAATTAAAATGTATTTAATGATATTCGAGTAGACAAGCTTATCGTATTAATGAATATTATAATGATATTCGAATATTTGAACAAGGTTTCTAACAACTTTTAACTTCCACCGTTCGAAACATACTGACTTTTCTTTCTCTCAGGAATAGGTCTCAGTAACGTGCACATCTATTAAATTTAATTATAATTTTGCTAATGAAAGTGATGAAGAACTTAGATGACCCAAAGGCATGCTTCAAGATGAAGAGGAAGAGGAAAAGGTAGAGGAAGGGGAAAAAATCTTGGAAGGTTGTTTTCAGATTTTCTTCTCAAAGAAATTTTTAAAAATTTTCTTCTCAAAGAAATTTTCAAAAATTTTCAAAGATACTTGTGCGGTTCAGGTTGTTGTACACAAAAAACAAGAAGAAGGTGAAGAAGGCCCGAAAAATCTGCTTCTTTCAATAGAAAGAAATAATAGGAGGACCCCCTATTTGTGCGGAGATCGCCTTTTCTGTGTAATATAGAAAATGATAGATTTCAAGTTCATCTAGCCAACAACTGTTGATGCCGTAGCTTCCAATTTGTCCCCCCCATAATAGTAATAGTTGACTAATGAAAAGCGAAAACTGGGGATCGGGTTCGATACATTGATTGAGCAAATCTTTATTTTGATCCAATTCCTCTCTAAAAAGAGCCGTATATTCCATTTCATTTCTTTTTCAACTTCCGAATCTGGGGATCCCGATTCTCGAACTCTAGTATTCTACAATATTTCTGTTGAGAGTCCGCCAGCAATGGCTAACGCACACCCTGTAGTTTTTCAGCAGGATGGAATGACGGATACCTATTCTATTCTATTGATTGAGAGCCGTCATTGATGGGTCAGGTGCGTCAAACACTATCCCAAAATGTGTATCTTGCTCCCAGATCTAGTGGAGGGGGCCACTGCCTTTATAAAATAAAATAGGAGGGGAAATGAAGATGAGGTCTCCCTTTTTTTTTATCCTTCTTTGATGAAGAGGTTAGTTTTCAAAAATTATTGAGACTGATTATTTTCAGAATTTCTACTGATAATTCTGCCTGGTTATTGGGCCTGAATCTAGATTTCTCAATTTGGGCCTTTATGTTCTTTCCTCCTTATCATAACCTTATTGGGCTATCATTCTTTGTTTTTATTTGGGCCTTTTTATACTATGGGCCTAGTTCTTCATTCATTTCAGTAGTGAGCCTATTCTTCAAATAGCCTTCTTTATTGCAAAAATCCATGTCATAAGACTTCATTTATTTTAAGGCAATTTTTGTACGAAACAAAAATTTTAATTATAAAAATTAATTTTATTTCATATTCAACTAAAATATGAATATTAAAATTGAAAGTATTTCACAGTTTATATACTTTTTAATATTAAAATTAAAATTTTCTTTTATTAAATTTAAAAAATAATTTTTTTTTTGTTAAAAAAAAAAAATCGAATTAAATGAGGCCTTATAGACTTTGTTCTCTTTGATTTGTTGCAGTGGGCCTATTCTTCAAATAGGCTTTTTCTTTTTTCCTTTTTCCAATTATTGAACCTTTTGTAACTCTCCAAAAAAACCTCACGATTTTCATTATTTTTTTAATAATTTTTTAGATAAATTTAAATTATTTATACATTTTAAAGAACTATTACACTTTTTTTTTAATTATTTTTAAAATATTTTAATAAAAATATAAATTTAGTTTTGCTAATCTTTTATTTTTTTTATGTAAAAATTTTAAAATTAAAACATTTTAAATATTAATATTTTAAAATTATATTTTAAAAATAAAAAAAGTTTAAAAAATTAACAAATGAGAATAATTTTATAATATATTAATAAAAAATTAATAATTATATTTTAATTGGACTAAAATCATAGTATTTTTGTAATCTCAAATATATAAATTAAAATTTTTAAAATATTGAGATCACTTTGTAACTTCAAAGATCCAAATGTAATTTAAGTACAACAAAATGTCTCCCTTTTTCTCCATCTGTTGGTAGGGCCGTTAACTATCCAGTCTCGGGTCAATTTAACCTCGACTTAAAATAAAAATTTCAATTTAATCTTAATTCAATGAAAAAAATTTAATTTGATCCAAAGATGATTTGACTTATTTGTTACTGATTTAAGTTCAATTTAAGCCAAAATCAATTCAAAATTTGATTAACTTTTGATCTTTTAATTAAATTTTATGTAAATTCAATCTAATTTAAATTATAGTAATTCATCTTCATCTAATATTTTAAACTTAAAATCAAAAAAATTAATCTATAATAAATATAATTTAAAATTTATGAAAAAAAATTTAATAAAATCTTTCGTTAAATTATTATAAAAAAAAACTAACATGTTAAATTCAACATGTATAAATAATATAATAAATTTTATTTTTTTAATCGATTTGATTTTGAGCTTCTTTGATCTGATCCCATGCCAGCTCAAGATTAGATTAAATTAATAAAAATCTCGAATTATAAAAATAGCTCGTTAGTTAACTCATTTGAATTGAATCAAAAATCCAATTCGTCTTTGTAGCATCGAAATTAACAGCCTCATTTGTCTGACAAAAATATTATAAAAAATTTCATCCCACTCTTTATTTCAATATAATAAAAGGAAAAATATACGCACAATAAAATGTCATTTTAATTCCACAAATATGCACAAGAAGTTAAAACAGAATAATATTTAGGGGGCATTTAATTCATTGTTATCTTAGTGTTATGTTATATAATTTAAATATCATGACATCTAGATGTCATCTTTTAACTAATAATTTTATAATCTAATAAAAGATTATTTATAAATGTCATTAAACCAAATAATTATGTTCTCTAAATAACATAATATAACATCAAAATAACATTGAACCAAACGACTCCCTAGTTAAAATAGCTTAAACTAATCAATATTGTATGAAAATAATATTAATAATAATAATCAAAGTTGTATGAGTGGTATGTTTTTTTTTTTGAAGCTAATTAAATTATGATGTTTGATAGATAAATTATTTATTTCCTGAAATATACAATATTTTATGTGCAGCATACATTTGCATATTACACTATTAAATTATAATTAGTATGAATCAGTATTATCTTAACATTATTTTTAAATGATAAATTTATAATTTTTTAAAAAATTATCTATATATTAATAAATTAAATAATTATAATCTCTAAATAATATAATATAATACTATAATAACTTTTATTTTAATTCTAATACTGTAATAATATTGAACAAAACTCTCCGAAGAAGAAAATGAGAATAAAGAGGAAGAAGAACCATCGGTCTCAAACCTCACATAGAGTAGACATCTTCGAAAAATTAACTCGAACTTCTACAAAAGAATGGAAGAATTTTTAAATTAGAATTGAACGATATATCAATGCATGGTCTATTACCATACATAAACATTCACGAGCTATGTGACTTGTTTATACTTATGTTAACACAAAAATTTATATTGATCATCATATTCATACACGTGACAAGCAAAACAAGTAACATTTATTCAAGTTGAAAAAGGAAATTCAAAAACCTAACATTCAACAATCAATCTAGAACTCCAATTTGCAGCAATATAATTCAAAAACAACCGCCCTCTCTTCAAGTCTGAATCTCGAAGAAACTTTTAACTACTCGACAACTGAATTTCTTTTGGATTCAATGCATCTGTTATAATTCTTCGTATTACGAACAGAAACAAAGATCAAGAGTTGCACTTACTGCTCCAGAAATTCAGATCTCCCCGATCCCTAGAATGGTATAAACAACAGGAATAACATTGTAGACAAAACTTTCTATCCAAAAAAAATTGTAAATAAAACTTTACAAAACAAGAAAATTGGCAAAGCGAAAGTTCCCGCATTAGAGTCTGTTTGTCTGTAGAATTTAATTTTAATAAAATTAAAATTAAATTTGAATAAAAATATTTTTTTATTAAAAATTATGAATGATATGAAATAAAATTAGTTATTATATTAAAATATGATAAGAATATAACATAAATTACTATTTTTATATGTGTATAGAATATAAAATAAATTAATTTTTTTATTTTATAATATGAAATATAATTAATTTTTAATATAATTGGGCACCACCTCAGGCATCAATAATGCCTGAGTGACCAGCATTGAAGATAGAAGTCACATACAGAGAGAAAGGGAAGAATTTGTGACTGGAGAAGCCATGTGATATTCATCTATCTCAAGCCTTCTTGTGATGGGAAGCACCCCACAGTCCTATTCACAAGAGGAGAAAGAAGAACTCCTCTACAAAGAATGCGCAAGTCTTCCTTGTAATCCACATGTATGTAAATGATCAACTTCGATGTTCAGTCCAATCCCATAGTGAGTCTCTGGGGAAGAAACAAGCCTTTGTAATCCTACTGTCTACACTGGAATCTAGTTGTTTGGTGTTCGACATTCATGGGTTTAAGTTTCCCATGTTAAATTTTATGTTCCTATGTTCTCCTCTGTTGTTTCCATCTTGAACAAGAGATGAGCTTCCGTCTTTGCTCCTATCGAAGACGCAGTTAAAAATTTGTTTTGGCAACCCAGTCTCCGTGCACATCTAACAACAAGCGCAGCAGGTGCAACTGCAATAGAGTTGGATGCGATTATGAAGATTTAGGTGTCTAATAATTAGGTCTACGTGACCTACTCTATGGTTGCTGATAAACGTTGATATTCAATAATGCCTACTTGCCCAGAATAACCCTGAACTAAAAAAGAAGATATGAATATAGTAGTTTTTTTTCTCATGTTTATGTTTTCTGAAAAGGAGCTGCACAACAAAAACCTTGTTGACGAACTACTCTAGATCAATTGCATGGATTTTTCTTCTCCATTTAACGTCATCTACAATAACGCTCTCCATCAGGTATCTCTCACACTCAATATCAAACTGTTCTGTTGCCAGTCAACTAGTCCATGTTCTGTGATGCTAATGAGTTGAATATCAACATGATATCAAAATGTTTTAGCTCAAGCTAACACGCTAGTTCAATGTGCTTCGAGTAAGTTTCATCTTTTAGCATTGGATCTCCATTTAGAACAAAAACATTTCAAGAAGAATCAGAAGCTTTGCAATACATGCCCTATCTAAGCCAAACTACTCAAGGTGCAACATGAAAACGTTCCCATTAAACTAAAAAGACATTAAAGTGAGTCGAGCTCACAGAATATCCCATGGCTAAGAGGCTTACTGGAAGAAAAAAAAAAAAAAAAAACTTCAGTCAACTCAAAATAATGAAAGCTCAAGAGTGGATAAAATCATCGGTACTAGATTTAATAATTACAAAAAAAACATAGCGCTTTCAAAAAAAAAAAAAGAAACAAAATGTCGCACTTACCAATATGAGATAATGAATAGATAAACAGTGTCGTAATATGACAGTAGGATTTAAGCAACATTTTAGGAGGAAATTAAACCAAAACTATATTATCGGTGAGCAACTAATTTCAGTTGGTACACGAGCATTAATGGTAGGATTTGAAACTTTTGAGAAACTAATTTCTGTTTGCCTTTTGAAATCTCATATTCTTATATTTGAAGTACCATTCTTTATGAGGAGGAAAACAAACGAAAAAGTTAAGAAAGCTCAATGAAAAAGCTTCTCAAAAGTGTTCCTTAAAGAAAATTTCCAATAAGGTCACCCGTCATTAACAAAGAACTATTGTTGACGAAAGATATTCTCAACAAAATTAGTTAGCCAAAATAAATTTCTCGATAAAGAGAATTCATGACTAAGGATTGGATCTGAGGATGGCTTTTTTGATGAAGGACCCCGCGAACAAGGACAAGTAGTCCTTGAATTAGGAAGGCCTTGAAGAAAGTAATCTTGGAGGTGACATTTTTGAACCTTAAAAGCTACTCGCTCATTCATTTTTTGAGAAGAGACTTCCTTGAAGAATTGAACGTATGTTCTCAAGGGTTGAGGGAATGTCAAATGAATAAAAAGGAGTCACTAGGTTAGCCCCTTGTCAAGCCATTATTCAAGAGTGCTTGTGTCTAGACAACAATATGTAGAGCATTCTCAGGAAACCACACTAAAACGGTGCCCTATTATTCCGCTATAAAAGGGATGAATAAGGGCAACAAAACGTGATGCTGAAGGAGATAGATTTTGCTACAATGAAGATAGAGATCCACCCAGAAAGCATGAAAAGATCCATCGGACCATCATTAACGGTGAAGTTCAACAATGACGACCAGCAATTGATGGGAAGTACAGTCTCCTGAAGTCTTTATGAGAAGAGAAATGACAGAAATTTCTTCTTTATTATCCATCTAAAATTAGATAGCTCTAGCGTAAACATTATAATCTAAGCTCTAGCGAGTCACTGGGAAAAAACATTTAAACAGACCCTAAGTTCCAGCTAGATGCCTAGCTTCTGCAATCATGAGACTACAGTATTCTCACGTAAATCCTATAACGCATCTATCTTCAAGTTTGTAAAATGTCCTATAGAAGAAAAGTGTTTGAATAATTTGCTATCTAAGTTATTCGCGAGTCAAAAATCTGTTTTTTTATCCCCACAGTGGTGTTATCAAAAACCTTATGTTTTCCTTGAAATTAAAAAACCTTACGTTTTCATTGACTAATCATTGAAGGTTTTCTTATCCTTGAAACGCCAGTTATTAAGCCAAAATCCTGTAATCTGCCATACTATAGAACAAAATCTTAGTTATACTATAGAAATGGCAAAGACGACATGATGTATTCCGATCTGTATAAGCATACAGAGGAAAAGCCAGTCAAACCTCCTGCCTTCCCTTGCTGAGAGGCTTGTCCAGCGAGTTAAGTTTACTGCTTGATCTCCCCGCCGACGCTGATCATGGCCATCCCTTACTCGGATTCTAGCACGACGATCGCAAATAAAGAGAACTGATCCAAGACAAACCGCGAAAAAAGCAATGTAGGTATCGCCGAAAGGGACCTTCACTTCATAGATCGATGAAGCGTTCTGCCGAAGAATCGCCTTTGGAGAAATTTCAGTTAAGACAACTTGGGATCTGAACTCCTGGACGATGGGGAAACGAAAAATTACTGTGTGAACGATCCAACTCAGTGGTTCGCTCGCCAATTATAATTCACCGTATGGGTTTGTTTGGTTGAAGGATGAATTTGGATAAAGAAAAAGAAAATATTTTATTTTATAGAGTTGATGGGAAAAAAATTTATTTTAATATTGGGAGGTGTGTAGGATATGAAATAAAGTTGATTTTAAGGTTAGAATTTGTGTTGGATGTGAAATAAAATTGTTAAAATTTGTGATAAATTTAAAATATAAATAAAATATTAATGTGTCTTTTTTTGGATGGTTACCAAACAAGGCTTATACGGTGAGCCCCACACTTTATAGCAATTAAATAAAGTGAAAGATCGGACCATCTGGTCGTGCTAATATTGTGGCCGGACTGAACTGTTCGGTCTGGCCGGACCGTCTGTGTGGTCACACTGAATAGTCCGATCAAGTCACCAAAAAGTAAGTATTGAAAGTAGGTATATCTCTAAAAAAATTAGTATAGCTTGAAATCAAGTAGGTATACGTCCAAAATAATATAAGTATTACATGTACTCACATTCTCTCTAATTGATACCTACCTAGTTTGAAGCTATATCTACTTTTAATACTTACTTTTTTGGTAGCCAAATGGACTGTTTGATCGGCTAATCAGACAGTCTAGTTGGGCCAACTAGAGGGTCCGATCAGGTGCCATCGGACCATTTGGTCGAGTGCCACTGAATCGTCCGATTAGACTATCTGAAAAGTAACTATTGAAAGTAGGTATACATCTAAAAAAATAAGTATAACGTTAAATCAAGTAAGTATATGTTCAATATAGTAAGTATCACGTGTACTCATATTCTCTCTTATTAATAGTTACCTAATTTCAAACTATAGTCATTTTTTTGGATATATACTTACTTTTAATACTTACTTTTTTAATAGCCGAACTGGCTCTTTGGTCAGCCAACCAGGTGGTCCGATCTAGCAGACCAGATAGTTCGATCGTCCACTCAATTTAATTGCTGTGAAGCGCGGGGCCCACCACACAGAAGCGATGAGTTGCAATTGGCGAGCGAACCACTGAGGTGGATTGCTCGCCGTACACAATAATTTTTCATCGAAAACAAGGGAAGTTAGTTGATGTGGGACAGAAAAAGATGCTAATGATATTTTATATTTATATTCAACAAAACCGATTAACAAATTATTTTAATTAAGAGAAAAATATTTTCTAGATAAATTATATGATAAATAAGATTTTTAAATCCCGTAAATTAAGATATTTTAAAAATTAAAATTAAACTAGATCGTATGATAAATAAGAATTTATCAATTTAGATTAGGGCGTCAATTTAAATTCAATAAATCAGATCCGAGGTTTAGGAATTTAGGACAGACATCTCATCGTTAAATCCAACAGTAATTGACACACAAGAAATATCGGGTCACACAATTAGAGCCAGATAAATAATCCAAGTCAAGCGAATAATTTGTGTTAAAATCAAATAATCAGCTTAGTGGGATTCGAGAAAGAATTTACCAGTGATTTGAATCGAAGAAGAGTCACTGACGATGATTAACTGATCTGATCGAGGGCGACGCGCGGACAACGCGCAAACGGCACGAGNTCAAGGGACCTGGATTTTGGTTGAGCTGAAGGAAGAAAAAGTTTTTTTTTTTTTTTTGAAAAGTGGATAACTAGGCTGATTTGAGGATTTTCACTAAAGGCTAATCTTACCCTTTCCTTCACCAGAATATCGACCCCTTAACCCTGATCTAGGCTCTGAGAAAACTCAAATATAATTTCATTTATCAAAATACTCTATATTTTACAATGCAAGACGACTTTTTTATATAGAGAGATCCCATATAGAAATTTTGAAAATACAATATTAAATGCAGAAAATAAAATATCAAATAAATAAAAGCAAATATGGAACTAATTTATTATAATAAAATAAAATCAGCTCCAAATGTGATAGTATTCAAATCTTTCAGATTTTTAATTCAGCACATGATGTCATTCTAGCCATCCAATTCGATGCTGATCTGTGTCCCCACCATCAGTCCACTGCCCTAGCGGCAGTTGCACATAATTATAAGTTGTGTAAATTTTTAAGGGATTTAATTAAAGGATTCAAAAATGCATGAAGCTACATGAAATGTATTTGTCGTACTAGGGATCTACAGGTAATTTATCCCATTCTTTAGAAGAAAACCCCTGCCCCAAGTTGGATCCGACGGCCAAGAACCCCGTATCCCAGCGCCTATGAATTCCGACCTCACGATTTGTCTTCGTTATGTTAGCCGTGCGATTCGACCTACTGGCTGATCTCTCCGTCCAATATTCCAATTTGATTTCAAAACTGGAGAGGGGGAGAGAGAGAGAGAGAGAGAGAGAGAGAGAGAGAGAGAGAGAGAGAGAGAGAGAGAGAGAGAGAGACGAGGAAGGGGGCCTTAGCTCCTTCCGTTTTCCCTTCCCCCCCTTGTGGGACTTCTCAAGATTTCTCTTCTGCGCAGCTGCAAAGGGAACGGGGAAGCGAGAAGGAAAAGTGAAAGATTCGCATAAACAAACTTGCTCTTTCCTCTTCCAAACCCCTGTCCTCGCTGGATCTCCTCCGGGCGATCCCTCTCTCTGGCTCGACGGACGCTGCCAATCCATTCACTCCGTTCGCACCGCCCTGTCACCATCTCCATCGATCCCGGCGTGGTGCTGAGCTGGATCTGGGAGAGTTCGAATTGGGGGAAACCCTTGGGTGATGGAAAGCGAATGTTAGTAACGACGGTGCTGAGTTCTTTGAACTCCGCCGCCAGTTTGTGATTGATTCTCATTTTCTTTGCTCGACGTTGCGGCTTCTATGGATCAAGGAATTCAATCAGCTTCATCAAGGCCGTCTGATTTCCCACCCAAAAAGTTGGTTCGCCAGCTAGATTTCTCGTCGGCTAACTTTGGGGGCCCGGCGGCGCCATCGGGTGCTGGGTCGGTGCCTGTTGAACAGAAGCAACAGGCGCCGCATATGGTTCTGCAACAGCAGCAGCAGTCGCACGTACCTCCAATCCCCATCTTGCGTCCTTCGATGCCTATGCCTATGTGAGCTGTGCAGATTTCATATTTCAACCAATCTGTCGTTCAGTTGCATGTTCCGATTTCTTTTCGATAAGCGTTGGACCAAAATGTTCTCTTCTTACTGTTTGGTTGGTTGTATCCTCATCGCTGCTATATCTTCAGGATCTGTATTGCTTATCTAGATTTCGTTCCCGTACTGTGAAATAGAGAAAGCTGTTATTTTGAAGGGGGCAGTGGTATTGTTTTGATTACGTGTTATTATACTTGTAAGTGGCCTTCAAATTTCTCGGAAACTCGGAGCTTGCCAGCACTGTTCTTTTTTTTGAGAATTTAATGTATCAATGTTCGACTGAAACTGGGAAAATATAGATAAAGGACGGGGCCTAATCCATTCCACCCATACGATCATACTGTTAAAGAAATTCTGGATATTTTGTTGTTAACGTTGGGATGGGTTGATAGTATTGATTCAACACACTTGTCCTGATTGCATATATCTTCTTACTGATCCCAGCTCTTGTCTGATCAGTTCTTTTGATCTTATTTCACTTGGATGACTGCTTATTTGAGTTTTGTTTATCTTCAGTAGTTTTTGTAACATTGTTCATTTTGAGTATTTTTGGATCCGAAATAATACTATTGGCTCCTAGGTCTTGTTCTTGGTTGCTTCCTTTCTAGTTATCGACTCTACAAAAACTACCTACATATTTTTTAATAGTTTTGAACCTATACTCATATTACTGGTTTACAAAAGCCACTGATCTGAATGGTTCACTTCAGATATATTCAAAAGGCATCTCACTCTTGCTACTTTGACTTCTTTAGGAAAACTGAATCCCCAAAAGCAATGCCAAGACCTTTATTTGAAGTGAAAGAAGGTACGCCAACACGGAAGAAAAATTGTAATTGCAAACATTCACGATGTTTAAAACTGTAAGTATACTCTCTATTTATCATATTGTTTGATTTTATTGTTTTGCTTGCTATTTGGTACTTTGTGCTGCTCATGCATAAATGGCTATATAGTTGAACAACCTTGAAACATTAACAAATAAATACTATGTTGTTCATGTTATTCAGGAAATATATTAATCATGCTCTTCTATGTAGAATACTATTTTTTGATCTACCGTTTGGATTACAGGATTAATAGTTGCTTTACAAATCAAAATTAGATTGGAATAGAGCCAAGCGTAGCCTAATGTTGACGTCCTAATGCATAGTTTACTTGCTTAGACTTCTGAGCTTTGCAAGTATCATATTTTAAGTTTTAGTACTTTCAAAGGTCTTTAACTGAATCAACGATATTAAGAAAATTGAATTGAGTTGCTATCAAGTCATTTTGTTATATGTTCAATTTTTAGCAGCAAGGGAGTTTAAGTAATATGAGTTACAACAACCATTATGCTAAATTGTTCGATAGTTAATAGCTTATGAATAGCTTTGAAGGTATTGCATGTTTGGAAAAACACTTTTCTCATTTTCTCCCGCTTCACTTGACCGGGTAAGCCATGCTTACTGACCTTGCCTTATGAAATTTGTATACAGACAATGATCTGTTGGCAATGTTTTATCATTAGACCAATGCCTAGCTTCCTCGGTAAATCTAACCACATATGGCAACTGATTACTTTTTGTAGGCTGGCCATCATATCATCATCATAATCAGTTATCCCGACTTTTTTGGGTCGGGTTTATGAATTGTTTTTAATATTTATGGCCAGTGTAACATGATTTAATTACTAATACCCATTTTTTTATAAACACAAACCAAATTCCGTTTGATCTTTCCATTTTTCCTTTTTTCCTTCAACCGAAAATATTATCTGCAGGTCTAAGAAAGATGCATCTTTCTTTCAATGTTCAATTGCACATGCCATCTAAATCTATATAATTTCATTGTCAATAAACGTTACTCATATATTTGTCCTGGAATGATAATTTTCACACTGTTCTTCTTAGTATTACCACTACATTTTTATTATCTGAGAACCAAAATTCAGATTTATTTGCCAAAATAGGTCAAGATTTTTCGGGATTTTTTTTTCCAAATATGAAAATTGGCCAAGAGTTTATATGTAGCAAATCAATGCCCGGCTAATATAAGAAGCATCTAGCATTGATATTGATATTTGACATTTTTCTGCTGATGAATTACTTCTTGTAATGTTCGAACATTAGTATCAAAACCTAAATTCTCTTTGTTGGAGCTGGTGAAAGAAAATTTTTACCAAATGTTTTAATTAAATACCAAGTGGGATAGATTCATTTGGTACCTCGATTTTGGGTATCCCTTATATGAGCGCATGGAGGAGGTTGAAGATGGCTAGTTGAACAAGCATTCTCAAATTAGATTACACCTTGGAGGAGGTTGAAGATGGCTAGTTGAACAAGCATTCTCAAATTAGATTACACCTTGGAGGAGCCTTCGTTAGACCTGCTTATCAAATTCAACCCGTGCTAACCTAGAACCGGTCCAGTCTGGTTCTAATCGATTCCGAGCTGGGTCCGGAACCGATTGGCCAAACCTAGAACTAGTCAGGGTCCAGTCCTATTCCAGGTTTTGGGTCGGGTCTGGTCCATTTAATTAAAAGAAAATATATTTTTCTATATTTTGTAAAAAATATATTTTATATTTTTATAAAAAATAATTTTTTAAAATGGGATTGACCCAAATTTTACAATAAATTAATATGATTTTGAAAAAAATTGTTATTAACATTAATGAAAAAATCTACAATAAAACAACTATAGCTCTTTCAAACATTTCGTAGTAAAAAAAAGATCATTCTTCATAAATATAAAAAAATCTTCTGGAGTACTCGTCTTTTTCTTTTAAGCTATTATCCTTGAACTTATCCACAAAATTGTACTGTTGATTTCATGACTCGGCAACAAACTAATCTTGTGAATAAGTAAGCATGCAAAGGGACGCAGTAGATAAGCTACTGCTGTAGTTTTCTATTATTCTTTTTGTGATGAAAAAAGCTGATTCAGATGCTACAGTCAACGCTTGTGCTGTTAGAGCATCTTGAGCCAAGACATATAGAACGAGGAATTATTCTGATGAGCCTTTTCACTACTCCAATTGCTCATATCATCCATCAAATTTTTATTCGAGCTATAAATAGAACTGCATCTAGTTCTAATTTGGAAGGGCTTGATTTTGTGTCATAGATTGCTCGCTAGCAGGTGCTTTTTTTTTTCCTGAAGTAAGAGATCTCTTCACTATCGTTAATCTAAGAATGTTGAAAATGCCAGGCTTTTATATTTCTGTTTATGTCTTCACACGTCTCACATTCCTACTTGCAATCTACTCACTATAATAAAGAGAAAATAAATTTTAGAGAGTTATAAAAACTGATACCTTTTAACATCAGTATCACTCTTTAAAAAATTAGAATATTTCACATAAAAAGTTTCAATAGCTTCGCTCCTTTACTAGGGATCAAGCATAATAGCTATAGAATATAAAAGTGATATTTTTCTTAATATTTTTTAAATTTTAGTTTCATATCAAATATAAAAGTTTTAAGAATCGGATTTGATCTAAACTCTAAATTTTTTTGAAACATTTAGAAAATATAAGGTAAAATATGGGCAAAGTTAGATAATAACAATCTAAAAATTTTTCAGTAGACTCCTTAAAAATTGATAATGACTTGAAAATTTTCTTTAAGAAAATATAATTGTAAGAATATAATTGAGGGTTATGGTTAATAGTGCATGAATTATAAAAAGCAGTAATTAAATCCTCACATAGTAAAAATGATTCGAATAAATGATAAAATAAATTCCATCTAGTTTTAACAGGTAATAGAAATTTTGTATAAGTTTTTCCTGCACTTATATAAACATTTTCATTTACGTCTAAGATTTGAATTCAATTGAATCTATTTTGTACATGCTTAAATTTATTAATAATCAAATACTTCATATTTAAAGCAGTAGAAACACATAAGTTTATGATATAACATGTACATCTAATATGAAAAAAGAGATTCGTAAAGTGGTCTTAAAAATTATTATAAATTATTAATTGTAGAAGTATTATTTGAAGTATTATCTAAAATAATAGAAAAATATTTTATTTTTTAGGCCATAAATTTTACGAACATTTTGAATATAAGTAAAAATAATAGAATTTATATGACCTCTATCTAATAGATATAATGATAATATGCGTTTTTGTATTTCCCACTGTTCGTTAATCCAATGACAAGTAACGATTAAGTAGCTTGCCCCATTTGTGCTAGTTTAAATATCAAAAGTTAAACTAACCTTACAAGTAATATTAGTGAGACGTAAAATGAGAGATTTCTTATATTTTTTATATGTTGATATATAATCTTTTCAAGTGTATTTTAAAAATACGGTTATACTGAGGTTATAAATACTGGATAATATATTCTAAGAAACTTCTTTTTTCACATATTGTAAAGGGTTGTTAATTTCGAATAACAAATCAAACTAAACCTCGATGTATCTTATCATTTCTAAACAATCATGGCATAGATCCATTCTATGAATTTAGTTGTGTTTGATTTGCCTCTACAGTAGTAGGTTGACCTGGCTTTTCATCAAACTTGCAAAATATAATTAGGTGTTTCTTAAATGTATTAGTCTCATTACGCGTACCACCATGTTTGTAAGAGTACTGATTTTTGCAAATTTTGTAAATAGCAATGTACTTGGATCTCTCTAGATTACTTTTAGTTTTAGCCTGTAATTCAAAATACTCTCATATCCATAATGTTTGACAACACTCCTTCAAATATGAACCAATATATACAACTTTAGTTTATAAGATCTTATATGACATATTTATAATTTTTTAAAGTATAACTGAAGAATTTTATGTATGTAAATATATTATAATAACTTATTTAAAGAGATGAGATAATAAATACACACATAAGATTTAAAAGTGAATTTATAATATTATATTTTAATATACTTAATTTGTATAATAAATATTTGTATATAAAAATTTGGCTTGTAATTAGTCTAAATTAAACTCGAAATCGACTGAAAATTTAAAAAAATTTAGCAATCTCGATTAAAATAAAAAAATTTAATTTTTTTTTTGCAATTTTTTTTTTTTTAGTTAAGCTAAGCTCGCTCGAAATCAACTTGAAGTTACCGCCAATTATAAGTCTTGAGGAAATTCGTCCTTGAAGAAGGAACTCTGGTGTTGCAACTATTATAAGCTGAGAGATATGAAGAGAGAATGTTGCAAATGGAAGGACATTAGGTGAAGTGCAAAATCCCACATTCTTGTCTTTAGCCATTGTCATGGCAATCACAATCGAAGACTAACTGTTACTCTTATTGGCTGTCAAAATGACGGGTGAGTGTCTTGCTTACCGTAGCATGGTATGGATAGTTGACTCCGAAGCATCTTGTCATGTAGCGGGCAAAAAAGAGCTTTTTTATTGAAAAAGTCAAAGAGAGCTATTTTTTACATACTCATTGGGTGATTTCGGAGTTGTTAGGATGGCCAATGACGGTGAGCCAAAGATCATTGGCTATGAAGGTTTCAAATTTGAAACTAGCTTGGGGTGCGAGCTAGTGTTAAAGGATGTTTGGCATGTCCCAAACATCCTTCTAAACTCAATTTCAACAAGGAACTTAGAGACCTTATTACCGTAAGAGCAGTCAAGTGTTATTCACTCTATAGGTAGAAGTTCAAGGTCTATTGAGAAAAGCCCTAAAGTCCTCAAGAAAAAGAGCTTCATGCCAATCCTTTTGAGGTAATATTGACAAGTATGCTGATTGTTTTGCATTAAAGCAGACAAGGGCACCTTTCGTGAAGTTGCCAATGGAGACGAAGAAGAAACCCGTGGAGGTCTATTTTGATATATGTGGAGTATGTCAGAGGTCTCATATTGGAGCCTCTTACTTGATCACTTTTATCGACGACTACTCTTGGTCACATAAGTGTTTCCTCTAAAGTCAAAAGCGAAGCCTTCAGAAAATTTAGGGAGTTTCATCTATTGGTAGAGAGAGATAAGGTGGTCTCTCAAATTCATTCTCATTGACAATGGAGATGAACACATGGGGGAGTTCAACAAGTATCGCCGAGCCCGTGGAATCCCGTATGAGAGGATCATATTGAAGAGTTCACTACAAAATAGCATCGCAAAGAGGAGTAATTGGACCATAGTTTGTTGTCTAACGCCAAACTTCCATAAGTTTTCGGATGGAGGCTTTGAGCAGGTTTGGAGAGGCAAGGAACTGTCTCTCAAGCATTAAAGAGTGTTCATGTGTCGAGTCTTCACCCATGTGCCAAAGGATGAAAAGGCAAAGTTGGATGCCAAGACAAAAGAATGTATTTTTCTTCGATATGGACATGATAAGTTTAAGTACAGGTTGTGGGATACAAAAGGACAAATGATCATTAAAAGCTAAGACACGGTCTTCTTTGAAGACTGGACTCTCGAAGACATTGAGAAGAATGAGGGAGAGGTAGAAGTACAACCTACTCCAATCATTGTAGAAGACGAACAACCGTATATCAAAGTAGAGGTGTAGAACAAGAAGTTGAAGAAAATGAAGAAGTCGTCGAAGAGGGAGGTGACAAACAAGCTTAAGGGACTGTTTGGCCCTAGGACTATTTTGGTCCTGCCCAAAATTAATGTGGTATCTGATTAAAATAATAATAATAATAATTAATAAATTTTTATTGCATACTACATAAATTCTAATATAAAAATGTTTATTTTATTTCATATACGCAATCACTTTTAATAAAATTATCAATTTTGTTTACATCCTTAATGAATGAAATATTTCGGTCTAGAATATGAAATAAAGTTGATAGTTTTATTAAAAATAATTGAGTATGTTAAATAAAATAAAATTTTTCATATTGAAATTTGTGTTCGATGTAATATAAATTTATTTATTTATTTATTATTATTTTTTAATATAGTACTATTTTAGTTTATGTCGGGATTAAAATAATTCTGGGGTCAAACAGGCCCTAAGAAGAAGTCTTCAAAAACTCCCCCTCAGCATTGCCCTGATTTGAAGGACCAAGGAGGTCTTTGAGAGCGAGGTGACCATTCAACAAGGTACCCTATTAATGAGTATGTAACTCTAACTGATGCAGGTAAACTAGAGTGCATTGAAGATGCCCTTGGGAGCAAAAAAGGTATTAGTGGAGGAAGGCTATGGAAGAAGAGATGGATTCCTTGCACAAGAATGTGATGTTCAAATTGGTGAAGCTTCCAAAGGGAAGGAAGGCACTGAAGAACAAGTGTGTGAACAAACCAAAATGGAGAACTCACAGCCAAAGTTCAAGGCGACGCTTGTCGTGAAGACTTTTAACAGTTACAAGGAATTGACTTTAACAAAAATATTCTCTTTGATTATGATGATAGTGTCAATCCTAATAGTGCCTGGGGCCCGAGCTAGGTTTAATAAGAGTTCGTTCATATTCGGTTCGTCAACATTAACAATCAAGCTTGAACATAATTTTAAAATCTTGATTTGTAAATGAACGAGTTTAAACATGTAGAGTTCGACTTGTTAATGTTCATAAACAGTCTATGTGATATTCATGAACATGCTCGATTATAAAGTTCGATATAATACTCTTTTAAAGATTTTAGTATATATTGTTTATTAATAAGAAAATAATTCATGAATTATGATAATGAGCTTTTTTATGAACACATTAGTATATTTGATATGTAAGAGCTTGTCTATAATTTTCGTGTTCGTAGACTCAAAATTTATATGAGCTTATCCGTGAACACATTAGTGAGCTCATTCGCAAATCATATGAACCAAACCTAAACATGTCTTTATATTTGTGAAGCAAGCTTGAGCTTAAGCTTAAGCTCAAGCTCAAGCTCGACTTAATTAAACGATCATGAACTTGAACGGATGACTACTCGGCTCAGCTCGATTCATTTACAACCCTTGTTGCTAGTGAATATCCTTTTTGACAAGAATGCGCAGGTATGATGACAAGAACAATAATCCATTCCTAGCTTTTCAAGTCTATAGAAGACTTGCAAGTGTAGAGTTTCTTTCATAAGTCCAAAGGGAGAGTTTGTTTGGTATCCTTCCTTATAAGAGCATGAAAGAAGTAGAATATGGCTTATCGAATACGCCTTCTCAAAAATGGTTCAACCTCAAAGGAGTTTTTGGGATGCTTATCCTTCAAGATGAAGAGGCCTAGTCGAAACGAGCACAATATACAAGGAAGTTATAAAACTGTCATAAATCTCTTACGAAAAACAACCTTGAGCCAATCATAATAGACCTTGGAACTTAATAAAAGTAGGCTAGCTTAGCTAGGCATTCTGCATAGGGTGGCATGTTATTTCCCATCCTTAGGTGTACCCGCGGAGAAACCTAGCTCTTCTATAAATAGGAGATAGTTGTAGAAGACATATGCATGCATCTTGAGAATAGAGGGGTTTTGCTGCTATTCCTTGGAGAGCCATCATCAGTGGTGTGCTGCACTGAAGTCATATCCTTCTTTAGTTATCTAGAAGAACATCTCGTTTGAAGGCTTCGGAAGTTGTTGAATAGAGGAGCCAGAAAGACAAGGAGAAAAGTTCTCTCTAATATCCTTTTGGATCTTAACTTCCAAAAAAAAAACTTTTATATTATTACAAGGCTAAGCTCATCAATAGTTCGCTAAAAGTAAGACTAAAGTCCACTGTATTGCCTTCAAGTTGTAAAAGATCTTATAAATCAAAGTTGGATGTAATGGCTTACTTTTGAAGGCTGTTGTGAAAATCTGTCTACTTTGTTGAATGGAACAGAGTCAAATAGCATAGAATCGGACAATGGCGGCGAAGCACCACTGTCACACTAGCACTGGAGTTATTGGCATGCTCATCCAGCTATGTTAAAATAAATTGTGTTACAATTGTCACAGCAGCATTTTTTTTTATTACGGTTCTTCTTGCACTTAAATTACTCAAAACTTTTTACCTTCTTGAGGAAAGGAAGTTTACAAAGTACAAAAATTTTATAAAGGCCTTCCTTAACACTATTGCTGTTGCATTTTTTTTCATTTATTTGAAGGAAGTATGTCATTTGATATTTTGTAAAAGAGATCTCATATATTAGTTGTTAGTCAATGTAGAAACATTGCTTGCTGTGACAGGAACCTTGAATTTTGTTATTGCATTTTGAGTGCATTTGCATTTGATGTGTGAAAAGAAATGAATTTTCTTCTTGTCTAGTCTATGCAATAAGTATTTAATTTGATCTCATAACATGAACGGAGTAATTTTATGACCATGCTTACATGGATTTGCTCATGCTTATTCTTGTTTTGATATGTTTCATTGGTTGCTTTTCTTTTTGTTGAATAAGGATATCGTGAGTGCAGGAGGCACCCAGTGACGGGGTTTCGGGAGGGTTGATTGATGCAGTTTACATTGCATAAAGAAGGCTTTTTTGGGAATTTGAACTTATAGTCTGTATGTTACATTGAGACAATCATGGCATTCTGTCATGCCAACCTGAGTTTTCATTTCATCAAATAAATTCATAGTTTACTAGAAATTACAAAAACTTTTTGTTTCTTCCACGTAATGATACAATCCCATATAATTGTTCAGGTTATATAGTTTAGCTTTTGGTAGCTTTTCATTTTCCCTTTTTTTTCCATCTTTGAGATGTTGATTTTTCCATGCAACACATTTTAGGTACTGCGAATGCTTCGCATCTGGAGTTTATTGTGATGGGTGCAACTGTGCAAACTGTTGTAACAATGTTGAGAATGAAGCTGCTCGGCATGAGGCCGTTGAAGCTACCTTGGAACGCAATCCAAATGCGTTTAGGCCTAAGATTGGCAATAGCCCACACACAGTTCGTGACAATAGGGTATGACGTTTAATTTTTCTTGAATATATTGATTCCTAATGTTTCATTATAATAATATACGTCCGTGTTAGGAGATTGAAAAGCTTACATTCTTGGCCTATTTACAGATTCAATGCTTATCTGAATAAACTCTTATTTAAGTTGTTGCCATTGGAGGTTGAGCAAGAATAGTATGGAAAATGGACATCCTTTTTTTCTTGACATTTAGCTATGTCTGATTGATGGGTTATTTTTAAGATAGAGTGAGAAAATGTATTAGCATGTTGATATAAGATAAAGATATTTTAATATTGGGAGATGTGTAATATGTGAAATAAAGTTGATTTTGATGTTGGGATTTATGCTGGATGTGAAATAAGATTTTAATATTGGAATATGCGTTGGATTTGAAATAAAGTTCTTAGAAGTTTTTATGAATTTAAAATATTAAAAAAATATGACACTTTTGAGTCATGAATCAAACAAGGACTTAAGTTGTTATAAGCTATTATAGTGTATCTTTGGCTTTTGAGTATCCTTTTAGTTTAGCTCTAAACGATGTTAATTTTTCATAGCCTAACTCAGTTTTATGGATCAGATTGGTTGTAAACAACTTATTCTGAAATTCGTCCTTAGTCTATATGTTACTAAAAAACAAATAAAAGTATATCAAGTACAAAAAGTCTCCAGATCTTCTCTAAGGATCAACTAAAAATCTTACAAGAGGAACGTATTCCTTTCGCAAACTACATCATTATCTACAACCGATGCAACAAAATCTGCACCCTATTGGCCGGCTTATATACATGTGATACTTTGTAAGCCTTAAAGGTATACAGAACATCAACGATGTCCAAAAATTGCCATGTCGCGTCACCTCTTGCTGCCTGCAAAATGTCAGCAATCCTTATATACATTACGAATCCAGCTGCAAACAAGCTTAAATTTCTTCTTTATCATGCTTATAGGCATCCCTTGTTATCACTTTGTGATGATATTCTATGGTAGTTAGTCATATTTTATTGCCTTTTTCTTTTTGCTATTCTTGTCTTTCTTACAATGTGATTTAGAGTTAAAACTGCAGTGTGAGCAGGGATAGCCAATGACTTGAATATGCACAAGTTTAGATTGCATTAATAAATTAACCTAGAATGCACATGGCAAATCTTACAACTCAAGATGAAAAAATCCAAGCATTTATGGACATTCCTTGCATTAACATAGAGATAACAACGTAAATGCTGCATATTCACGCATTAATTACTGCTTCATACATCTCAGAGACCTATCATATTGTCTTATCTGGACTGCTGTTAGCGATTTTCTTTTTGCTCGATATTCAGAAACTCTAGTGCTTGTTTATGTCTAAACATGCCCTTCACCATGGCAGGAAGACACAGGTGAAGTTGCTTTGATTGGTAAGCATAATAAGGGATGCCATTGCAAGAAATCTGGATGTCTCAAGAAGTACTGTGAGTGCTTCCAGGCTAACATTCTCTGCTCCGAAAATTGTAAGTGTGTCGACTGCAAAAATTTTGAAGGGAGTGAAGAAAGGAGGGCCCTTTTCCACGGTGATCATGGGAATGCCATGACCTACATGCAACAGGCAGCAAATGCTGCCTTAAATGGGGCAATAGGCCCCCCTGTTTTTGGCTCACCTGCATTGAGGAAGAGGAAGAACCCAGATATTTTGTTTGGATCATCGCCAAAGGATCAATCTTTACCCAGGCTTCAACAGTTGGCACAGGTACTTAGCAAGCTTCAAAATTTTGGACTGTTTCTTTCAGCTTATGGCAAAGAAAACATTTTGCCTTTTGCGGAACAATGATAAGCACTATCTGATTTTTATTCTTAAAACAAAATGCTAAACCTTTTTTATTTGATGTTTGTCACAATGTTTGTGGATGAGCATTTAAACTTCTTATATTTTGCTATAATTTCTTGTATTCATTAGGCTAGTCAGTTGAAGAGTTTGGGGCCGCCATCTTTCTCTTCCAATCCTGCAGTCCGTGCTGCAAATCTGGCTTCATTGGGATCATTGAAAGTCACATATAGGTGCCTGTTTCTTTGAAGATCTTAAGCTTCAAAGTTATCATAATGATGTTTCGTTTCTATTTATTATACATTTGTGTCTCTAATGTGTTTGGTGACCGTTATTGCTCTTACATATAGGCCACTACTGGCAGATATTGTTCATTCGGAGGATGTCAAGGAACTCTGTCGGATTTTGGTGGTAGTGTCAGGAGAGGCTGCTAAAACAGCTTCTGGTATGTCTCCAGTTTTTTCAAACTTGCCTCTCTTAGAGGCCCTTTCATCTTTGAAGTTTGCCAGTGATTACCAACTTTCTGTTTTTTTCTCGTACCCCCTTTTCCTACTACATATTTCACGGACTATAATAGGTCAAAAAATTGCTTTAGTTATTGGGATTATACTCTGAACTGATATTCATACGTTAATATATTTTTCCAGATAAAGATGTTCAGAAGGAGAAGTTGCCTGAGATTGAGGATCAGACGGAAAGCTCACTTGCTTCATCAAGTCATGATAAGGATGAAAATCAGAAAGCAGCAAACGATCAGAAAATTTCACCAGATGACCGATTAAGTGGAACCCATGTTGAAAAAATGAGCACAGAAGCTGGTTCTGACTTGGCTGTTTTTCAAAAAGGCTGTAGGCCTATGTCTCCTGGAACTCTTGCGCTAATGTGCGATGAAGAAGATATGATGTTTATGACAGCTCAAGAACCTAACCCACCTCCAAAGTTTCCTTGCAACCAGAGGGTGACTGAGGTGTATGCCGAGCAAGAAAAATGTGTGCTGATGGCATTTCGTGAATCTCTCCTTAAACTTATCAACTGTGGAACAGCTAAAGGTAGATTTAACATTTATATCTACCAGGAGTAAACTAATGTATTTACGGTGTGTTAAACACATCACGGCTTATTGGTATTTTGATAATCCATGTTAAAAGCTTAGGTATATTTTGATCAATGTAGGCTGCTTATCTCCCTCTTCTCCTAAAATGCATGGTACTCCATTTGCCACTACTGCCATGTTCTGCTCTATTTCTGGCATGACAGATCTTTGGATTTGGCTGTCCCAATGAAACGCCCACTATGTTTAGTCTAACTCATTCAGATTTACCATATATTAGCATTTTAGGGAGGTGGAACATCTTTCTGGATCCTGATGGTGCTCAACTAATTAATCTTACTTTATCCAGTCTTTTTTCCTAAATTTACCAATTAGTTTGACTGCAGAACTGATATCTAATATTTATCTTTACAGAATCAAGATTTTCTTCAATGGCTATGAAAGCAGATGCATCCAGGCATCACGAGCTAGTTACCAACGGCAATGGTAGATTACTTGCATCAGGTGCGGTGGATGTATCTCAGAATGTAAATGCGTTCATTTCTTCTTCAAATAACCATGTAACTTCAAAAGTTGGAAATCAAACTCTAGAAAATGGCAACATAAAACCTAAGTTAGAGATTGTGTAGAATACTCAATAAACACAGCCAGCAATCTTTAAACAACGTTTGTACACCTTTGTTAGTTGGTTTCCTAACAGCCATATGCTGTTGGAAGCCAAATTCTGACTGGAATAATTGTAACCCTATTCATAAAAGCGATATCGTCCGGTCAGATGAAATTATTTTATTTGGTATAATTTATATAATTTGTTCATCTTCCTTATCAATGCTAGCTTTACATTTCATTCTGCTGAAGGTCATTTCCTTTTGCCCTGAGTTTGTTAACCATGAACGAGTCCGTTGCTAAAGTTTAATCTTTACGATCTACCAGATATACGACAATTAATCAGAGTCCATGGATGTATGGGCTGTGATTATGATATGTTCAAGTTAATCTCATGATATATGACAATTTTCTATCCAGCAAATGGCTTTGTTGTTTTAAGAATAGAAAAATGTGTGTTAATCTTCTTTCATCTTATTTTTGTGTTGTGATACTTGTTTGCACTGTGATACTTACTAAATTTTCTCTTTGGTTCTTGATTTCATGGATAGAGCAATCTGCCATATTGTTATTTCTTTCTCCTTATTTTCTTTGACATTCCATCATTTCTTTATATTTTTTCCACCATGGAATAAGAAGGGATTCTTACTAAAACTTCAGTTAAACTTTTACTGATAGGTAGAATTTTTAGGTAATTTCCTGTGTATGTTTATTTTCCCACAGTTGTAATTTCTGGGTAATTGTTTGAATTTAGCCATGAGAATATGCCCTTTCAAGATGACTGGTTGTGTTCTCTTCACCAAATAAAGAAAGACAGCAAAGGATATGAAGCAGCAGCAGCAGTAGAAGAAGAAGAAGATTACTCAGAAGCTCTCAGTTTAAACCATGAGATAAAATGCAAGAACATTCTGATGAAAAATACCTCCTCCATAGCAGTAGTTAGGCGTTCATCTGCCGATCGCAGAGAGCTGCGCAGGTGAGCAGGCCCTGTTTCATGCATAATTGCGCTAACGGCGTTAAGATGCCGAGCGATTGAATGGACTGTTCGGTTGGCCGTCTAGACAGTCTGGTAGTCGATACTGTAGCCTTGTTTAAACATGGGAGTGTTATTACGAGGAACTATAAAAGAAGTACTCAAAGATTCATACATTTATAGATAACACGTGTATAGAACTCGGATGAAATGAGCTTGAAAATATAGTTGAAGCTTTTTTGCTGCAATAATTAAAATTTTAGCTAACTTCTCCGAAATTAGATATCTTACTTTAGTGCCGATAAGGATGCGACTCACATAGTGCGTGAACCATTGGTTTCCACCATCCAAGTGGACGAACGCGAGTGAGATAATTGTATCTAAAGCTTCCGATAGAGAGCATTTCTCTCTTTGTTGAGGCGCTAAGGATCGATTTGGAGGTCAAGTATTTCTTTTGAGCGGTGAAAGCATTTTCACGCTCTTAGGTTCAATTGACCTTCTTTGAGTCTAGGTGACACTTGAAGAAGGTTAACATTTGTTGTCTGATTTGGAGATGAACCATGCCAGAATATTACTCGACCAAATAGTCATATTTTCGAGACTGCTCTTAAAGAAAACATGTTATAGATAGTAGAGATCTTGTTTGGGTTTGCTTCAATTCCCCAGAATGAAGCAAAGTAGACGCAAATGACCATGTTACGAAAAATTTAATCATTTTTTACTAGTTTAAATTTTTAACTTATTTTAAAGGACTGTTATATTCTATTCTCATCATTCTTTAAAAATTAAATAAAAATTTAAAATTTAATTTTTTTCTTTTTCTTGTTTAACTGTTTTAAATATTTAAAATTAAAAAATATTCAAAATTATATTTTAAAAAATCAAAGAAATTAATGATTAGAAATAATTTTATTGCATTATGATAATAATTAATAATTATATCTTATTTAGAACTTAAACAGCAGCACTTTTATAATTTATAATTTCAGTGACTTAAATTAAAATTTTTAAAAAAATTGTGACTAATTCAAAACCCGAATGCAATTTATCCTCTACATAAATATACTATGTCTCTACTCGATTTATTTTATTACTGAGTAAATCATGATGTACGAAATATTTTACTTACAATTTTGGAAATTATTTAGGACTAAAATGAAATAAACGGGACGTCGCATGATCCTCGTTGCAAGGTACTACAAGGAACAATTTAAAATAACCTGCCCGTAAACAAAATTAAAAGCACCGGATAAATTACCTACAGTATTTTTTAGAAAATCAGATAAATAAATTATATATCTTTTAATTTTATAAAGTTAAAAATAAATTATGTCTAAAAATTAGCACAAAGTCAATTTATTTGTCATCTATTCAAACTAAATTTCAATTAAAATGAAAACTTCAAATTTGAGCCCAACTCGATTACAATATTATATCCTAATATATATTATAAGTATAATATATTTTAATAAATAAATTATATTAATAGTTAAGCTTGATTTAACTAAAAACATATTTGAAATCATATGAATTTTAAATAAATTAAATTAAAGTTGAGAAATACTCTATATTCATCTCAAATACTGAATTCAATTCAAATATTTTTATGTACATTATCATCATGTACATAAAAAATTTACTTATATTTAACTCAAGATGGGGAAAATTAATTCAAAATTAGTTTAAAATTTTTAAATTAAATTATGAGCCATAATTTTTTGAGCTCGAAATTAATTTTGAGCCAATTTTAAGCTAATTCTACTTGTTGAAATATGATTTTAGTTATTCCAAAATTACATATATAATTATAAAACTTTTTGAGATATATGTATTATTCCTGTGTAATATTTTTCTATATAAATTGGTATAATAATCTGTGAAATAATAAAGAATATTTAATATTTAATCAACAATCAAATCTTTTTAAATGTAAAAATATACTTATAATTTTTAATATAATCAGATGGTTCGAATCATGACTCAGGATTGAATCGTTTTAGCTCAAATAATATTAAATTTTTTAATGATTTTTTTATTATTTGAATAAATTTAAAATTTTTAATTTCGAATTTCCTACTCCAAATCTACTGACTACTGAGGCACCTCTTGATAATGCCGATCGAAAGCGGATCCGTTATGCAGCGGATCCAATTAAAAAAGGAAACCCGATCCGAATCCTTTTGGCGCCACGCCTGCGCAGCGTTATATGAGTGACGAGTGGCGAGTCGCCGAAAAAATGTAGTTGCTCTGCCCGCGAGGCCCACAGTGTCTTCCCTGGCAAGAGCTCGGCGGTGCCGCCCACGAGAGGCAAAGCGGTGGCAGCCATTGCCGGAAAATGGGAGAATCCGACGCTGCCTCCAAGCTCCGGTCGGACTTCCTCCAAGTCCTCCGTAGTAGCGGACGGCGGATTCCTGATGATCGCACGTTTCTTCCGTTTAATTTCGGCTTTTCTCGTGATTATAATGGAATTTTTCTGAAACTTTTCTATCTTTCCAGTCGTTGTAGAGGTCGGAAATCCGGTGACGAACCCGATGTATCAGGGGAACAGCCCTCTGGGTTCCAGGAAGGTAGAAGATTCTGCCCTGAGGTTTAGCAGAACAGTGTTTTCGGTATCTACTGTATTGTAGGCTTTGCTCTTCAATTTTGCAGGATATGGAATCTTGTCCCAAGAAGGAGATTGATGGTTTTGAGGATCGATTGGTTGAAGAAAACTTGTATCTGATCACCGAGGTAAGTTTTATTTCTTCTTAATGTCACTTACTGGTTTATGGAGATGGATATGGATAGAGGATCGAGGAAAAGTGATTTGGGAATCTGATAGTCAGATCAGCATCTCGTTCTACATTATAATGTTATTCAGAGTTAAGCTAAGGAATGGATATATCTTTTATTGTCCTGTTGTTTGTCTTGAGAGATTTGAATAGTGTTGATGAAGCCTTATGTTCTGTTTGTTCCTGTTGGGATCTCCACCTTGAGTTTTAAACTTTTGGTGGCATTTCATTTCTTCTGGGGTCTTCTTTAAATTATACTGTGTGAATTAATTATCTACTAACCAAGAAGGCATCAGCCTGTTTTATGTTCTTTATTTTATCATTGATTCGATTTTAAGCGATCACTACAATCTATATTCTCTGAATTAGTGCAGAAAATGGGCTGCGTTTTTTAAGTAAATGTGTGAATTTTTAGTTTCTTGCACGGAGTTTTGGTTCACAGATGTGCATACTTCTTACTGGATGTTTGTTAGTGTTTCATGCTGTGTGAACATTCATGCTACAAGTAGCCTGAGTGGAAGGGCAATCTTCTGAGGAAAATTTTCATGCACGAGCACGAGCACGAGCACGTGCATGCACACAC
Organism: Apostasia ramifera; assembly: GCA_019297695.1. NCBI lineage: Eukaryota > Viridiplantae > Streptophyta > Magnoliopsida > Asparagales > Orchidaceae > Apostasia > Apostasia ramifera. Next base: position 143,016 of record JAEMOT010002583.1, on the reverse strand, counting down.
ACAGATACACACATGCATGCACACACAAATATAGACATGTGTGCATGCATATATCTTTGACTATGTAAATGTGCATATCTGTTTATATATACGAATAATTACATACATAACACTTCATATTATCATAATAATTACATATTTCACATTCATTCTTTAAATATTATAATGTGCACACTACGAATTTTTAAATATTGCATTTTAAAAGCTAAAAATGTGTGCAGAGTGTAATATTTTGTATCTATATTGTAATATTTAAAAATAAGTGTGTAATATGTAAATATAGTAGTATGACGTGTTATGCATGTAAATGTCTCTTATATATATGTATGAATATAAGTATATATGTGTGCATTTAGATACATACATACATGTATGTGTGTGTACAAACACACACAAATAATGTATAGTGTGATGAAAAGGCTGATTCCACTTGAACATTCGGTTCGCAACCGAGAAAATGAGGGAAATAAATACGAGAAAATAGCGAGAAAGACTATGACTTGTTGTTCAAAGGGATGTCTTCCTTTGTCCACGTGGCTGGGATAAAGGTGATCTACTACTTATAAGATGTTAGCCATACTTTATCCATAGTGAAGTAGTAGAGAAGGCACAAATTAGAGTTCTTATGCAATCATTTGTCTTTTCTTCTCTCCAACAACCCAAGAAGAAGTGGAAGAAGAAGAAGATACATATGAGAAGAAGAAACAACCTTTTCTCTTTCGTTGGCTTTTAGAACTAGACGTCTTTAATGTATGCTCTTAGTTCTTCTTTATGTCAATTTATTTTTGTGCCAAGCATCCGTGCTCTTTCTTCTTTAGGGGATTTATAGTATGAAAAGGTGTTATTCACCACCATGTTGTCAGTACATTCACCTCCAATGTTACTTTAATCTTGGGTTTGTGGTGGAGACACCACAATCAACCATTCTAATAAAGTTTATTGTTGATGATTGAGATGTAACCACATTGCTTTAATTTAGATCAACTAATGGGTGAGTCACAGATTTGGAAAGTTAGTTGTTGAGGATTGCTTACATGGCTGTTTGGATATTTTTCTTATTATTTTGCCAATTTCACTAATGAGAGATTCCATTTTAAAATAATTTTATTTGTACTACAAATTAGTTGTTCTCTTCTCGACTCAGAGAAATCCATATAAAAAAAAAATTAAATTATATATTGTGTGTGTATATATTATATGCATCTCTTTAAATATTCACGGTACATAGGTTGGTGAACAAGGTCGGTTACCCGTGTTGATGTTGAGCCTGAAAACAAGTGATGAGAAAAAGCGACCGGCTATTGTTATTTTGCATAGCTCCTACAAATGTAAAGAATGGTTGCGCCCCTTGCTTGAGGTATGCATTTTCTTGCAGCTTAAATTACATTGAATGTATAAAAAAGTTGTATTGACCTTTTCATTGAATCACTTTGCACAGGCATATGCATCAAGGGACTATATTGCTGTAGCCGTGGATTCTCGGTACCATGGTGAAAGAGCTAGCAGCCGATCAACATACCAAGAAGTAATTAAACATCCTTCATTCTCTTTATACCCTCAATCTTATAAAGACATCAACTAACTGAAAAAAAAACACCTGTAAACTCTACACTTATATGCAATTTCTTTTTTGTCACGGTTTCACCTGTGTTACAATCAAATGATCTCTCTCTGCAACAGGCTCTAATTTCATCCTGGAAAATTGGAGATTCCATGCCCTTCATATATGACACAGTAAAATTTTGTGTTATTTACATTTTATGAAGTTCATTGCTCTGAATAGCTCAATGATTTATCCAATGCTGCAATTTTTTGCAGGTGTGGGACCTGATAAAATTAGCAGATTACCTTGTGCAGCGGGAGGATATAGATCCTTCTAGGATTGGCATTACTGGAGAATCTCTTGGAGGTTATGTGAACTGGAGTTGTTAGTGATAGTATTTAAGGAAAATTAATTTTGTTGATAAAGAAAAGAAATGTTGCAGATTAAACACCAAAAACCTACTATTTAGCAACATAAACTTTAAGCACTACAAAAGTGAAACCTCTGTTAACATCAATTAAAAATGTTAAGAATATTTCATTACTTATTTAATTGAAAAGTTTAGGTCTCGAAAATTTCCACATCTTTATGTACTTATAATTATCTTAAAGACAATTACCACAGATAATGTCTTATGAGGAATATATTAGCATGAGAAATGATGAAAAATTAGCTATAGCATGATAGACTCAATTTGTCTAGCATTTCTGGTGGATGTTAGCTAAGGTGTTATTGTGGTATTTAAAAATTGTTTGTGCTATATTTGCAGACAATAACATTTATAACTCCAACCAAATGTCCAACAGTCTTTTTTTTTTATTCAAGACAGTCTTTTCTGTTATTTATGCGGTTATACCGTTATACCTATTGTTTAAAATAGACAGGAATTTGTTTTTGTAGTTCACCTTAACTTCTTTAGTTTAGGTATGCATGCATGGTTTGCTGCAGCCATGGACATTCGTTATGCTGTTGCCATACCTATTATTGGTGTTCAGGTTTGCTGATTAAATTTTGTGCTTATCCAGTTTTAAAGATTAGTGTAATTGCAACCTTATGTAAATCTCTATTAAGTTATTTTGACATTTAGGGGTTTCGCTGGGCCATAGAAAATGACAAATGGCAAGCTCGAGTTGGTAGTATTAGACCTCTCTTTGAAGGTACTATTACAAAGTTTATTATTGCTGTGCAACAATGCTCTAGTGATGTGTTTGGTTGACACTTTTGACATTAGATAGCTTTACTTGTTCTCTAAATTTTTTATTTGCTATTGAGAAAAGATCCATTGTAGAGTACATTGCCAATGGGGAAGCATATATGTTTTCTTTTTGTGTGATGTTGGGATGCATATATGCTACTCAAGCCAATCACGAAAAATTTTCCTAATGAAAACGAAGCTTCTTTGGGGACAGGAATGATTCTCAAAGTGGTTTGTGTATGTTAGTCTACATTTATTAAAGGTTTTAAATGAGTGCATATTATAGCTCACTTCCTACATAAACAAATCATTTGCTCCTTATCATTTTGGTTTTGATAGTTGTTATTGAAGTTCTCAACCTGTTGATAATTTATATTTCTGTAAGTCTTTGAATTTGATCAGCTAGTGTCCAAATTTTATTTTAATCTTTAGTTAGATACTTTTTTTTATGAGAAGTTAGATGCATAGTTCGATCTGCACAGTGAAATACTGATATTTTGTTCAGTATTTTATTGATTACATGTCCTCCATTATCCTATCATGTACCCACTTCCCATCTTTAGATTAATCAGGATTTACACAAATGATAAAAGAGTTGGTTTAATCTAAAAGTGGCTTTAAGTTATTTACACTATGAAAAATGTACCCTTTCAGAATTGCATATAGTTTTTAAATCTGAAGTCGGTTGTTTGCAATTCAATAATGTTGAAAGATTGCCTTGTATTCTTCTCACCCAACCCCGCTTCTACCAACGTGGTGTCCAAGGTCAAGGATCTGAGGTTGTTAGCAGACATTGAGGGCTTAGACCTTGAGGTCACCTGACCTCGAGCTCTTAACCACCAAGGATCATACCCTAATGTCATGCAGATATCGAGGTGGTTCCTCAAGGATAGGTGCCATGACGTTTGGTGCTCAAGTCAGGCAAACTACATTGGTAATGAACATCAAATGTGAAAGTAGCTTGAGGAGGTTCCTTGAGAATCAACGAAAGAGATCTTAATGTTACATGTTAGAGATTGAAGGCGATGTCTTGAGAATTTTCATTGAGTGGCAGTGACAACCATACGATAATATTTTTGGGCATGTACTTTTAAAGGGACCGTGCCCTAACACCTTTTCTTAATAAAGAGTTGTTAGGGTCTTTTTCAGGACCTAGTTCCTCTATGTTCTTGCTGTGATAATGAAGCTCACTCCTCCACAAAGCTCCCTTTTCTGCCTTCCATCATTTTTCCTCAAGGGTTTTCACATAAACCTCTAGTTCAATTTCTCAATTTGTACTTGTTGATACATGTATTATTTGTTTGTTGTTTGTTCTTACTTTTCTATCCTTCCACTGCGATGAAGGCTTATTAATCAGATGTGGGCAACGAATAAAGTTTGAGCTCTGATGATGCAAACTGGAAAGCCTTTCCAACTTGTTTCTCCAGCGCTAATGATTAACTTGTTATGATGCTTCAGTACCAACTATTCCCTTCCCGTTCATGTACTAATACGAATCCCTTGAACTACAGAAGCAAGATTAGATTTAGGTAAGGATGTTATTGACAAAGAAGTGGTTGAAAAGGTCAGTCTTTATATGCTTTGTAGCATAATTCTTATACACCAGATTATTTGTTTATTTTGAACTGCACCCTGCACATTTTGTCATATTTCATGTTGTGTACTGTCGTTTGTATCATTATTGTAAGCCGCCACTTGTTGTAATCAGGTCTGGGACAGAATCGCTCCAGGACTAGCTTCACAATTTGATGCACCTTATACAGTACCAATCATTGCTCCTCGTCCTCAGCTGATTATAAATGGTATTGACATTGCCTTATAACCATTTGATGAATGACTTCTGAAGAAAACAATTACATCACTCTATGCCAAATTAGTTCAATCTTAGTATTCATTCATGATTAATGACAGTATACATTAAACAATTGAAAAGATAATCTCTGAGTTGTGGTTAATAAAATAATGCTAAAAAACAATTGAAAAGATAACCTCTGAATTGTGGATAATAAAATAATGCTAAACTTGCATTATTTTTCTATGTTAAAAAAGGCAAATTTGGTGCTTATGATTTAGAAAGCATTTTCTATGCCAGTTTTTCCCATACGTGTAGTTTACCCTTTAAACTTGGCCAATCATTGATTCGGTAATTAAAAAATTCAGGTTCTGTAATGAAATGGCCCATGATGTTTATTGGTGATCTCTAGTTTTTATACTTCACGGATATCAAAATTAACTGTCTAGTTCAGTGATTGTTTATGGTTACGATTTATATATCCAAGCTATCTAAGCCAATTCTCTCTAGGTTTATCCTCAGTTGAGGTTACTCAAACATTTTTGTAAATTACACTATCTCATTGTGTTCTTTCATGTATATCTACTCATTCACTTAGTATTTTCATCTTTGCAATACTTATTTTATTTATATGTTTCTATTTTATAGGTCAGCATTCAACATCATATAATATTATTAGTTTTACTATTGTTCTATAGAATTTACCTTTAAGTTTGAGTAAAATTTTTTTATCACACAATACATCAGATGCATTCCTCCGCATTATCCATTCTGGTTAGATTTTGTTGACAATATTATCATCTATTTCGCTATCATTTTGTATGATTAATCCAATGTATTTAAATTATTCTTTTCCTAACAACTTGATCACCAATTGCCATGTCACTAATACAAGTTTTTCACGTTGACTTATATAATTGAACATATTAAAATAATAAGAATAACATATCTCTCGAAGGTTCTAGAATCTTTGGGTATTGGTTTTATCCACTAATTGGAATGATAGTACATTGTATCATCAACTCAACTAATAATTAAAGTTAATACCCAAAGGTCATAGAACCTTTGGGGCTAGTTGAGAGCTTTATCATTTTTCATACAGTAATAGCATTAACATGCGTTCTTGGGAACCCCCTAAAGGTTCTGAAGATCCTCGCTGCCCTGTTGCTGGTTTGGATGTCTCAATCTCTATAGCACAACAGACTTACAAGGCGGCCGGCTGCCCTGACAACTTCCAGGTTTGAATCACGTTTAGATTCTTTTTTTTTTTTTTGATAGCTGAATCATGTTTAGATTCCTTGCAAAATAACTGCCTGTCTTTTATATTTATTTTTTATAATTGCTATCATTAGATGGCAGTTAAAACTAAATAGATGGGTGAAGGTTAATCTTGTTTGTAAGTGCATCTCAAACCTTAGGATAATCTTGTTTCTAGAAGATGTTCAGCTCAAGCCTTGTTTAGGATGTGAGTTCTCATCTGAAGGGAATATCAAATGGCACTAGGCTTCGTCACCTTGGTAAATAGTTTGTAAGTGCAGCCAGCAGCCTTCCCTTTGTATAAGAGAGGCAGCTTGTTGCATTTGAAATGATAACTAATGCTTAAAGAAAGTGGAGTACTGCAATAATGAGAATGTTGAGATGATATGTGATACATTGGTGAGCAAAGAAATTAATGAATATATTAAGGACATAACCCCTACTATAGTCGAGCTTCGGCCCTCTTCTCTTGCCCCATTGTTAGCCGTTGGAACATCTCTTTCTAGAGTGATTTCATGAGATTTGGGGGAGGCATGACTCTGTCTACCATGAACAATTTTCACCACCTACTCCGCTTCACAGTTGTCGGCGATGGATAGAGAGAAAGGTGTGCTGTAAGCCCCCCTATTGTCGTTTACTGATAAAATGGGGAAAGAGGACAGAGAGAGTGGAAGGATGAAGGGGTATTTTAGTAACTATCAAATTAGATATAATTTTTAAGTCCAAATTTTTCATATTTTTAGGATGAAAAATTAACAAAAACTTTAAAAAAGCACCTAATTGATATATTTAACTCGACTTCAGGGACCAAACTGAAAAACTAACTGGACCTCAGGAGCCTAATGTCAGCCCATGACCTTATGGACCTGATCTAATATTCACCTAGTAATATTCTCCTAGCCCAGTAGAGAATAAGCTTGTTTGGGTACCAAAAGGTTTCGAGTTTGAATCACATTAATATCACAATTATGATGTAAAAAAATAAATATTGTTTCATCGTGCCCCCCTTTGATCATTGAAACATTTCATGTAGATCCTTTACTTAAATCCCAAGTAAAATTCGTTAAATGAAAGCTCAAGAACCCCAATGTAAGCTACCATTCGAATAAATCTATGCGACCATTATTTGCATGCTTGCATTAAGACAAGATCTTTTTGCTCCTTAGCAAAGAAAATACCTTCTCGTTAAACTAGCAATAGGAAGCTTGGTTTATGCAATGGTGTCCACAATACTATAACTTGCTCAAGCTGTGGGAGTAATCAACAGCTACTTTTCAAATCCAGAAAAGGAGCAATAAGCAATGAAGTGAACCATGCATTATCTTCATGGCAGGAGGATAAGTCTGTTAATGGAAAGCTTCACCGATGCAAATATGTAGGCTTGTAAACAAGTTGGATTTGGATCGAATGAGTTTTGACTCAGATTCAAATCTATTTACATTTAGATTAGATCACATCTCAAATCGAATCAATATTGACCTGAATTCGAATTAAATCAGGTTCGAGTCGGGTCTACTCTCAGATCGAGTCGGATTATTGCTCTGCACAATCACACACACACAATCTTGACTTATTTTCAAAATAATTGAATGATATTAGTTTTTTTTTTTTTTTAATTGAATGATATTAGTTATGAAGTTAATATTATTTTAATAATTTAAATTTATTTATCTGTTTCTCAAAATGTAACCTAACTTTTAACTTATTAATGTAACACCAAAAGAATTAATACTTCATGAGGCCATATTTTATCTGTATCAGATACTGATATTCTCCAATACTTTACTGATATATATTCGATATGTTATGTGGTATGTCAATTTTTATTTTTATTTTTTAAAACTTAATACTTATATAATATTTTTCATATTTTTAATTAAAAATTTGAATCAATCAGTCAGATTTTTGCGATAAAATAATCAATATTTAGACTCGATGGTTAATAATGATAGGGATATACACCAAATTCACATGATTGGAATTCCAGAGATTTTATGTATATAGTAGGAGAAAAAGATTTAGTATTGTAAGGTACTATATCCTTTATTTTAGCGGATATTTTTTCACAATCTCACAGACACTGATGTTTTTTTTTTTTACCTTAGTTGACACTTTGTCGTTACTTCTGTTAAACATCGATCATACTTTTTCTCTACTTTAATCGAGCTCATATTGTGAGAAATGATAAAATTTTGACATTTTTAATTTAACCTATCTATTTAGTGAGTTAGAGACTCGAAGAGAAGAGAGAATATATTTATTTTCATTAGATAAGTATATTTGAATTTACGTTATGCTAATTGTGTTATTTATTAATTATATCTTATTTACATTGAGTTTGTTGATTTAAGTTTGATTTAGATTGAAACGGACCTTAACCTACCGATATGTATTTAAAATATCATCTCACCTATATTTTATAATAGACTGAAAAGTAATTAAATAAATTTTATAATGCTATTCTAAAAAGATAATTTCATCCAGACCCCTAAGATAGACTTATGATTTCATGTAGGTCTACAAAAATGAAAATATATCGCCTAGGTTCCTCCAGCCAAAAGATTTTTCCACGTGGATCTTTTTTGATTGATTTTATTAAGTTTAACCATTAATGGCCTATTTTTTTGCAAAGTCTAATTTTAATAAGATTAAAGTTAAATTTAGATTAAGATATTTTTTATTGAAAGTTATAAATAATGTGAAATATAATTAATTTTTTATTTTAAATTATGTGTATGATGTAAAATATAATTAATTTTTAATATTAAATTTTATGTGTGATGTGATATGTCGAATTAAAATTAATTAATTAATTTTAAATTGGTTAAATAAATAGGGCCTAAGTTATTATTTTAAAAATTTTAAAATATTTGTTTAAATATTAAAAATAATTTTTATAAATTAGAATATAGAAAAAATAAGTTGAGATTAAGATAACAATTGGAAATACTTAAATATTTTTGCAATGCTTAAATATGCATTTTAATTTTTTTTAAATAATAATTAAACAATCAAACTTATCAAAATTCGTTAAAAAGACCTATGTGAAAAACATTGTGGGAAGGACAGATGATACGTTTTTATTTTTATGAACTTGTGTATAATCTGGGTTATACCTCAAGAGCTAGAATGGAATTACTTTTATTCTAAATTTAAAATTTTTTGAAATTCAATAGTTGTTAAAAAATATTTTTATTATAATATTATTTTTAGTAGCATCAATAATGTTTAAAAATATAAAAATATAATTAATTTAAAAAATTTTAAAGAATGTCTTTAAAATTTATATCAAAAATATGTATAAGTCATTCAGATTTATATTATATGAGTTATATTTTAAATATATTAATACAATAATATATATATAACTCTCTTATCCTGATCTATTCATATTTTATTTTTTAAGTTTATCATATGATTATATCTGTATTATTATATCGTATTCGTATTTTATAGGTGATAATTAGTGTACTAGAAAAATAAAGTGTTTTAGCGATAATAAAACTCTCGAGTATGACATCTACAAGAGCACAACTGCCTTGTAGTTCCTCTCTCAAGTTAAGAGGGGATTATCCCTTCTTATAAGGAGGATAATCAATTGATGCGAAATAATATACAGAAATAGTCTAACTCAGAGATCAACAAGAAGAGTGGTAGGTGAATACAAAAGAAAAGCAAGAGTATTGCTAATAATAATCACACAATGATTAAGAAATCTCAAATATATGAGCAAAGCAATTCAAAAATATGTAAGAAAATGAGACTTGTGCTATGCAAAAAATTAACCAATTAATTAGGGTAATGCTAATTCAACAATTCAAAGCTACAGTACATAGAAAATAGAGTATGTCATAATAAATATAATTCAACAGTAATTGATTCACACAGTAATATTAAGGTCACATAGCTGAGCAAATCAAACAACTTCGAAAATAGAAATTACCATTAGATCTTGTAGAATACTTGAAATATTCATTAGATTTTAGATTTACCTAAGATAGACAATCAAGAATCATAGCGATTAGGCATAGCAATTGATCTGATAGGTATTTACAGTGGCAGAATCAGGGTAGTCTGACATGGCCGCATCGAGCAAAGAGGAAGACGGGTGGGACCACGTCAGACGCAGAGGGACAATGAGCTTTCGGAGGAAGTTGACGATTGTTGTCATCCGACGACCAGGTTGGTGTCGTGGTGGCGTGGTGAGCAGAAGTGTCGATTGAATGGCTTTTTGTGCAGAGAAAAGTGGAGACGAGTAGACGTAGAAGAGAGGCAAGTTGCAGATTTGCTGTAGTAGGGCGCAATCGCTTGCTAGCAATGAGCTCGCTAGCGTGCACGGTGAGATTGGTGGAATCGCCACAATCGCAGCAGGTGGTGGGCAAGGCACAGGTGTTGAGCAGTCGAGTGCGTTGTTGAGATTGAGCTAGGGGCGGGCAAAGCGGAGTAGCAGACTAGTAGGCAGTCACTAATGATCGACAAGTCAACTGGCGATGGAGGCGGAGACGCTCGAGGAGGTGCGGTGTTAGTGCACAGAGGCGGGTGATCGCAGGTCTTATTCCGTGCGGGCTCAGGAGAATGCTTTGGGCTAAAAAATTATTACGATGGGCCTGGACTTATAATAAGCTTGAAATAGTGTAAAAATTTGAAAAGAATTCAAGATATCTTAAATTTCTTTAAGGTACTTAGAGATTTTCACTCAAGACTCCAACCCTTCTCTTCAACAATGTAATATACGATTATTTCAATCTTAATAAAATTTCATTTCAGTATTAAGAACAAACAATACTAGTTCATCTTTTCTATAGGCCTATTACATTCGAGTTTTAAATTGTAAAAATAAATGTGAAAATTAAAGCAAATATAAACATTCCAAATGTGAATAACTAAAAAGGAAATAAAACAAATAAAATTTTTAAAATTTAAAAGATTTTCACTCAAATCAATTGATTAATTTGAATGAAAATTTTCTATTCTAGCTAATTAGCCACTAATTACGTTTGCTATCAAATTTGTCGACAATCAACTATTTATCTAAATTAATGCCATGTGAGATCTCAAACATTGAGTGTAAACCCTGCTTGGAATACATCAACGATCTGATGTCATTGTGCCCCCACTATTAGCTATTTGGAGATTTTTGAAAAATGTATCAGGATATCAAGATAAATATCTTTAGGGAAAAGTCTCGTAAAGAAAGCTAGTCAAAGAAGTTGATATTTAAAAAAGTCAAGAATGGTGATTTTTCAAGAGGTATTCCTTGAACGAAGATAAATCATTGAAGAAGTTTTTAAGAAGGTGTTCCCTAAGGTGATGTTTCGTAAGTTTGTTCATTAAAGAAAGAGTTCTTCCATATTTCATCCTCGAAGAAGGATTTCTTTTTTATTGTCCTTCTCAATTAAGAATGTGTTCCCTAAAAAAATTGTTCAGTAGAGTCCTTCATTGAAGGAGTTATTCGATAAAATTATCCTCGAAATTCTTCAAGAAGGCATTCATTCGGATACCTTCTCATGAGCAATAGGAAGCTAGATGTATGCAATGGTGTACACAAGAGCAGACATTACTCTGAAATTCGGCCGTAGCCTATGCAATAAAACAAAGTATCAAGTACACAAAAAGCACAAAAGTCTGGTGGGAGAGACATTGTATGATCCCAACAAACATTCGATACAAAAGAAGTGGACGCAACAAAATTGGCAGCCTCATTGGCTTGCCTATACACGAGAAATTTTGCAAAAGGGAAAAGCAACCAAAACACGGAGAATGGCATGAATCTCGTCCGAGCTACTGCTTTGCGGCCATTGTAACGCTGCTTGAAGTTGATCAATAATGACTTTGGAATCGCCTTCGAGCCAAATTCCTTGCATCCGGTCGAGCCAAGGCTTGGATAATTCTGCCGCCAGAAGAGCAGCTTGGAGTTCGGCAGTCAGAACAGCTTGGGTGGCTAATGTTCGGCCCTCAGCAACGAGAAGGTGACCTTCAGAATTACGCACCAGAGCTCCAATTGCTGCACCATCCTTTCTAACAGTACCATCCTTTCTAACAGCACCATCAAAATTAATTTCTAACAGACATTACTCACGCTATAGAGTCATCAGCACTATCTTCAAAGAAATGAAGTGGATCTTGCATTATCTCTGTGGCACATTTGAGATGAGACTATGCTTCGGAAAGGAGAAGCTTGTCGTGGAAATTACCAATGCATACATGGTCAAAGACTACATGATGTCAAAGTCCTGATATCTCATCACTTATGTTGGGGGAACTATCTCATGGCAATTCTAGTTGTAGAAGTTTGTGGCTCTTTCAGATATAGAAGTCGAGCACATAACACATATTACTTCTTCAAAATCATAGTTCCATCCACTAAAAGCAATTAACATGCCTGTAAGCTTGAACGCTTCATCAAATCATCACAACTTCTTCCTCTAGCAAATTCACTTCTATTTCTTTGATGATTTGATGGTTGACATGCAAGAAAATCCTCAGACCTTTGATTGAAATCAAATAATTTCAATAAGGTGAAGAAAAGAATCAACAAGGATCGACTGTCTAGCAAGGAATTGAGTTACTCAAAATTGAAGTAGACATACGATATCAATGAATACATGACGTGCATCAAATAGAAGAATATAAAGATGCAAAAGATCTATACTGATAATGTGTTGGAATGATGACGGAAGCAACAATGAAAGTCGGTATTTGCAAGAGCACAACTAGCTTGGAGTTCATCTCATAAGTCAGGATGGATAGTTGGATTATCCCTCCTTATGAGGAGGATAATTAGCTACTTGATTATTTTCAAAAAATGTGTAGTTGGAAATCTGGGTAGGTATTCTTAGGGAAGAAATCTCATAAAAAGAGCTAGTTAAAGGTCTTTGAAGAATCCCCTCAAATGAGTGTTCACCTAATGTCTTCTTATAGTAACAGAGACATCATCCCATCATAAGAGGAAGATAAAAGAGATCAACCAAAGACCTGTTCAAAGGAAGTTTGAATAGTCCATTCGTCTGGCATATATTGCAGTCCATTTAGGTGGGTGAAGAACTTATGTTTCAATTACTTTAGTTTTTCATGGAAGTCAAATGTCTTGTTATCTCAGTATGTGATGAAAGCTAGTTGCCTGGTGTAAACATCCATAAGTTTTTCTCACATTAGATATTTTGTTCTTCTGTTTTCTCTATTTATTTTGATCTTCTTAAACTCCTATAGATGGTTTCTTCAAATTCTCTCAAAGAACTAATCAAAAATTGTTGTTCGACAATCTGATTGATATGCGCACTCTCCTGGCCATAGAGGGGATTGGGGAAGTGGGGAAGTCATAAATAGAAAATATGGAGAACAAGAAGAGCATTTTTTACAATTGTTCAGTTACAACAGTTAGATTATAGACTACAACTGTATAGGTGGTTCTCCTTGAAATAAGTTCTAAAACACCGGAACCAATCTTTGTCGAATCATCATCAGAAAATGTAGATACATGTGACATGTAATGTTTCCTTTTAGCGACTTCCTATCCATTAACATCGTCATCTAATCATTGCTCCTTATCTGCCCATTTGAACCCTAACAGACAGATTGTATCCATTTAGTTCTAAACTTTTTTGCTGATCTTCATCAGTTTATAGCGGAAAGGGGGATCGGACATCAAATGACTGCAACTATGGTGAAGGCAGCAAGCGACTGGTTCGACAAGTTCCTCAAACCATAACTTCAGTTCGACGATCCCTATCTTCATAATAGTTTCTCTAGTTCTGATTAGTGGTGTGATTGGTCTGTTTTAGCAGTCCTTGGCCATATCCAGAGAGAATAAAGCTTGTAGAGCAATAAATTTGAGCATTAACTTGTGATAACTTGTTGTTTTCTTATAAAAATTATAAATCACAGTTGATTTTCATAGATCATCCACTCTATTTCAACTTGAAGTTCAATTTTTTTTTTTATTTATGAGAATGAAGTGGAAGAAAAATAAAATAACTAAATTACAAAGTGATTACAACAGATCCCAGATCTCAAGTAATATGCATTACAACTGTAGGATAATAAACACAAATTACATATAATAACAATCGGCAAGCAGGTGAACTACTGGCCCAATATATCAGAGAGAGAGTTCTTTATAATTTTAGAAAGCTCTTCCCTGCAGAAAATTAATCAAAAGTAGAGCAGCAAATGGAACTATAGCCTTCATCATAAGTAAATTGCTTTCATTAATTTAAAAAATGGAGGATGGCATAGTAAAAGCATTGAAAAATAATGAGAATTCTTAGCTGCAATAAGTGAAAGACAAAACAAATCATATATGCAACTAAAATATATTATAAATGTGTCAAACTTCTCTTTGAATAAGACTAGAAAATTCTAAATTTTCAAACCAAAGCCTCACACAAAATCCATTTCGAGTCGATTTTGCCTAGAGCCATGTTCGCTCAAGCAGCAAATGGTAAAAAACTGTCTTACATCCTGACTTAGGTTCAAGTTCAGTTGTTTCAACTGTAATTTTCTCAAAAAGCACAAGTTATGGCATGGTGGCCTGATTTTGAGTTAGCTCGTATTCGAATACAGTTTGATTGCACCGATTCATTTCAAACTGGATTAGCTCGAATTAGATTCTAAACTATTCTTAAGTCCAATTCTTATCCGAGACAAACTCAAAATTTACAACTTTGAGTAGACTAACTCTCAAAATTTATTTGATCTAAGCGCTAATATGCATATATAACAAATATATAGATAAACACTCAAGTTAGCTATTTATCAAAAAAACTTTTATTATATTTAAAACATAACTTGTGTCTATATTTCATGTTAGGTAAGTTGTCCAAGCGTGATAAGCTATTTACTAAAATCCCCTTTTGAGGGAGAACATTGAATTGTTATTGTGGAAGATCTAGTAGATACAAATAATTGAAGGAACATCTAATTTGGTATGTCTTAATTAAACCTTTTGCATGAGCTCGTAGAGGGCTTGCATGGCTGGGATAAGCTATATGTATTTTTGTATAATATACTATAGGTTATATCATCAATTTTAAAAGATAATGAACTTTTTAAATACTAATGGAGAATACCAATTGTGACATTTTTTTACAAACTTTTCCTGATGCATTCTTATGTAAAATGACAAAACTAGATGATAATATGCAAACTAACGTTTAAATATTTCATTATATCTCCTCTCCTTCTAGAGCAATAACAATAATTACTGCTGTATGTCCATGTAAATAATAACCAAAGGCTTAATCTTAAACTAATTAAGGTTGCCTAAATGAAATTTTCTTCTCCATATCCAGAAGTGCCAGTTAGTAATGTGTAATGAAGTATGCTATGCATTTTTTATCATCCCTTCCCTCTCCTGGACCACCACGTAATTACCTATAGCTTACATCTGTCATCTCATCTTCTACATAACATGCTCATCACTTCCATATATGACTATTTCAAATACAACCTACTTTAGTATGATAACTTGTCCACTTGCACCATCGAACGATGACTTACATAGCACAGTCGGTTAAATAGTGGGTGTTATTAAATTTTTTCTTCCAATTTGATATCTTATAACTCAAATGATACTTCTGCATTTTAATCATCTTCCTTTGATTTTATGACAAACATCGTCCCAATCGCAGATAATAGACCTAAAATATTTTAAGTTCCAATATTTTGTATTTTGCTTAGATCCCTTTTTTCCAAGATACTCTTTCAAGGCTCCAATTTATGATCAACTCATTCACGCATCTCATTTATTGGTAACATCATCTCTAAGAAACACGCACCAAATTTCATCTTAAATACACTTAGCTTGTATATCACCATAACAAATCATTAACAAAATGTCTCACCCTGTCTCTTCAAATCCTCTCTAAGAATGAGTGTATATAGACTTTTTAAAATTATTCATCTGAACTATTTACAAATTCATATTTTTTGCAACATATAGTTGATCAAAATATGTTTACTATACTTGAATAGCAAACGTTACTCAATATAATGGCCACCGCATATAAGCCTTCATCCAACAAATTGAGATGAACTTCATAAATTCTTCCTGTTTATAATTCATTTCGTTGCTACATATAGTTCTAGTCGATGAAAATATTTCTGATTATCTCAAGTCAAGCTATCTTAGGCCAATCTTTTTCTCCTTCCTTATGACTAATTTTCTATCTCCTCCTTAATGTGTCTTTTGCTCCATCTATACACATAAAAACTATTTACTGCATGCAAGTTTATGAAGTCATTTCGCCTAGAGCACTTTCACTTTTTAAATTATGTTTATCATACTTCTGATTGTATAATCACAGAAGTATCATGAAGAAATACATGAAGGAACTAATAAATCAAATAGGTAGAAATGGAATTTCCTCACCTGTCTGGTTTGAATAAGAGATACCTGTAGATAAACCACTGCCAAACAGAAAGTAAATTATTCACTATGAAATCTAAGTATAAACCTAATAATTATGATCAAAACATCGTACCCATGAAAATAGTACCCCAATGAATTCAAGGGCACCCGAGATGACCGGTAGCTTGTCAATGGCCTGCAATGGGGAAGCATCGCGGCTATGAAATAGCTATCAATTATTTGTTCAAGCCAAGATAAGGAAAATAGCTATCAAATTATATTGCTTACGGTAATAAGATTAATCGAAGCCCAAACTGCCACTATAGCAGCAAATCCTAGACCAACGAGAGCAATCCGATCTTCAGAGCTGTCCCACTAAATTTAGAGCAACTCAAATTAGAAAAAGAACAATACGCAATGGAAAGAAAATTCCACTAGATTTAGATACACAAACCGGCAAGAGAATGTTCATGTCCTATTAAAATTCTTACTTAGAAACTGACTTGAAAGCTTAAGCTTGTAGGTTATAGCTCAAGAATAATTTTATAATCTTACACATTTTCTTATGCAAAAACTAATCGTAAATTCAATTTAGCATAGGTCTTCTTTTTTAACCTTATGCAAGAGATAACTAAAGTCACTAGGACTCGAACTGGAGACCTCTGATCTGATACCATGCCAAATTCTTAGTTACTAATTGGCCAAAAAGCTTGTAGGTTGGCAACCGGAAATTTAATATGTTCAAATTGACGTCAAGAAAAAAAACAGACACATTTTTGAAGACTAATGGTTGTTTTTTACATAAGAATCAAAATGTTGAGATGCAATAACATTATGGAAAACAAATTTAGGTTTAGTATACACAATAGAAAATGTACAGCACACCGTGAAGATGTGAGAGACTATGAAAGAAAAACTAAAGAGTTGGGCAACATAAACCAAACGGTTAGACGAAGATTTTCTCAAAATTAGAATTTACACATTTAACCTAAACAGGACTTCTAGTAAAGTAGAATTCACTAATTCACAAGTTGGGTTGTTGCTATTTATGATGATCTTTACCATAAAATGCATGGAATGAGATTAACCTTCTCCATGACCTACAAGGGCAGCGATTCTACTATCAACTAGAATCTTGCAAACCGTAATCCAAATCAAGTACTTAGGGAAAAAGAGCAATAAAAAAAATTCACTTCCCTCAACTAAAAATTTAAAACCAACTCCAATAGTAGTGTAACAATTTAGAGGGTTTGACTCACTGTTCAATTATATTTAGCTTTAGAATTCCAACTGAGATGTCAAATGCTTATAACAAAAGAACAGTCCAATATTAACTCACGGCCTTCTGCACAAATTTGACAATGCTCTGTGAAGAAGAATCAGAACCGTCTCCAACAGCCTTTGCAGCAATTCTGAGAGGTCTTTCTCTCGCTGCATTAAAAGAAACATCCATATGTATTCACTTGGTCATTCATGTGGGAACAATGCATTAAATAAAATCAACTATTTAATGAATAGAACAGTTTAAATCCAATTTTATAAGTTCAACTAAAGTAACAATTTTCAATCAAGGTATGCTTACGAAAAAGTGTGATATAAAATAGTCCAGCTATTCATTGAACTTGAAGAAAATAGCAAGTATGAGCACCACAAAACAATTGTACCTGTAGAGAGATGGAATCCCCAATCCAAAGTCATGAAGCATGTAGGCAACATACTAACTATGCCCAAATGGACTCACTAAACTTAGAAAACGAGTTGAAATTAAGCACAAAAGGCATAATAAATTACTGAAAAACATAAAGAAAGCCTGAATAAAAATACCACAAATGAGAAACTTTTCTAATAGTTAGAGCAAGCACTAGTTCCACCTAATTAGTATCACAGAGAGAGTAATTCAACAACATATATTTGGTGTGGTGTAGCAATGTGCTAGTTAACCTAGTGATCAATTGCTGCACGAGTAACCTAATATTTTGTCCCTAAAGATTGGCTGTAGAGTCCATTAAGCTAAAATAAAAAGTACATGAGTATGTAAAACCTTACCCAGACTCTAGGAAGGGACCAAAATGAAACAAGTAGTGCAAATACATCTATGAACACAGTTGTAGCATTCAACCATATATGTAGCCAACTTCTGTGTATTCCCACAACAACTATCCTTGATCCACATCGAGTGGTGGGGATCTTTGTGAACAACAAGAGGATTACACTTGCGCAAAAGGGAGAGGGATCCCAGTGCCCGAGAGGTGGAGTGAAGCTTTCTCTGGGTTAGTGATCATTCAAGAATTGATTCTTTACCAATTACCAAGACAATCAAACCAATGCTAATCAACTTCCTTTGTAGCATTCATGGGATGAAAACAAGATTATCAGAATACGAACAAAATTAGTACACAACTTTTTATTAAAAAAAGCAACTATTCTTGAACAACAAAAGAGATAATACTTAAAATTAAGCACAACTTTCAGGTTTAAAAACTTCATCTGAAGAGCAAGCATATACAGAAAACAGCGGTTAGAGGGCAAGGGGACGACCTGCAATTGGAGCAAATGGGAGCTTCAGCTCACTTTGGAAGTTGATTTTCCTCCCAAGGATGAACATACAGGAAGGAGTGAAGGCTGATGTTGCCATCATGATCGTTCCTGCATAAAGGAGATATGACTGAGGGGAAGAGGAAGAAAAACATTTGCAGTGAGAATCCACGGGTTGGAGTTTGAATTATAATCCGAACAGAAAAGGTACGAATTTGATCAGAAAGAGAAAATGATGAATCAATTTAGGGTTTAGCTTCTCTACCTTTTTCTAATGTGTCCTTCGGCTGTGGAGGAACCGAGCTTATCCCGCTCCTTCCAATTTTTCTCTACCTCGTTTGGTTGGGGGAAAAAAACAAAATCTAAAATCCTCTTAAAATATTTTTATTAATATTTTATATTTATTTTAAATGTTAATTTTATTTTACATATTATATATATTTTAATAAAAATAATAATTATAATTTATATTTTATATAATTTTTAATAATAAAATAATTTTATTTGATATGATAATATTAAACTAAATTTTTCTTTTTTATTTGAAAAACATAAAAAATCTGAAAAATATACTCTATTTTGAAATTTTGTGAGGGCATTATAGTCTTTCAGCTGCAATTTATGATCCATTGGGAGGCATTCGATTTAAAGTTTTTGTGATATTGTATCATCTTATTTTAAAAAATTATTTATTTAATTTGATTATATATTTAAATAATATTATAAAATATTTTAAACTTATCATTCTAAAATATCATCTAAATATTACTCAAAATTAAATCATATTTTTTTTAAATGATATTTAGTTATCACTTTAAGTATAATGAAAGAAGGTAAAAGTAGATTAATTTTATATTATTATTTTTTAATATAATAATATTAAATTATTTAAATAATAATTTAGAGATAACATAAACATTCAGATAATATTGACATTTAAATAATTTGAATGTCTATAATATTAAAAATTGAATTAAACACTACCTCAATATACAGTATGTCATGATATAAATCGAAATTTAAAATGATTGTATAATATTCAAGTGATGCAATTCAAAAGTGAAGATTTGCGTACATGCCAGAAAAATATCACTCTTCATAAAATTTAAATTATAAAGTTTATGTATTAAAACTATAATGTAATATTTAAAGTTTTTGTTGCGTGTAAGTAAATGCTCCTTTAAAAAATTATGCATAAATCCTTTAACCATAGGACTTAGGAGTAAAATTATAGTGGAAATTACTTGGAAGTCCCTGAGGTTTATAGGTATTCAGTTGACTTCCTCACAGTTTAACAGAAAAGAAAACTGGGGAAATTGCATGTTGTGACTGGTGACTGGTGAGAGTCCTTCAGCCAAGCTCTATCAAGATAACCTTATCCACAACTATGACACGTGTGAGAAAATCGTTGGAAAAAGCCATTATTGCCCAAATCTTAAACAGCCACGTGGCATAACAGTTGGCCAACTGGAATCTGCTCATAATGCTGGCCTAAAAATTATAGGCAAGGGAGAAGAGAAATAGCTCGACGCCACATAACTAAGAGCTAGAGATAAATCAAGCTATGGCCACCCTAACCGTCGCCGCCGCCGCCTCCGTGCAGCCTATCACCGTCAAAAACTTTGGCTCAGGCAGCTCTCTTGCCGGCATTAAGCTTCCCGTACGGTCTACTCGTCAAAATCCAACATTTAGGTAAATCTACCATCATTTTATCGATGATTTAATTAGAAAAGCAAAGAAGTCATCAAGGATGTCACCCACAAACGTGTTAATTAGAGATGAAAATGATCAAGATGATTCTTTCTTATCTCCACCGATCTAATATCTAAAGAAGAAGAAGATGTTGAGTTTGAAGAACATTAAGAAAGGGAGTAGTGAAAACTGTTGTACTCAATTACGGGTGACTCAATCCAATCAGTATATTGTAAGCAAATCAGGCCACTTGTTTGAAATGTTAAAGTGTTACGAGCTAAATGCCTATTAGGATCAAAGACTGTAAAAACCGTGCTAACTTTTCGATACAACGGCTGCGAATTTCAAACATTTATATTGAGCTGATGTGTCATTTTATCGTTGCGTAGATCAAGTGGGAAGGTGGTGGCCAAGTATGGGGAGAAGAGCGTGTATTTTGATCTGGAGGATCTGCCCAACACCACCGGGCAGTGGGATTTGTACGGCTCTGATGCTCCGTCTCCTTACAACCCGCTCCAGGTGATCAAAGATCGATCATTTTATGCTCTGTTTCTTTTAAGCGTTTACATTCTATTAAATAATAAATTCTTATTTAATTTCAAATACGTAAGTTCATTCATTATAATTTTTTGTCATATTTTTTTAGCCATCTTCTTCCTTTTTCGATATAGATAAAATTCAATAATTTAATTTTTTTTTACTGGAATTTTTACCGACTTACGATTTGTTATATTACTTGCAATGTATTAAATTAAAATTAAATTGTTTTTTTTTTTTTTGGAATCAACAGAGCAAATTCTTTGAGACATTTGTAGCTCCTTTCACCAAGAGAGGATTGTTGCTCAAGTTCAGCATTCTAGGAGGGGCTTCCCTGCTGGCCTACCTCAGTGCCACTGCCACCGGTGACATTCTCCCCATCAAGAAGGGCCCACAGGAGAAACCAGAACTTGGTCCACGTGGCAAAATATGATTGGCTTTGTTCATGTGCTAATTACTTTAAAAATTAAATGCCTTTCTATTGGAGGACATAAATTAATCTGTAATTTAAATTCTATCTGAAGTTAGAATGCAACTAAAATTTCCTTTATTTTTGTGGGAATTTTTGGTTGGTTGGATCTTTGAGATTGAATAAATCCTAAATTGACAAGCATTAATATTTAAGTAAGGATAAATTATTTTAAAAATATGAATTTGTGTTAAATTATTTGTTAATCACATTCAATCAACTCCTTCATAATTTGAGCTTTAGATATTATTGAATTGTTTTATGCAATTATCCAATCAAATGTTTTATTAATTAAAATTTGAAAATCTTTTAATTAGTAAAAGTCACGACACCTATAAGGTGCTTAAAATCTCACTATATTGGTGACATAAAAGAGTTATATATGTAGTGTAATTAGATATCCTACAAAATGATGTGGTTTGAGGACGAATCAGGCGGAAGCTGATGGGCTTGTGGTGCCCGTAGCCGAAGAGAGCGAGAAGTGATCGCCAAGTGATGTCCTAAGAGAAAGGAATCGCTGAGGAAAGTGCGGCTCTTGGCAGGCTTCTAGGCCGAATAATGAGTAATGAGAGGGGCACAGGAATGAATCGTCTCACATCGGAAAGAGAGGGAGATCCTGAGCTGTATAAATAGATAACGTGATCTCAAATTATAGAGGCCCCCTTTTGGGGCAAAACCGTGAGGCTAATGATGGAAAACTCTATAGTTGAGTGTGCTTAGGTTGGAGTAGTACTGGGATGGGTGACCTCCTAAAAAGTGCTCAAGTACTCACGTAGTTTTTTTAAAGTCAAAACGGGTAATACATCTACATTGAGATCACGGGGTGTTACAGCACCGCTCTACGATTGGTTTGAATTAGAAAAGCTCGTTTACAAATTTTTAATTCTCTTCGTAAGTAGAGGAGTAAATGTGTTTATATTTCTGATGAGAAAGTTGATGAGCATCATAATAGTGAATATTCTATTCGTCACACCCTCAATTTTTAATTACTTTGATATCTTATTAATTAAATTGAGGAGTGACAAATAGTACTCAAAATCACATAAATAAATTACAAGAGAATAATTTTTATTTATTAAAGATGATCCAAATACAAAATTAAAATATCTAGTTCTAGTACACAGTAAGTCATCTAGCACAACCTTAGACAATTAAATTAAAGAAAAGCAGATTTAACAAAAAAATGGTATTTGCAAGGAAGGCACAATTTGACTAAAATGGTTTATTCGTACGTATAAGAGATATGGGAGGGTCATCCTACGAAGGGGAAGTGCAGACTCCTCGTGCAATTCACTTACCTAAAAATAACAAGTCAGTTATATAAATAGAGTAAATAACCACCATTATACCATAAGTTAGGTGAGGTTTAATATCATAAATAAAATATCAGTAATCAATAACAATATATTTTGTAGAGAACAATGTTAGATTACTCAGAGATTTTCTCAAATATTGAAATAGATGTGCATCAGAATCGTCACCAGTGTGACCAGAAACACGTCATCAATCTGACCAAGGAAATGTCACCAGTGTGACCAGAGATATGCCACTAGTATGTCATCAAGATGTAAATACGTCACCCGCTTAACGCCACACATCCAAAAGGTATTTCGTCAACCACCGGGAATCCAGATCATCAAATTTATCATTTCATCTCATAGAGTATATGATACTAGTATCATTCAACATGTAGCTACAACATATGACTACAGAATATTGGTATAAAATAATAGAATATTTTTGAATTAATGTAATTATGATTAATTCAATGTAATAACTATGATACGTTATAAGTTTAGTAGAAGTTATTTACCTGGTTGGTAGAATACAAAAAGGACTACTAGGATGTTGGATTCGTCGATGTCTTCTAATTACTTAAAGCTTAACCAAAGCTTTTTGTAGGCGAAACAGAGCAAGGATGGAAGATTGGTTGGTTCTTAGGCTAACAAGGTTAAAATGAGTCAATTTGGATTCGAATGCGTCTTAACTTTGGTTTAAAGCAGCTTTTAGCAAGTTTTTTGAAATGGGTTTTGGAGGGGGAAGATGGTGCTTACTAAGGTGGGGGAGGAGATAGGTTCTGAGGAGGGTTTCCGGAGATTCGTTCGCCGGCAAGGAGGGCGACGATGATTGATCCCGGCGAGGGAAGAGAGAGCAGAGAGGAAGGATGGATAGCCCACTGGGATTTGCTCAAAATGATTCGAATCAACTCGAAGCTAAGCGTGGAGGCGGGGAAAGAGATGAAGTTTTACGTGGAGAGTCCTCATTGGACCGTTTAGGCGGTGGCGTGGCCGGCTGGGCTACCTGCCGGCGATCAGATGGCGGTGGAACAGCTGATCAGAAGTTCCACAGACACACATGGAAGAAGGAGGAGACAGCAAAATAATAGAAGAGAGAGAAGAAGCTCATGGGTGAAATAATATTAAATGATATCAAGTTTTAAAAGGTTTAACGGGAAAAGAGCTCAGAAACAGCAATTGCAATAGAAAATTTATATTATTATCAATTAAGTTTTATATAATTTACATTGAGATTGATTAAATTTCATTAAAGTTTAATTTTACTTTTATTTTAACATAGTTATTATTTTTTTTTCAGGTTATTACACCATATATTCCTGTCTTGCTTGGGAATTACTGTGTAATTTGTGGTAGTTTTTTCTTAAAAAAAAAATAAATTGTTTGGAAATGTGGTAGCTAGTTGCACCTAAAAATTCCAGAAGCATTGTATCTATTATCGATGATATCCTTCGTAGTAGTATGGTATTCTGTTGACCTTGCACCTAAAAATGAAATTGGTTGGTCTCTCTCTTATGATGGTCGCAATCACTTTTTTAACTTAGACAATTAAATGCTGCATGAACTTTGAAATCGAGATTGTTCTTTAGAAATCTCATATTGTTGACGCAGGATGTGGGGGTCCCAGGAAACACAAAAAAGAAAGAGAGTTCCGGGAGACGGCGGCGCGCAAGGGGGGTGAGCCTGTTAACGAAAGCTCAAGGAGAGGATTAGTTCAAAGCAACCAGAGAAGCACACAGAGATTTAAGGTGGTTCAGAGAGGAAATCCCCTACGTCCACCGGTCGATCAGCAAAGAGATTCACTAATAGGAAAAAGGTAACCCTGAAGGCTTTGTACAATGCTTTCTTAGAGAAAAGAAGAAGAAGAAGAAGAAGAAAAGGAGCTCCTCAGTTGGGGTCCTGATACAGTGAGAGCTGTTCTGGAAAGAGAGAGTTCTCTATCGCTCTTGGTTACCAGTTGCTAATCCCCCTCCTCCTTCTTTCTTTTTTTTGGAGAACTGTTCAGCGGTATTTATAGCCGGTGGGGTGCGTAGCTTCACCCAGGTTTCCCGGTGAAATAGGTGATGAGTAAGCCCTGGAGCCCCCGCCGCTCGCCTGTCGCCCGAGAGACCTGAAATTGTGAAAGGAATGTGATAGCATTTAATACTAGTACCTTTTCTGGGGATTCGTGACTGTTGGGGCATACGGATTCTTGGTTTGCGGGTCTTGGGGACAGGCGCCTTGTACGGGGAACGGCGTGGTAGGTGGAGCTGATTGTGACAGGCGGTACTTTGTTACCTCGTGCCCGATGCTACAGAGAAGATCTTGGAATATCGTGAACGAGGCTAGCTTGAACCCTCGTGGCCGCGGTTTGACCTGGTCAAAAGTCCTGCAAAACCTAGAGTTGAGTCAGCAAATCAATCAGTCAAGTGAAGGTCAGCCAGGCGGCACGTGTTCGGTCAGGATGTAGCGCAGGAACCACGTGTTAACATCAGCCCCCTGCATTGTCAGGGCGCGAATATTAATATGGGTCCTGCAATGCGAACCGTCGCAAAGATGGACGCGCTGCCCAAGGCCAGCAAGGATAAAAAGGAGGCGGCGCCTGGCGGTTCATATCCTTGCGCCCTCTGAAATCTTCCCCTGTGAGAGCGGAAAATCGCCGGGGAGAGAAAATGGAGGAAGGAGGTGAATGGACTGCCTTGCTGAGCTTCAAGAAGAAGAGAACAGGTGAAGCCCTGCTGGAGGTCCCTCCTCCGGAGAAAAAGAAACAAGTGGAGCCCCCTGAAGAGAAAGAACGACCGGAGACGTCGGTCACCGCGGTCGTGGCTCTTGGCGAGGAAGAGGTCCTGGTGGCCAAGGTTGCCGGCGTTCTGACGCAGGCGTTGGAGTCTGTGCAAGAGGCGATGAACGTGGAAGCAGCTGAGGTGGTGGTTGT
Source organism: Apostasia ramifera (assembly GCA_019297695.1). Taxonomy (NCBI): domain Eukaryota; kingdom Viridiplantae; phylum Streptophyta; class Magnoliopsida; order Asparagales; family Orchidaceae; genus Apostasia; species Apostasia ramifera. Next base: position 117,439 of record JAEMOT010002583.1, on the reverse strand, counting down.
CTCAGACTCTCCCGTCAAGCCGTCTCAAAAGGCCAGGGAATTGAAGGAAGTGGCCATGGTGAGCGAGACGGCCACAGGGGAGAGATTGGTCCCTGGGAAGATTTTTCTCAAGGATGAAGAGATCGAGCGGCTTCTTCCTAGGTTTGGAGTCTCTGAAGAGGGTGTGAAGAAGTCCCCTCTGCCGATCTGCGGTCCCATCTCCCTAGGTGTCCCAGTCCCTACCCCCGAGAAGAAAAGAAAACCTCTCCTCGTTTCTCTCCCTCCATTAGATTTCCGCAGTGATGAGGAGAAGGAAGGGAAGGATAGGGAGGGTGAGAAGGAGGAAGGCACCAAGGAGAAGAAGGAAGGGTCCCTCCTTACTGCCCCCGTAAGAGCTTCTGGCATTGAAGGGCCAGGAGACAAGATGGAGGGGGCGACTAAGGAGAAGGGAGTGGTCCTCCCAGCTGCTCCTAGTGCTACCTTTGGTACTGAAGGGGTCTGGAGTATGCTGGGAGATCGATTATGTGAGATAAGGTGGACAGAGGAGAAGATCTTGGGGAACACCTCCGAAGTTCTGGAGGTGATAAAATCTCTGAAGGGCAAGGAGGATGTGGAGGCCCGCTGCCTTCGGGAGGTAAGGGAATTAGAGGGCGCTCTGTCTCAAGCTATAAAGCGCTCTTTGGCTGATCAGAAGGAGCAGTTGGGGAAGATGTATCAAATGGAAGATAGGTTGGCCTCCCTAGCCCAGGTTAATGCGGGGTGGGTTAACAAAAGTGAGACTGCGAGAGGAGAGTTCCATCGTAGTTTGTTGGATGTGAATCTGGCCCACTCTGTTCATGTCAAGGACCTCCAAAAAATGATAAGGGAGTTGGAAGATGAGAAGGAGGTTTTGAGGAAGGAAGGAAAGCGGTTGAGGGATGAACGCGCCGAGGCCAGGGAGGCCTCAACGGGGGCGAAGGAGGCGGTCTTCGAAGCTCGTCGCCGGGAGGAGTTGCTGAAGTCTGAAGTCCATTCCCTACGGGCCTTGGTGGAAAATAGCTCTGGGTGGCGAGGTCGACGTATGGAGGACCTGGAGGAAGCGGTGAGGAGGGCAGTGAAGATTGTCAGTGCCTCACCGGTGGGTCACCATGTGAAGAGCCAGGCCCTCTTGAGGCCAGTTGGTCAGGGCGAGCGCTTCCTCCTCCTCAGCCGCAGGATCGGCCAGGGAGCCAGAAGTGACCTGTTTTTCCTCTCAACCAGCTCCTCATCCTTACATCCTGAAGAGGGTAAGGAAGAGGGAGATTCTCCTCCTTTGCGGCACCCGAAGGATCCATATTTGGGATGGACAACCTTGAGGAGGAACCCAGGGTAAAGGAGACCTGGAGGATCCTTCTCTCTGAGGCATCTGAAGGATGTACTTTTCGGATGGACAACCTGCAGAAAGAACTCAGAGAAGAGGAGACCTCGAGGAGGAGGGGCCCTGGTTAAGAGGTCTGAATTTATCAGACCAGGTGTTTAAGTTTTGAAGCCTTGTATTTATCTTTGTTCTTTTCCTGTACTTATGAGAGAAATATGTGAGGACAAAGATAGATTTGTAACAAATTTTATCATCAATGAAATGTATTTTTCCTTTTCAAAGACTTGTGAATGAATTCTTTTGTATGTCTTTTCTTTCGTGTTTGAGACAGGTATCACGAAGTTGGTGAAAAGAGAATATGAATTCATAAGTGAAAGTAAAGATTTAATAAATGAATTAAGAAAAATTTTTAAGTAAAAAGATGAAATAGCTATCCCCGTGCACGATACCAGAGTATCGGTCGTAAGGGAAAAATGACCGTCCCTTGAACCGTTGTATACGATGGTAGGATATAGGTCATAAGAGAGAATAACCTTCCCTCGAACCATCGTGCGCGATGGTAGGATTCTGTAGACGACGTATGACGGGATGGGGAGAAGTCACGCTTCGTAAACTGTGCGCCACTTTGAGACCCGTGCGCCGCTTCGATTCCTGGGATTGTCAGAGGGTACGGGCGGTTTGATTGCGTCCGCGCTCTGATCAAGGAGATCAGACGGCTGGAAGGCGAAGGGGCGCGGCTGTTTTCCTTTTAAAAGGAGAACTCGTCCGTGAGGAGCGGCTGCCGCTTCTGTTCATCTTCAAACCCTAAAGCAAAAAGAAGGGAGGGAGAGAGTCTCGTCTCGCCCTAAGTGGATGTCCACCATGGGAGGAGGAGACATTGAGTGGGAGGAACTAGCTACCCAATTCCACCGAGATTCAAGCTATCAGGAGAGTCTCCTGATGGAGCACGAGGTGCTCAACACCACCAGGGGCTTCAGAGGGAACACTAATGTGACAATTATCCCCCCTTCCGCCGATCTTCGACCGAACCGTCCCCCCCAGGGGTCGGTGTGCGTTTACCGTGCTCAAGTGGAGTACGGTTTGCTCCTACCGCCGCAACCAGAGTTCAGGGAAATCCTGAACTTCTTCCAGCTCGTCCCTGCACAGCTCTCGCCCAACGCCATAGCCTACATATACTCATTCCTGAAGCTGCTGCAAGCTGAACGAATACCGTGGTCTCTGACGCTGTTTAGGAGCTTGTTTAGCTGGATGACGGTACCTGGGTATGGGGGGTGTTTGGCGTTGAGGGCGAAGACGAGGAAGGCTATGTTTTCGGGAGCGAGTAGTTCCCATTCCGACTGGAGGGGCTACTACTTCTTTGTCGGAGGTGATTTGGGGATCCCTCTGACGCCTGGTGTGTGCCCCCCCTGAGGTCTACGGGGATGTTAAGTGGATGGCTGGGCAGGACACCCTAAGGAATATGGGGAGGCTGAAGGGGCGGAGCTGGCCCCTCAAGGATTTTCTAAGGCACGTAAGGAATGATATATCCTTACATGCCAAGACGCTGGGATGCAACGTCCTAAAAGAGGTTGATCCCCCTCTCGGCACAGTGCTGATGAAGAGAGCCAGGAGGGGGCATCCTCCCGCAACCCGACTGGGCAAAGAAGCTGTCGTAGGGGGGGAAGGAGAGGAGGTTGAGATTCCAGAGCCGGTCTGTGGTGGAGCCATCGTCGATGTGGTGTCCTCTCCCGATGATGCTGCAGACGACAAGAAGACGTTGGCTGAGCTGGGTTACACAGGAAAAGGCAAGGAATCCATGCCAGCCACAAAACCCCAGGCAATCCCCAAGGAAGGCGCGGGGATTACCATAGGAGGAAAGGGGGAAAGCAATAAGGCCACTGTAGGCCAGGAAAAGGTGGGAGAGTCCCACCCGGAGTTAATTCCCAAGGAAGTTTCCGGAGAAAAAAGAGGTAACTCCGGGAATTCGGAGCCGGAGCCCCCAAAAAAGAAAGCAAGGGGCGAAGAAGAGGGGGGTTTCGCCGCCAGGGAGCCGCACAAATGGGAGAAAAGTGTGGAGCCCCCTTTTAGTACGAACTTCGCCGGTTACTTCGGGGACGACGGTGTAAGGATGGCGGTGAGGACAACCGGGGTGGACAGAAGGTTGACCGTCGTCACCGTACCGTCGGATAATAAAGGGCGAACCTATCGAGGAGAGGTAGGTTTAGCCCTCGGGGGTGGTTTGGTGTCTGAGGGCATGGAGGAGAAGATGGAGAGTACCTCCACACCAGACCTGTACTCAGGGTGCGCGAACAGACTAGCTACGGTAAGGATCCCTTGTTAAGTTTTCCTCAACCACTCTGATTCTGCTAACTGGCTTGTCCTTACCTGCTGCAGGTCCTTGCTCGTTTACCTTTGGCTTTGAACAGGGCAATGAGAACCGAGGAGCAAGCGCTGGAGCTAGGTTCTCAACTTGCAGTGAAGTCTTCACAGCTTGGTGCCGTCGAAGGGGAGAAAGCCCAGCTGCTCGAGGAGAGAGACAAACTACAGGAGGAAAGAGCCGAGCTGCAGAGGGAGAAGGCCGAGCTGCAGAAGGAGAAGGCCGAGCTGCAGAAGGAGCTCGTGGCCTGTCAATCTGCCTTGGGCGTTGCGGAAACAAATAATAAAGCCCTACAGGAGAAGCTCGTCAAAGTCTCCGGTCAACAAGAAACTATCATTTTGGAGAAGTCCCTGGCTGCTGTGGAGGCTTACAAGACGAGTTTACCTTGTAGGAAGTTAAGGTTAGAAGGGATCAGGCGGTCATGGGAGGGACTGGCCTCCGCTTTAGTTCAAGCGAGGAAGATTACTGTCGCTGAACTTGTATAAGTGGATCCTTTCCCTTGCATGGCCGTCACTCCTACTTACAAGGAAGAAGGTTTTGACCTATCTGACGAGGTTATCCATCGAGTATTTAGACTCTTGGATAGGGCCGACAGAGGGTAGCCCATTTTCCTTGTAAGAGCAATGATTTTTGTAACTTGTAACTTTTTGACAGCAATAAAAGAGTTATTGTTTCTTCATACCTGTTTTACTTTGATGCATATGTAATGAATAGGCACATTTGCATGAATTTGAGATGTTCTGACCGGTTCTGAGAAAACCCCTCAATAGAATAGAGGTTTCGAACCACGTAGAATGATCCAAACTTAATTTGAAACTTCTCAAAAATTCACGTAGATAGGGAACAACGATGATGAGAGGGGTCCAGTCAGGGAGGAGTTGTTTAACCCAGTACCAAAAGGACTTGAACGTCTGAAACATCGTGTAAGATGTTTGTACTTATGGCAAGGGTTGACCTCAGGGATCCCCTTTAATAAGATTATAGATACTCCCTCGTAAACCTGCACAGGAATAAAGTAATGACAGTAATGGAGATCCTGCCTAGGGGGAGTTATCTGACCCAATGCCAAAAGGACTTGAGCGTCTGAAACATCGTGTACAATGTTTGTACTTAAGGCAGGGGCTGACCCTCTTGGAATGGCAGATATCCTAGTGGGAAGCAAAGGCACCCTGCTTAGGGGGGACCTGTATCATGAGTCGATATCAGGGACTGCCCTAAGGTTACGAGCAGGCCTTCGGACCTTCCGCTGGCCAGATGGGCTTACGGAAAGGTCCCAGATGTTTGTAGGAAACCCCGCCTGCCAGGCGCTGCTAGGCTTGATGATCACCGTATTAGTGAAGGTTAGCTGTGAGCTCATCGTGCTCGAGGTCCGGATGATTGAGACTTGAGTTCTGAGATCATACCTGAGCGACGCTAAGGTCGATATATATATATATATATATATATATCCCAGTATATAAGGATCACTTGCTATGAGCACGTTGGAAATATGAACCCCCGAACAATATAAAGAAGCCCAGATTGTTTGAGAATAAACCCCGAATTTGGTGTTTGAATTCTTCATAAACGAATCCCTCAATTGAATCTGTACAAATGAATAAATATAGAGCACCCAAATGAACTGTAGCAAGAGACTATGCGTAAAATTTCTTCAGGTCGTCCCCACTCCAACTTCTGGGGATCTGAGTGCCTTCAGAAGTCGTAAGGTAATAAGCATTTGGCCCGGCAACCTCGCGCATGATGTAAGGACCTTCCCAATTTGGCTCAAGTTTGGGAACCCCCTAAATTGCTGCCGGCGAGAAGTCGTCGTTTGAGGACCAAATCTTCCTGATTGAAAGCTCTGGGTTTAACCTTCCGGTTGTAGTATCGTTCCATTCGTCGCTTGTGCTCTAGGCGTTTTAGTGCGGCCAGTTCTCTTTTTTGCTCTAAGAGATCCAGGTCAACTCTTCGTGAATCATTGTTTTCGTCTGCCCATGTTTGCAAAGCCTCGGGCTCGAAGTTAGCTGCAGCCTCTATTCTGAGAGAGAGGTATTCCAGCTCAACTGGTATAACAGCGTCCATTCCAAACGAGAGGGAGAAAGGGGATTCTTGAGTAACTTCGGAAGGAGCTGTATTGTACGCCCAGAGGGCACCAGGTAGTTCTTCCGGCCAACGAGTTTTGGCACCGTCGAGGCGTTTCTTCAAGATATTCAGTATGTTCTTGTTGGCAGCTTCCGCCTGCCCGTTGGTATGAGGATGCCACACAGAGGCGTATTTGAGATTAATCTGGTGCTCTCCGCAGAAATCATGGATTCTTTGATTGGCGAATGGGGTGCCGTTATCTGTGATAATTACCATTGGTCAGACGATGTTGGCCCAAAGGAAGTTCTCGACGTTTTGAGCAGTGGGCTGAGTAAGTGGCTTAGCTTCAATCCACTTTGTAAAGTAGTCGACTGCAACTAGTATCCACTTGTAGCCCTTCATGGCCGTAGGCATTGGTCCTAAGAAATCCAGCCCCCAAATAGCGAAGGGCCAAGATGAGTTGATAGGTTTAAGGTAACCTGCAGGTTGCCGTTGCATGTCAACGTAGTGTTGGCATTGAGAGCATTTCTCCACAAATATTTGAGCATCCTTATGAATATTGGGCAAAAAGAATCCTTGGCGTAGGATTCTCATAACCAGGCTTCTGCCGCGGGCGTGTGTTCCGCATTCTCCTTGGTGTACCGCCTCCATGACTTTTAAGGCATCCTCTGGCCGTAGACATTTGGTAAGGGGTTTGGCATAGGATCTCCTGTAGAGTTCTCCGTCGACGAGGGTGGATTTGGCGAAAATAAGCTTCAACTTCTGCGCCTCCTGTCGGTTGTCCGGTTGCACCCCATTCTTCAGGTAGTCCAAGATTTTGTCCATCCAGCAGGGGGGGGGTTCTTCAGCAGAAACTTCAGCGCATTCGAAACTAGGCCTTTCGAATACCTGAGTTCGGGGGAGGTCGGGAAGCCCCTCCTTCGCAAGTCGATCTGCCACCTGGTTCTCTTATCGGGGTATGTGCGTCAGGGAGAAATCCTCGAATAGAGAGATTAAGGACTTGGCCAGTTGCAGATATTTCCTCAAAACCTCGTCCTTTGTCTCAAACGTCTTGTTCACCTGATTGACGACCAGCAGGGAATCACTGAACACCTGTATGCGCTTCACGGCCATGCTAAGCGCGAAGTTTAATCCCGCAATGAGGGCTTCATACTCTGCCTGGTTATTCGTTGCTTTGAATTGAAGCGTCACAGCCTGATGAAGCATAGCCCCCATTGGGCTAGTTAAGAGGATCCCAGCCCCCTGGGATTGTGATCCGGACGCACCGTCAACATGGAGTGACCAGAGGTTCGCCAAGGTTTTGGCGGGTGGTGGTTCCGTCGTAGAAAACTCAGCGACGAAGTCGGCCAGGGCCTGAGCCTTGATCGTTGTTCGTGGGACAAACCTGATGTCGTACTCTCCCAGTTCGATAGACCACTTGAGTAATCTTCCTGAAACCTCAGGGGTATGCAATATCTTCAACAGTGGTTGATCCGTGACAACCTGGATGGTATGGGATTGGAAATAGGGCCTCAGTTTCCTGGCAGTCGTCAGGAGGGCCAATGCGAGCTTCTCCAAAGTGGGATACCGACTCTCGGTGTCTAGGAGCATGTGGCTGGTATAGAAGATAGGATGTTGAGCCCCCTTCTCGCTGTCTAGGAGGACCGCCGAGACTGCAGTGTCAGATACTCCCAAATAAAGAGATAGGATCGTACCTTCCTTTGGCACTACTAGTACCGGGGCCAAGGTTAGGTATTTCTTCAATTCAGTAAAGGCAGCTTCACACTCGCTGTCCCATTGTCCTTTCTTGTTATTGCGCAAACACCGAAAGAAAGGGGAACACCGATCGCCGGCTTTTGAGATAAATCTGCCCAGGCTGTTGATCAGCCCTGCCAGCTTCTGGATCTCCTTTGCCGTCTTCGGAAAGGGCATGCTTAGAATGGCTGATATTTTATCGGGATTGGCCTCTATCCCTCTAACAGAGACCAGATATCCCAAGAATTTTTCTGAAGCAGCGCCGAAGGTACACTTAGCAGGGTTAAGCTTAAGGTTGTACCTTCGGAGAGTGTCGAGCGTTTCCCTGAGATCACCAAGATGCTCTATTAACGTTTTGCTTTTGACCAGGACGTCGTCTACATAAGCTTCGAGATTCCTCCCCCTCTGGTTCCTGAAAACTGTGTCAATCATGCGTTGATAGGTAGCACCGGCATTCTTGAGACCGAAGGGCATGACCCTGTAGCAGTAGGTGTCATAGTCAGTGATGAAAGCCGTCTTCTCCTCATCCCCCTTGGCCATCCAGATTTGGTGATACCCGGAGAAGGCATCCAGGAAACTCATAACCTCGTGCCCGACGGTATGGTCTACCATCGTGTCGATACGGGGGAGAGGGGAAGTGTCTTTAGGGCAGGCCTGATTCAATGATCTGAAGTCTACGCACATTCTCCACTTCCCATTGGCCTTTTTCCCCATAACGACATTGGTTAGCCATCGGGGATACTGCACTTCCCTGATGTAACCGGCTTCCAGCAACTTTGTAATTTCCTCTTTGATGGCATCCTGCCTTTCCCCTGCCATTACTCTTTTCTTTTGTGCAACAGGGGTGACGGCCTGAGACACATTCAAATGGTGTTCCCAAACAGCCCTGTCCATGCCTGTAACATCTTCAGGAGACCATGCAAAGACATCGATATAATCCGAAAGCAAGGCAGTAACTTCTGCCTACTGCTTCTCATTCAGATAAGATGAAATATTTACAATTTTAGAAGAGCCTTCACCTCCTAAGGCTACACTGATGACCCCTTCCTGCGGTGTGACCGGTTGGGTTTCTCTAGGATCCATTTGGTCGACTACAAGCTGCGCCGCTATCTGAAAACAGCGGGTGGCTTGTCTCGCGTCTCCTCAGATGGTGACAACGCCGCTGGAGGTCGAAAACTTCGCGCACAGGTGGGGCGTGGAAATCACCATCCCGAAGGAGTTTAGAGTTGTCCTTCCTAGGATGGCGTTGTAGCCCGATTTAGCCCTGATAACTGCGAAGTTGACCATGCTCATAGCGTGGCCGTTGTCATCGCCAAAGGAGGCGGGCAGAGTAATGAATCCTAGAAGTTGGACCCTTTCACTGGAAAAACCGAGCAAGGTCGTCCCAGCGTGGAGGAGGTTAGTCTCCCTGAGTCCCATCTGGAGGAAGGCGGACTCAAACAGGATATCGGCGGCGCTCCCAGAGTCGAGGAGCACCCGCCGGACATCAAAATCGGCGATGCGGGCGACGACCACTATCGGGTAGTTATGTAGGTTGCCCTGCTGAGGAAGATCTTTGCTGCAGAAAGTAAGGGGGATGGATGAGGCATGCTGCTCAGAGATACCGCCAACTTCTGCTCCCTGGCGTTGAGCGTTTGGGTCAATGCTAAAGATAGCATTGATCATTCTGGTGGCCGGAGGGTAAGGGCGCCCTTGCTGGCTAGGGCCTATAGATGGTAGGGCCTTAGTAGGAGCTTCAGCAACCTTGGGGGCCTTCCCTTTCTGGGCAGCGGTGAAAGTTGGGGCCATCTGCATGAATTCCTCTAGCTTGCCCTGGCTTATTAGCTTTTCAAGCAGGATCCTGAGACCTCGGCACCTGTGAAGTCTGTGCCCATAGTTCCCATGGAATTCGCAATAGTTGTTGGGATCCACTCCAGGCGGCGGCGCCGGTCTGGGTCCAGCAGGTCGGATCCAGCCCTGTTTGACGGCCGCCGCGTAAACCTCGGGGAGCGGCCGAGAGGAAAAGCTTCGAGGGTTGAGTCTGTCGAGGTCTCTCTTCTCGGTCATGAGGCCTGGCCATCTGTACCCTCGTGGCCGGGGGTTCGACACCCCGATGTTTCCTCTTTTTTCTCTCCTGCCTAACCCCGGAAACCCCTGCGGGGGAGGATTCGGCATCCTCTAGGAGCATGAACTGACTGGCCCTAGCCACCAACTCTGGGTAACTTCGAGGTTTGGCCAACTGTAGGGATTTGGATAGGTCCCCTACCTTGAGTCCTCTCCGGAAATTGTGCATGACCACTGCAGGCTCTACATCTTCAGCCTCTGTTGCAGCGGCAAAAAAGCGGTTGGTGTAATCCCGGAGACTTTCCCTCTCGCCCTGCTTGATGTTGGCGAGCACCATGTCAGAGACGACCATACGGGTTCGTCCTATGAAACGGGCGATTAACTCCCACTTCAAATGTTCGTAAGAAGAGATGTGACCCCGGGGCAACTTGATAAACCAGCTGAACGCTGATCCTTTCGGAGTATTGACCAGGAGGTGGCACCTCGTGGCCTCGTCCGGCTGGCGGTACCGGACAGCGGCCTCAAACCCCTGCACATGCTCACGGGGGTCCGTTACGCCCTTGTAGACCTCCAACCTGGGAGGTCTGAAGTCTTCTGGGACGGGGGCCAAACGAATGGCATCGGAAAAAGGGGCATTTCCGTCCATTGGCCCAAAGAAGGGATCAGGTCTGTGATGAGGGGCCTGAGCGCCAGGAAAGAGGGGGTCTCTTCCGGCTAGGAATGGAGGAAAAGCAGGTGGAAGAAAGGCGGGTTGTGGTAGTGGACAAGGTGGAAGGGGATTTTGATGAACCTCCTGGAAACGGAAAGGACGTCTGGGTGGTCTGGAGGAACCAGAAGATTGGATGGAGGGTGGTGCGACCAGGGGTGCCGGTGCAAGGATTCCGGCAGCCGGAGGAGGAACAGGAACCGCCGCCACCGGCGGGAGAGGAACAGGGGCTGTCGCAGCTGGCGGAAGAGGAAGTACCGCGCACACCGGCTGAGTCTGTCTGAGGATCACAGCCTGCTGCGCCGTGAGGCCGGTGACCATGTCAGTAAGGTTCGCGAGCATCCCCTGGAGTTCTGAGACACGGGTGCCTCTAGAGGAAGAAGCAGATTCGGCGTGGCGCCGGAAAGTGGAAACTGAAGCTCTGTCGTCCGGTGCTCGAACAGAGGGTTCTCCTGCATGCAGACTGCGGGCAGCAGAGTTGGTTTTACGCGTTCTGGCCACCATCTTCTCAGGGTCTCAATGAAAGCACCAGAACATGTTGACGCAGGATGTGGAGGTCCCAGGAAACACCAAAGAGAAAGAGAGTTCCGGGAGACGGCGGCGTGCAAGGGGGGTGAGCCTGTTAACGAAAGCTCAAGGAGAGGATTAGTTCAAAGCAACCAGAGAAGCACACAGAAATTTAAGGTGGTTCAGGGAGGAAATCCCCTACGTCCACCGGTCGATCAGCAAAGAGATTCACTAATAGGAAAAAGGTAGCCCTGAAGGCTTTGTACAATGCTTTCTTAGAGAAAAGAAGAAGAAGAAGAAGAAGAAGAAGAAAAGGAGCTCCTCAGTTGGGGTCCTGATACAGTGAGAGCTGTTCTGGAAAGAGAGAGTTCTCTATCGCTCTTGGTTACCAGTTGCTGATCCCCCTCCTCCTTCTTTCTTTTTTCTGGAGAACTGTTCAGCGATGTTTATAGCCGGTGGGGGTGCGTAGCTTCACCCAGGTTTCCCGGTGAAATAGGTGATGAGTAAGCCCTGGAGCCCCCGTCGCTCGCCTGTCGCCCAAGAGACCTGAAATTGTGAAAGGAATGTGATAGCATTTAATACTAGTACATTTTCTGGGAATTCGTGACTGTTGGGGCATACGAATTCTTGGTCTGCGGGTCTTGGGGACAGGCGCCTTGTACGGGGAACGGCGTGGTAGGTGGAGCTGATTGTGACAGGCGGTACTTTGTTACCTCGTGCCCGATGCTACAGAGAAGATCTTGGAATATCGTGAACGAGGCTAGCTTGAACCCTCGTGGCCGCAGTTTGACCTGGTCAAAAGTCCTGCAAAACCTAGAGTTGAGTCAGCAAATCAATCAGTCAAGTGAAGGTCAGCCAGGCGCCACGTGTTCGGTCAGGATGTAGCGCAGGAACCACGTGTTAACACATATGTAGATTCATGAGAACAAAGCCATCTTATGTACCAAATTTTGGGAGTAAACCCTACCTCTAAATTGGCCTCTAAAAGAGCGATTCGTTTCGATACTATCCAAGAATTAGGGATAAGTGAAGATAATAGGTGTGATGTCGGCTACTACTGAGATGGATTCTAGGCTCTCAAGGTCATTTATGTTGTGTCATCTCGTGATTAGCCAACAAGGTAGCTATTATTCATCTTTTAGGGCCCGTTTGGATCGGGGGTAGGATGAGCTAACCCGGGGTAGCTTACCCCCATTAATAACATACCCCCGCTGGGATAAGAGGTTTAATGTGATTTTCTGTTTGGATGATAATCTGGGTTACA